>JAVLVB010000299.1:64720-93345 GCA_032876305.1 Orestias chungarensis
TGATCAAAAAGTGATCAAACAGTGATCAAAAAGTGATCACACAGCGATCAAACAGTGATTAAAAAGTGATCAAAAAGTGATCAAACCGTGATCAAAAAGTGATCAAACAGTGATCAAAAAGTGATCAAAAAGTGATCAAACAGTGATCAAACAGTCATTAAAGAGTGATCAAACAGTCATCAAAGAGTGATCAAACAGTGATCAAAAAGTGATCAAACATTAATCAAAAAGTGATCAAACAGTGATCAAAAAGTGATCAAACTGTGATCAAAAAGTCATCAAAGAGTGATCAAACAGTGATCAAAAAGTGATCAAACAGTGATCAAAAAGTGATCAAACAGTGATCAAAAAGTGATCACACAGTGATCAAACAGTGATCAAAAAGTGATCAAAAAGTGATCAAACAGTGATCAAACAGTTTTCAAAAAGTGATCAAACTGTGATCAAACAGTGATAAAACTGTGATCAAAAAGTGATCAAACAGTGATCAAAAAGTGATCAAACAGTGATCAAAAAGTGATCACACAGTGATCAAACAGTGATCAAAAAGTGATCAAAAAGTGATCAAACAGTGATCAAACAGTTTTTAAAAAGTGATCAAACTGTGATCAAACAGTGATCAAAAAGTGATCAAAAAGTGATCAAACAGTGATCAAACAGTTTTCAAAAAGTGATCAAACTGTGATCAAACAGTGATCAAAAAGTGATCAAACCGTGATCAAACCGTGATCAAAAAGTGATCAAACAGTAATAAAAAAGTGATCAAACAGTGATCAAAAAGTGAGCAAACAGTGATAAAACAGTGATCAAAAAGTGATCAAACTGTGATCAAAAAGTCATCAAAGAGTGATCAAACAGTGATCAAAAAGTGTTCAAACTGTGATCAAAAAGTGATCAAACAGTGATCAAAAAGGGATCAAACAGTGATCAAACAGTGATCAAAAAGGGATCAAACAGTGATCAAAAAGTGATCAAACAGTGATCAAACTGTGATCAAAGAGTGATTAAAAAGTTATCAAAAAGTGATCGTCTCCCAGAATCTGCGCGCACAGCAGCCCGATGAGCGTCAGCTCTTCTCTGGAGGACCTGGTCCTACATGTAGATCCATAAAACAGTTTTATTTAAACAAAGTAAGCACAATAGAGTAAGTGCAATTGTGTAGGAGGGTTAGTAGAGGCAGATTTTGAAATGGAAATACATAAGTAATTTTGACAAGGAAAGAGTACAATAAAATCAAACTAATGAAACAATAAAGAAAATAGAAACAAGGGGAGTCATGTGTTAGGATTCACATATATTCCATTAATATTTCAGTCAGGTATTCATTATAGTCAGTGATTCAATATATTTCAGAGATTTCAAATATAACTGGAATTCAGATAAAAGAAGAAAACTGGGGATGATCTCAGCACTCTTTGTTTATGAATAAAGAATTTATCCAAACCAAAAATTAGGTCACAACAGAGATCTATTGTTTTGTTTTTCAATAACACTCCATAAGTTACCATATCTCTAGAAATCGTTTCAGGAAGTGCAATTTTAGACTGGATCCACCTTTCTAAGCTATTCCAAAAAATGTTGGTTTGATGGGGAGTTTTAAATAAAGAGTTCTTAATCTTTCAATTGATTTTTTTTCAAATTTGCAGAGAATTTTATTTTTATTTACTTTCCCAGGAAATAAATGTTCGTTAATACAGTTTCTAATTGTGTGGTTATTGAATTTTGGGTCAGTGAATGATATTCCATTAATAAATAATTTGGGTTATTTTGGGGTCATTGGATGATATGTTATTAAACTTTTCACCTGATAAATAAATTGTTTTGGTAAGGCATGACATAATCTGGTAAATTCAGCTTTTGGTGGAAATAATTGATGTTTTGTACAGAATTGTTATAGTTTAACATGCACCCATTACCATCCATTAAGTCTGTAATAGAGCAAATATTCTTCTCCATCCAATTTTTGTAAAATAAGGATGAATGTAGTATGAATTTGTTATTCCGTATGATACTACATTATAATGAAGGCCTAATTATAGCTTCGAAAGTTGAACGTTTTTCAGGTGAAGGCAATTACTTGATAGACGTGTTTCTATGTGCTTGGTGTGACTGATGACTTTGTGTAGGCCTGTCTTTGGAAACTAGACTGCAGTGAATATCATTTACTAACGTTTTCAATAAAGATATGAGAACTTTTGCAACAATCCTTATGATTCTGCATTGTTTTTATCTGATCTGGGCCCTACATTGCATTTGTTTCCCATGTTTCAATGATAATAATTTTTTGGCAGGGCATTTTGAACTGAGTAACCTGCCAATAATTGATTGAAGCCCAGATACAGTTACCCAAAGGTGATTTGTGCCTAAATATGACTTGTTCTCATTCAGAACCTTCATAATGTAAAGATTTTAGCTCTTGGAGTTCTTTTAAAGGTCCATTACAACACCAAAGGGCCATTCTAACCTGCCAAAAATTGATTAAAGGCCAAACATGGTTAAAGAAAGTTGCGTTTTTAGGCAAAAATCACCTTTAGGTAACTGTATCTGGGCTTTAATCCATTTTTGGGCAAGCCAAAATATCCCTTTTGTGTTGTAATGGTCCTTTAAAAGAATTCCAAGCTGTTTTGTGAGCTCAGAACGTTATATTATGAAGCTTAGGAATTAAATCAAGTCATACTGAAGTAGAAATAACCTTTGAGTAACTAAACTATGCCTTCAATCAATTTCTGAATGTTGAAAACTGCAAAATTGCAAAAAATGCAATGAACGGGCCCAGATCAGATAAAAACAATGCAGAGTCACAAGGATTGTTGCAAAAGTTCTCATATCTTTATTGAAAACGTTAGTAAATCATATTCACTGCAGTCTAGTTTCCAAAGACAGGCCTACACAAAGTCATCAGACACACCAAGCACATAGAAACACGTCTATCAAGTAATTGCCTTCACCTGAAAAACGTTCAACTTTCGAAGCTATAATTAGGCCTTCATTAAAATGTAGTATTTTTTGTGTATCTACATTGTAGGACCGTTTAATCCAGAGAAAAGCAGACTGCTGTACGCGCTCCCGCGAGTGGCAATCAGATTCTGTTGGACGATCACTTTTTGGCACGACGTCATAACTGAACAACACTGATGAAAAAAATAAATAAAAACAGAGCACATGATTCCCATTTGGGTTAATGATTGTTGTGTAGAGGTTTGTTTTCGTATGCGCTCCGAGAAGGACAACAAAACAACGACGTTCTAATCCTGGAAGAGCCAAAATGTTCCACTTTGTTAACAGGAACATTTCATTTTCAGATTGGAGTTCCATAGTCCGAGGTTAATCGAATGCACCACAAGCTGTAACAAATGGTCAACTGGCTTAGTTGAAAACTGACTCCCATTCAATTTAGTTTATCTATATAGCGACAAATTAGTACACTAGTCTCTATTTTTATATTCTGATCATAAATCTTATTTATTTCACAGATCATCACATTTGTTTTATTATTCAAAGCAATTTATAATATTTCCTATCTTAGAAAACAAAGGGGAAAAAATACCTTTATTGTTCATTTCACATTTAATTGGATTCAGTTTATTTATACAACACCAAGTTACAACACTACGCCTCAAGGCACTTCATGGGAGAAACGGTTCAGTCCAATTTACCTTCAAGCAGAGCTTCAAGGAGTTTCAACAAACAACATATTCAAACAAACGGAAAAAGGTCAAAACATTCCTGATCTTTTCCAGTTAATCAGAATGAGCGCCTTTCACAGAAAAAGATTGGTAGACTGCGTAAACAATGGTAAAAACCATGAAAGGCTCTTTTTGATTTGTAAAATGTTTAGAAAAATCTAATTTCACCTTCTTCTACCCCACATCCAGTTCCTACTGGTAGAGTCAGAGCTGCCTGTAGCTCTACCACTCTGTTGCAGCACCGGCCAAGGTTTCCTATGTTCAGGTTTGTAAAATAAGCTGTTATCACACTATTTTATGTTCTGTTACATTTTGGAGTTTTCAATCAGCTTAATATCAAAATAATAAAATGATTAATAATGTAATAACTTACCAGCAACCGTACCCAGTGCTCAGTACATTTTCTCTGGTGGAAATACGAAAGTGTGACATCTAAACTACAAGCTAGACTCCAATAAAGAATGTTAAAGATGTTTTGCATGTCCTGCCTTTGAACTCAAATGGAATGGTGGGCCTTTTCACCTTTTAATAGAAATCACCACTCTTTTCGTGTTGTTATTCTCTCTTTTGCTCTCCTCTCTCAGCTGCTTCCTGTTACTAATCAGCCACCAGTTCTCTGTCTATAATACACGGACATAACTTACCTTTCGTCTTACAAACACTACTGTTTTTTATTCCTCTTGGTCTTTCATTTAGTCTGCGGCCCTGACTGCGTTTTTTCCCCCCCATCCATCTTCAGCACTGCAGTACATTTATGTGGACGGGGGCATAGGACCTCTTTTTTGATATTCTTTTAAACATGCACATATAGTTGTCAAATACAGAAAATGCCAATAACAATTTAAATAAGTGTATTAAATATGGTCTTTTTGTGGGTTTACAGGCGAGAGGGTTGAGGTCATCTAGTCAGCGTGGAGCCAACATGAACATGTTGTCCTCGTATTACCTCAACAAAATCGGTGCATTTGGCACCTCAACCTGGCTGGTGATGATACGTTGGACGCATTTTACCAAGCCAGGTTCTAGTTCTTGTTCTGCTGAAGGCTTCTTCCAGTTACGGGAAGTTTTTCCTCTCCACTGTCTCTACATGCATTGTCAGTATGAAGGATTGCTTTAAAGTCAACAGCACAAGTTATCAGCTACTGTCTCGGCATCCACGTCCTGGAGGAGTGAATCAATGCAATCTGCTGGACTTTCTTGGACAAAAAACATTTTTTTTGACGATTCTTAATAATGAACTACTTTGATAACGATGATAGGTTGGAATGTATGTATGGTTGGATTAATACACTTTCTCTTGTAAACCGAGACGACGTGTTGTGAATTGTCACTGTGTAAATAAACTGAATTTAAGCTAATATCTGTTGGTTTGATGTTCAAATCGTATATATTCTCTTGCAAGATGATTCGTTTTGGAAATATTACATATTTAATCCCAAAATAAGGTCTTTGTGCTTCTCTGAGTGGTAAAATATAAGTTAAGGAAATGGAACAATTTAAGGTGTAATACAAACTTCTATCCTCTTGAGAGCAGCAAACAGTAAGACATGAAGCGCAATAATTAGAAGTGCTGCAGATTATGTCCTCTGGTTTATTAAGAACTCCATCACATGGATGAAAACCTCTTAGGAGTTAAATACTGCAGTTTCACTGTATGTCAAAGATTCTGGGAGGAACAGTTTGGGGGTCTTTTGAAAAATGTATCACATTTAATGTTTTATTCTGTAAGATAAGGGATTTTTTTTATACCCATCCTTTTTTGTTTTTTTTCCCTCTAACAATCTGCTACTGTAAAAACATCCATAAATGAACTCATACGTCTCTGAACAGCCAGACTGCAGCAGCCTTATCTGCCTGTTTAATATGGTTAATTCAGATTTAGCTGGTAATACTAAACTGTAGCTTTGAGAGGAGGAAGAATAGATCTGTTCCAACTTTAACTCATGTTACTTTACTCTTTTGGCCTATTTTATCTCAGTTTAAAGGGAATTTAAATGACCACTTAGGAGCCTGAAGATTTTTATCTTACTGGTCTTATTTAAGTCTTCTTAGCAAAGAATACTGGAAAGTCCTCCTGTTAGTCACTGCAATATTAAATCATTTTAAAGAGCATTTAATAGTGATACAGTTGTGTGTATGTTTGACCCAGTGTGTGCACACAACGAATAAGCATCTCAGTGTTTTAGGGGGGAAATACCCAAACGTAAAAAAAACAATCTGTTCAGTTTATCATCATGTTGGTGCTGATAGTTAGACAGACTCATTAATAATTTTTAAGAAACTGTGAGTAAATTTGTGTTTCTCTGTCTCAATGTTAAAATAAATGTCTATTTAATTCCCTTGGCTCTCATCTGAAGTTCTGCTGTTAAGCAAAATGTTTCTCAGCAGAAGAAGTGCACTATAGAGTTGGGGGAGTGCTGTGATTTCAGAGAGTTGTGAGTTGCCACATTTCTGTAAAATTGTCACATTGGACAGAATCTTGCTTGACTGAACTGACAGTTCACCAGGTTACATGTTGAAAGATTAAATATATTATTATTAAATATATATTGCTTTCATAAAACACAAACTTTGATGACAATAAAATCTTTAAAGGTCAAGGTGTACAGTGATGGAAGCATATGAGTAGATTACTTCCTCTACAATCCTTTTTAAGATGCTACTTTAATAGAAGCAGATTTTTTATTAAACAATGTTTATAAGGACTGAATATCATGAGTTTCAGATGACAACTTACAATGCAAGTCGATTTTTGTTATACAAAATTTCAAGGTTCAAAATAGAACATATAAATTAATTTTGAAATGATAAAAATGTACAAACCGGATTCCCAAAAAGTTGGGAAACTTAAGAAATTGTGAATAAAAACTTGATGTGGAGGTGCCAACATCTAGTATTTTATTCAGAATAGAACAGAAATCACAGATCAAAAGTTTAAACTGAGAGAATGTTTAATTTTAAGGGAGTATGTTGTTTCACAATATTTCACAGCGTCAACAAATACCAAAAAAGTTTGGACAAGACCATTTTTTACCAATGTGTGGAATCCCCCCCTTCTTCTTACAACACTCAACAGACGTCTGGGGACATAGGGGACAGTTTCACAAGTTCAGAAACAGGAATGCTATCACATTCATGTCTAATAAAGGCCTCTAACTGTTCAATCGTCTTTGTTTCACCTTCCTCTTTATGATGCTCCAAATGTTCTCTATAGGTGGAAGATCTGGACTGCAGGCTGGCCATTTCAGTACCAGGATCCTTCTCTTACATAGTCATGATGTTGTGATTGCTCCAGAATGTGGTATGACATTATCTTGTTGCAATGCAGGGTCTTCCCTGAAAGAGATGACATCTAGATGGGAGTATTTGTTGTTCTAGAACCTGAACATAGTTCTCTGCATTAATGGAGCCTTTCCAGACATGCAAGCTGCACATGCCACAAGCACTCATGCAACCCCATACCATCAGTGATGCAGGCTTCTGAACGGAGCATTGATAACAACTTGGGTTATCCTTGTCCTCTCTGGTCCGGATGACATGGTTTCCCAGTCTTCTATAAAGAACCTCAAATCGTGACTCATCTGACCACAGAACAGTCTTCATTTTGCCCAACTCTATTTTAAAAGACCCCTGGCCCAGTGCAAACGTCTGAGCTTGTGGAGCTAGCTTAGAAATGGCTTCCTCTTTGCACTGTAGAGTTTCAGCAGGCAACAGCGGATGGCACGGTGGATTGTGTTCACTGACAATGCTTTCTGGAAGTATTCCTGAGCCCATTCTGTTATTTTCTTAGCAGTGGCATTCCTGTTTGAGGTGCAGTGATGTTTAAGGGGCAGGAAATCACGAGAATCCAGTAGAGTTTTACAGCCTTGACAGCAGTTGTTCCAGATTCTCTGAATCTTCTGATGATATTATGCACGGTTGATGATGATAACTTAAAAGTCTTTGCTATTTTACCCTGTGTAACATCATTGTGTTATTGCTGCCATATCTTTCTGCACTACAATGGTGGAATTGATGATCCTCTTACTATCTTGGCTTCAGAGAGACACTAACACTCTGAGAAGCTCTTTTTAAGAATCAAGAATCAAGAATCAGTTTATTTATATAGCGCCAATTTACAACAGGTGTCGTCTCAAGGCACTTCACAGAAAATCAATTAAAATCAAAGATACATTCTAACAAATCAATTTGAAAAAGTTTCCAATCTAAGGAACCACAGCAGATTGCATCGAGTCATTGACTTGCAGCATTCACTCTGGAATCAGCAGACAGAAACAATGGCTTGTGTTGTCGTTGACCTTTATACCCAATCATGTTGTTAATTGATCTAATTAGCATTAATTGGTCTTCCAGCTATTTGTTATATGCTCAATATCCTTTTTCCAGCCACCTATTGCTACGTGTCCCAACTTTTTTGGGATTTGTAGACACTGAAATTTTGAATCAACATATTTTTCCTTTAAATTGTTACATTTACTCAGATTATACTTTTGATCTGTCATCTATGTTCTATTACGAATAAAATATTGACATTTGCCATCTCCACGTCATTGGCTGTAGTTTCTGTTCACAATTTGTTTAGTGTCAAAACTTTTTGGGAATCCGGTTTGTAATTAATTAAGTAAAACTTGATATAAATACAGAAATAGTTAAATAAAATTAGAAATAACTGTATGAGCCTCAATCTAGTAAATTGATTTAATTTTAAAAACGATATAAAATTACTTTAGAGTTTAATATCATGTGTTACTGCGCTGAAGCACATCATCAATTAATTTAAACTGTCGGCTTCACCCATCAAACTCAGTGGATTTAAGCTGCTTCTGTAGAGACCATGATGTCTGATTGGCTGTTTGAAATATCAATTAGTTCAGTAGAGATCATTATCTTGTGTTAGTAAGTGGGCTCGGCTAACATTTATCCAGATCAATGTCTATGTCAGCTTCCTCCATAAAGAACGAGAGAGAACTCTATGTGAACTTTTTACCGATATTTCAGACCAACTAGTAAGTATGTAGAGGCTGGAGTTTCCCACCCAGAGTTTGTAGTACATGCATTACAATTTTTGTTGTTATTTCCAGTAAAAATATTGACTTACAGTCATAAAAAACTTGGAGGTAGTTGTCAGACCAAATCCCGCCTGAATTTGAAGGGTGAAGGTTTAAATTATTTAATGGTGTGCTTCATCACAGGATCATGAAATATTGTATTAAGTCATGAAATAATTCTATGTAGTTTTCAAAAGAAAATCAATACATTTAAAAGAGCAATATTGACTTTTAATTTTTTTTATTGCCTCTTGTATTTAATTAATATTTTAGTGAAATAATGAAACTTTTAAATCATTATTTTCTTAGTAATTATTTATTGTAATTGATAAATTTTTATGGTCCAAGGATGCCAAGTTTCCTTCGCTTCAATAAAACCACTGCACCATTATCAAGGACCAGCTGTTCATAACCTTTGGCTTGTGTTATATACTTACCAATTACTAGCCTTAATGCTTGGTTATAAAAATCAAACAAAATGGCTTGTTGCAAGACTGGCTTAAAAAGATGGGGTTGTAAGACAAAAATCTTAAAATAAATGTATTACTGGTGACAACGTTGTAAAAAGCTCTACACAGTAGTTAAAAATCAACTGGAATTTGTGTGTACTTGAATGGAAATTGTCTTCGAAAAGAGCCTTGAGATGAAATGTGCTGCGAATTGGTGCTGTACTTCTAAACTAAATTAATTAAAGTGCTTCACATTCCCAATTTAAATGTAAGTAAAACAAAAAAATACTTGTTTCCTCACATGCAAATTTATGGTCTTGTAAAAGGAAATGCTGATAGTAGAAAAAAAATGCAGTAAGCTATGTGAATTAACAGTAGACAACATTTTGCGAGTAGCCAGCAAAGATTGACAGCAGGCAGCCAGAATCAAGAGTAGGCAAGAAGGATTAACAGTAAGCAGCAGGGATTGATAGTAAGAAATGAAAAATAAAAAAATAACGGTGACTGACTATAGGCAGTGATATTTGTGACTAAATAGTCAGTATCAGCTGTAAGAAACAAAATCCCGATTTTTTGTGTGTGCCAATTTTACAGTATTGTTGTAACTTTGCAATTAAGGATTTCCAGTCTAATTGCCACCTAATGCTGGTCCAATAATACCAAGAATCACGCTGAGAGGCTTATGCTTCACTTCATCAGTCAAAATTTGTCCACTAATGGCACTAATTCTGAATATCAATGTTTATATCAACAGCCTTTCCTTAATTTAGCATCTGCCAAAAAACAAATAATTTCACGTTTTTTTTGTTATTTTAAAAATACAGGTAATAAGGGGTTAGGAGTTTAAATAATACAGTTTAGGCTATAAAGTTCTAATACAAAAGTTAAATTGATTTTGTTGTACCCACAGATTTCAACAAAAGGTTATTTGCACAGATCACAACTGAAAGTATTTTTGCTATATTCTGCTTTTACTCTTCTGAGCTTAGATCTATCTGCCCTGGTCTACCTTTAACAAATTGGTTTTATGCAGCTTCCAACCGCAAAAATACTACACGGATTATGCTGCTGTGTTATGACATCCACAGAGCAGGAGCACCTTACAAACCAGCAAGAGTGAACACATGAAATATGCTGTTGTGTAAAACAACTACAGTAGCTTGTTTATGTCAGGGGCCCTTATACCCTCTATTAAATCTCAGACCCCAGCAGCGTTATGACAGCAGTCGAGATGTGGCTAATTGAGTCTTCAAAAGCTTTGATATTTAGAATTAAGTGGAAAAAAATGTGTTTGATAAGGCGCCGCCGTCTAAAAGGAAGAATAAAAGTTCCTGGGTCTAATTTCAAACTTCAAAGCACCGCTTCCCAGACAAAATTTAGGTCACATTTCCTCTGTGAATAGGCATTGTGAGGCTGCCTCTTTGAATAGTAATCAAGTTGAAGCCTGCGAGTAAACACGCTTGTCTCAGTGGCAGCAAGCACTTCTCCCCTCCGACCTCAAACGGTTGAACTTATGATACTCTGCTGTTGATTGTTAGCATTAATCCCTTTTTGCTTTATAAAAGGATGCAAAAAGAATACACTATGTGCATGCTAAATATAAAAAACCTAAGACTTTGCTTTAAGAGAGCACATGTTTGTTGTTTAACCACCAACTTGCTATGTAATTCATATATAATTAACATGCACAGCTGTTTTTGTTCATGTTTGTTACAGATTTGTGTTTCTTGCTATGTTTATTTGTGTTTCACAAGCTTTTACAGCCAAATGAACACCATCTTATTGTGTGCTACCTAATGCACCACAATTTCAGATATTTGGTGAAATAGTTCATAGCTTCTATAGCTTATGCTGTAAAACCGTTCAACTGTCCCAAAATTTTGTCTTGCTGTATTGAGCTGGTATATCTTGCACTTTATCTTTGTAATAGAAAACCACAAGCCATCTTATTTCCAGTTCAGTGGATTGATTTATAGTCCACACCAACTTCAGCTTAATTTATTTTTCCATTCCAAGACGTATATATATATATTTTTACCTAAACATGTGAATCAAAACAGTAATAATACGATTTCAAAAGAAGAATCTTAAAATCTATTCTAAGTTTGACAGGGAGCCAATGAAGGGAAGCTAAAATTGGGGAGATAAGATTTCTCTTTTTAAGTTTCATCAGAACTCTTGCTGCAGCATTTTGGACCAACTGTAGACTTTTAATTGCACTTGTGAACTTCCTGCTAATAAAGAGTTACAATAGTCCAGCCTTGAAGTAACAAATGCATGGACTAGCTTTTCCGCATCTCTCCTAGAGAGAATATCTGCAGCTTAACGTCGGGAAGTCAAAGGAGCTGGTGGTGGACTTCAGGAAACAGAGGAACCGCCCAGACCACGTCATCATCAACAGCTAAGCTGTGGACATATAGTGGAGGACTACAAATACCCCAGTGTCCACATAGACAATAAACTGGACTGGTCTAAGAAAACACACTGTCTACAAAAAAGGTCAGAGCAGACTGTACTTCCTCAGGAGGCTCAGATCTTTCAACGTCTGCAAGACCATGCTGCAGATGTTCTATCACTCTGTGGTCGCCAGCGCCATCTTCTACGCTGTCGTGTGCTGGGAGCCGGCTGAGGACGGCTGACACAAACAGATTCAACAAGCTTATCAGGAGAGCTGGCTCTGTCCTGGGACTGGAGTCTGTGGTGGAGGTGTCAGAGAGGAGGATGCTGAGGAAGCTGCTCAGCATCAAGGACAACACCTCCCACCCCCTACATGCCAAGCTGACAGCCTGTCTTATCTTATATTTGTAATTTTTGCTATATTCCTAAGATGAAAGAAGGAAATCTTACAGACCTGTTTTATATGGGACTTGAAAGACATTTCCTGATCAAAAATAACACCAAGGTTCTTTACATTGTCACCAGATGCCAACCTGATTCTATCCAGGACAAGTGGCTGACTAAGCAATTTCTTTTTTAGAGGTTCTGGTCCAAAGATAGAAGAATCAAGAATCAAGAATCAAGAATCAGTTAATTTATATAGCGCCAATTTACAACAGGTGTGGTCTCAAGGCACTTCACAGAAAATCTATTAAAATCAAAGATACATTCTAACAAATCAATTTGAAAAAGTTTCCAGCCCGATAACTGAAAGATCTACCTCCCATTGTGCTTTTATAGATTCTAGGAACCACCAGTAAACCTGCAGTCTGAGAGCGAAGTGCTCTGTTTGGGACATAAGGAGTAATATCTCTGATATACGATGGAGCTTTATTAGTGAGGGCTTTATATGTCGAAAGAAGAATCTTAAAATCTATTCTAAGTGTGACAGGGAGCCAATGAAGGGAAGCCAAAATTGGGGAGATATGATCTCTCTTTTAAGCTTCATCAGAACTCTTGCTGCAGCATTTTGGACCAACCATAGACTTTTAATTGCATTTTGTGAACTTCCTGCTAATAAAGAGTTACAATAGTCCAGCCTTGAAGTAACAAATGCATGGACTAGCTTTTCAGCGTCTGCCCTAGAGAGAATATTTCTAATTTTTGCTATATTCCTAAGATGAAAGAAGGAAATCTTAGAGACCTGTTTTATATGAGACTTGAAAGACATTTCGTGATCAAAAATAACACCAAGGTTCTTTACATTGTCACCAGATGCCAACCTGATTCTATCTACGTCAAGTGGCCGACTAAGCAATTTCTTTTTTTAGGGGTTCTGGTCCAAAGATAACAACTTCTGTCTTTTCAGAGTTCAAGAGCAGAAAGTTTAAAGTCATCCACAGGACAGTTTTATGTTATCTACACATGCCTGTAATCTACCAAACTGACTGGATTCATCAGGATTTATGGATAAATACAGTTGTGTATCATCAGCATAACAGTGGAAATTAACACCATGCTGTCTGATGATTTTACCAATAGGGAGCATGTATCTACATCATAAAAAGGTCTAAATAGTGCGCTGTTAGATAATGCGTACAGCTTATGAAGTTAAATCAAATCAAAGTACAGCAAAAATAAACACAGCTTTTAATTTGGCAAGAGACATACAGATTAATTAAAAGTAATTGTTATTGGATGTCAACTATGAATGGTACAGAAAAGAAAATGCCACAAAAACAGATAGGTCACTGTCTTTTTGCTATGTCAATAGCTATAGACCTCAAAACTTATTGTGGGCTTTAGATTATTTCCAGACCAGTGATCGTCATGTTATGGGTTTCCATGGCTGAGCTGCTGGATCCTGGCCTAGACTTCACCAAGTGAGATACAAAGCATCAGTGGTGGAGTGGTGGCTGCCGCTGGACTCTAGAGCAATGGAGATGTGTTCTTTGGAATAGCTTAACATGCCTTGCAGTCCAGTAGACAAGTTTTGGGTTTGGCAGGGAGAGTGACTTTCGACTGTAATGCATCACGTGTCATGTTTGACACAAATATAGTGTTTGGTGGTTGTTTCAGGAGTTCAGCTTGACTTCTAGTCTAAGACACTCTTAAAGCTCAAGTGTAACAAAAAATTTTGGCCACATTAATGATCCTAGATCTATGATGATGTTTGGAGATGGCCCACTTCATCAGGTGTGTGCCTAACCAGTCAATCACTCGACCACTCGCACTAAGAAAGGTTTTGGGTCAATTGTCTGGCAGCTTTTAGTTTGTCTACTGAACTGCTAAAGTTGTTATTGACTTAAAAACCTTATTTTTTCTTTAAAGACAAAATATGTGGTGCCATCCGTCTTAGTGGTAAAGCCGGCACACATTGTACAGTGCTCAGTACAGTAAACCTAGGTTGTAATCCCAACCCTTGGACATTTGCTTAATGTCTTCGCCTTTTTTTGCTGTATTTCTTCCTGTCTGGCAACGTTAGAATGTAATTCACTGGCATCAACATAATTTACACACATACACGAAAACAACAACTCAAAAATCATGTTCAAACCTATAATCGGACCAGAACAGCTCAAGTGGTATGTTGCCTGACTTCCAATCAGAAGGTCATGGTTTCAAATCCAGCCCATGGCAAAAATACACCACAGCATCCAGTGTGGGTCCTTAGGCAAGACCCTTTGCGCTACTGCCTACCTGGCACCCAAATGGCTGCCTCAGTGTGATTACACCAAAAACAAATTCCTAGTATGTCCTGTATGTACCTGGCCAATAAAAACTGATTTAACCTTTTTAACAACAAAAATCACAGTGATCATTGTGTTTCTGTGGGGTGTGTTTTGTAATTTGTTTTGGTTCACATGTCAACTGTATGACACGTCCTCAATTATTTAAAGTCAACAAACCCCTGCTAGAATATAATATTGTAAGGGACGCGATGTTCACTTATTTGTGCAGGAAAGTTTTGCGTATTCTTCGATGTGGACGTTCCTGATACACTGGTGTGCAAACATAAACAAATGGAGTGTGTGTGTTTCTGTCAGTTCAAACTTTCTTTCTAATTGACAAAACTGGACCACCTCATTCATTCATATCTGGTTATTTGAAACTTTAATTGATGATTAAATAGGTTAAGGTAAATAATTAAGAATTGAACAAACTAAGATTTCTAGGGACAATTACAAATAAATTCAATTAGTTGTGCAAAATCGACAGTTTTAGAGGTACTTCATTGACTTTTCCCTCGATGAAACTTGTTGCAAGCTATTTTTGTTTCCTATCTCGTAAAAGTATTGATATCATTGCTATTGTCTCCAGCATAAAAACTTTTTTTATCCTGGATAGCTTTGCTGTCAGAAATGAAGGGCTAACACTCAGAAATTACAATAAATATAAAATCCAGTGCACCACCTGGTACCACCCAACACTTTCTGGAATCTGTTGGAGCAAAAATATCCCAACCTTCTCTTCCAACATTAGTGCTTGACCTCAAAATTGCTTTCCTGAATTATGGTAACAGGTTTCCATAAACACACTTGCAAAGAGTTGTTACTGTGCTGGTACCATGATAGAGATTGCATCTCTGCTATATTAGAGCCCTTTATTAATACCATCAAATAATCATCAATCTATATAAATGTTAGTGTATGTGTAAAGGGATGTGACAGAGTTACTGCAATGACATTTACATTTGAAAGAGACGTAGTTGTTTAGTTAGATAGTGATACTTGGGGCCAAATCTGATTCATTCTACACTCTGTTTGTCTCTGGCTATAAATACAGAAGTAACAGAAGAAGAGCTACCATGGGGTCTGATACTGACACCAGGCAGCTCCAGGAGGGTCCTCTGACTTTTCCCTGCCTTCCAACGCAGCTGACACCTCAGTCCTCGCTGATTCCTGGGGGTGGATGGAGGAGATGGTGGCTTCCTGCCTGGTGGCCACAAGGAGATGGGACCTGTTTGTTAGGCCAAACAGTCCGAACAAAAAACAGTTTGGAGCCAAATAAAACTATAAGAAAAGCATAAGTTCATATCTTAAAATAAATCTAGGTACATTAATTAACTTCAAAGATCTTTGTTAAATTTTACCAGCCCAAGGCTACAAAGCAAAGTTACGGCAGTTTGGAGTTTAAGAAAAAAACAATCTCCCTCTGAGAGCCCTTAGCCTTGGGTTATTATTACAAGCTGCTATTTTAAATGGTATGTTAAGGTTCCATATATAAACAAAAAAATACAGTATAATTAGCTCAATTATTGCTATGTTAATATGATGAATCAGACAAAGTGGTGGCAGTAGCTGCCAAGAGATGCAGCCTGCATGAGTGAGCCAGACAGTATGTAAGAGAGAAGCACAGAGAAATAAAATCTGTCCAAGTTCTCTTATAACTGGAGAGAATTATGGGGGAGGTGCTGCCAAGTGGGATACGAGTGGTGCACAGTGACCAGCCGGCACACAGCGTCATAAAAAAAAACCTTTGCCAATTAGTCAGACTGTGACCCTGTAACATGGAGCACAAGTGGCGTTCAAAAGTTCATTTAATTCAGAGGACACCGAGGATCGATCCACTCCAGGAGCCTTTCTGTAAAAACAGCTTGCAGACTCTTAAAGCATCCACGTCATCTCAGCTTTAACAGACAATAAGAAACTAAATAAAGCAAAGAATGACTTTAGAGTTGAATTTCCTACTCTGGAGTCTCATGGTGTATATCTGTGGTGCTGCTAACAGGTATGCGGGAGCTGGATATATATATTTTTTTACTTCCTTCTGGGAGCAGAGGATTGGGTTTAAAACATGATTTGCTGGTTCAGTCCTCGATCATAAGAGGATGAGTCTTCCATCCGCCCGTTGCAACTTTTACATCTCATGTCCTTGTGCTGCTCGGATGAGTCACACCAGGAAGGAGGCAGTTTCCATCAGCAGACCACATGGCATGGCGTTGTGGGTTTGGAACTCAAAAATGATTGTTACATTTTCTTTAGGCATATATGTGGCCTTCAATACAGCCGGTTTAAAGCAAACAGAAGTAATTGCTCGAAAAGACCAAGAATATCAGGGGATTGAAACTATCTGCTCCTAATCAATGCTATTTAGGACACCACACAGGAACATGAAGGAGGATGCCCTGTACTGAACATCAAGTTAGATTATTAGATTACATTGAAGGCTAATAAAATACTCAACCAAACCAGATCAATGTTTCAGAACTGCTGGACACATCTATTAGGCAGGATTTATTTTTAAATATGAATTTATTTAATCAACAATCATACAGCGCTCAGTTTTTTATATCTAAAAATAAATAAAAAAAACTTAAATGGTTAAGAAAGTAAAACTGAAGCTTTGGCTTTCCTAGAAGAATATCTATATGTGAATAGTTGTTGGGTGGAATTATTGTTTAGCAAAATGAAAAATACTGAATGACAGACAAAGTGTCAGGAAAAGGGGTTGTGGTTGTTCAGTTCCACAGGTTCTCCACCAGAGGGCTACCTTGGGTTCTGCAGTGGGTTGGTTTGGGTGCCTGCAGACGCACCTTCTTTAGGCTCACCTTCATCTCATTAGAGGAGCAGGTTGCCAGTCCTTTGCCTTTAACCAACTTGGTAACGTAAAGCCCCTCCTGAGCTTCTTAGGGATTGTTTGCCCCAGAGTAACCTCTGTGTGAGGCTAATGAGAAAGCTAGAACCTAGATGTGCACTGTTTAACCCTCCGTTGTCTCCTGGAAACATCTCCATGACTGGCAACCATTCTTCTTGAAGCTCACTTCCTCTTCTGGATCTGCAACACTGTCTTGCTCACCCACTGCTTCTTTCTAAATTGCCAATGCTCAGATCTCAGCCTTTCAATGGAAATCAGTACAAGCCAAAGTTAACCGCTGAAACATTTTCCACCTTTACCTGAAAAAAAACATCCACCTGGCCAATCTCGCCACAAACCTCGATCCACTCACTTCCCCCTGTTGGACAACTCTCCACTCCAACATAAGATCTGATCCATTTGAGTGCTCTGCGTCCTCCTTGGCCAAAACTCACCTGTTGGTCTGTTTCAGAGCTGCAGGTTTCCCGTTGCTGTTTCCCCAGACCGGATCAATAACTGCACATTCTAAGAACTTTGAAATCAATAAAATGTATTCCTTGTATTGTCTGCATGTAAGTCAGAAGCCAAAACAAAACCATGATAATACCTTTGAAAAATGTCTTTAGATATTTCTTGGCCCAGTCAAGGTAGTTCAATAATTCTGCCTAATAATTCTGCACATTTTACTATACTGTAGTTTGATGACCACTTCAGGCAACTTTATTTATATAGCACTTTTCAGCCAAAGACAATTCAAAGTGCTTGTACAAAAAAGTTAAAAACAACATACAAGAAGATAAAATGTTTTTTTAATAAAAATAAATAATAAAAGCAGATTAAAAATAAACAAGTAAGAATCAAATTTTTAAATATAGTGAATGAGTAGAATTAAAAACTTAAGAGTAGGCAACTTCAAATAATAATGTTTTTAATCTTGTTTTAAATAAAGCCAGGGTCAGGGCAGTCTTACAGTGAACAGGAAGCTGATTCCAGAGTGTTGGAGCATAAAAGCTAAAAGCTGCTTCACCACACACTCCCTCATTACACACATATATCACCTGCTATGCTATTAAGCATTTAAGTTTACTTAGCCTAAAGTTACAAAATATAGTAAATGATGGTGATATATCTTAAATGAGGATGGGGTCAAAATAATAACTTGCCTAGGAATTGTAGCATAAAATAACGGATAAGTCACATGCAAAAGTAATAACCATTCACACACGATAGCCTCAAACTATCGTGTGTGAATGGTTAACAGCAGAGCCTGAAATGAACTGAAAACAGCGTCTCTTCAATCACAGCCCAGGTATCAGTAAGCCCATATGAAACCTTAACTAAAGTCTTCAGATTGTTTATATTCTCTAGCTGATTTACCTCTACAGAACCAGGTAGACGCCTCCAGACTTTTCTTCATGCTGCCTTAAGCTCCATAAAGTGTGAAACTCCAAAAGTAGTTGAACCTAAATCGGATCAGAGCTCGCTTCTCACAAAATTCGACATGGGTTTCTGGTTTCAGAGCCAAAATGTTTGAGATTTCCACTGCTTCTTGTGAAGCAGATGTATTTACACCCCATAAACCAGAGCCAGAACACAGTCCAGTTTTTATGGCAGGTTACTGAGAACTAAATCTTTGTGCTGTCACTGCCATCCACACTGACAACATTATTACTTCTTTCTTGGCATGACGTCTCCGCTTCTCAGCTACCTGGAGAGGAATTCTCATGACTGTCCATTTGGCCAGCTACAGTCTGTGTCCATAAATGCGTTACTGACAGACATTCCTATTTTTACACCTGTGAAGATGGCAGCTGGTGGGGTGAGCTTCCCAGATATTAGTCACATAGTTCTCTGGCATGACAGCTTGTTTGGGTTTTTAAAAAGGCTGAACGGAGAAAATTCTTCTGACTTTCTTTAAAACAAATTCTGGAGGTGCAAAAATGACTCAAAAATATGAATAAAGACAGCAAAAGGTCACTGAAACTGATTTAAATTTACTGTTCTCAAGGGCAATAAGATGACTTAGAAGAAGAAAAATTTTAAGAATTCAAAATGATTTTAGAATAGTAACATATATAAGAGCCATCCCACATTACTCCTGTCATTAACCGACCATGCAGCCTGGGGGTCCTTCATTGGTCAGCTCACCATCTACTATACAAATATGGAATAAGCACAATGCTTGTTGAAAGGAAAAATATCATCCTTTGACTTATATATTTTTGTTTTAACAGTTTAAATTGTCATATTTTAAAGGAGTAAACTAAAGTCTGAAAAGAAGCACAATTATAGGAGTGATTAATATGGATCCTGTGTCTCATGTTGTTGGGGAATTTTGGCCCAGTCTTGTCTCAGTTTATCAAGCTTAACTGCATTAATCTCTGTACAGCTCACATAGTTTTTTTAGTCAGAATAAGGTCTAAACTTTGACTGGGCCATTACACACCTATAAACAGAATTACTTGTCTGATGGCGATCACCTTCGCTATGTTTATAGACATAAAATTCCTTGATCGACTTGTAATGTATTTGGTTCAATAATACGAATGAATCGTTTCCATGAACAAAAAAGAAAAGTCTGAATCTGTTTTTCCTTGAAACAAGTTTAATTTAGTTTAGAACCTCCTGCCAGAGAAAAAGAAGTTCTACTTCTTCCTGGGCTGGAAAAAAGTAAAGAACATAGGTGGAAGTGTTGTTACCTCCTATTATGGATCAGCACCAGGTTCTGAAAGCGGTTATGGCGGTGCTGCTTGGAGCTACAGTTTTAATGTGGCAACAGACCAGTTGATTCTCCGCGATTATGCATCTGTCCACTAAAGGTGGGGGGTGCAACATGTTGAACACAGAGGGCAAACATACAGAGTCACTATCAGAATCACATGATCATGTAAACAAATGTTTAAATACAACATCTGGATTATGATTCTGCATAAATCTCCCATCTCATTCGGGTTACCATATCACTCCCCTTAAATTTAGTCCAGTCAGAATATTCAGATTGGGGGGTTTACGTGATAAATGTTTATTCTGATGTTCTCCATGCTTGTGTCCCCACCAAAGATGATTATTTACCAGAGTGGTTTTGATTCAAATGTAAACAGCAGAGGTGTACTTAGTTATCCAGTTTAGCCTTGCATTGACTGCTTTATGTTTAAGGTGAACCTCCATCAAACCTGTTGCGACCTCTAACAAATTTTCCTTCAGGATTTTCCAGGACTAAGCTCCATCCATCCTCCCCTCATCCCTGACCATCGCTGTACCCCTGGGGGGTGGAATCTTTTCCCTTGGTTGCTCCTCTGATTAATGCTCTCCTCTCCAGCCTGTCAGTTTAGGAGGCGGCTATGTCTTGGTTGGTTTGTTGCTGCGCCATGTGAGTAGTTCAAATGTCTTTGTTTTTCTAACTTCAACTTTAAACTTGTTCATAATTTTCTCCCATCGCAGAAACAGTTAAGATTAAATCCCACATAGTTTAACTCTTTTTTACATGCTCCTCTGTGTAAATGGGGGTGACTTCAAATGCATGCCACACTTTACAGATTTTTACCCATCAAAATAGAGTAAACACACATATGCATATATATACAAATTGTAACCAATGTATTTTAGCAAGACAGAAAATACGACAATGTAACGCAATCTTCAAGGATAAACTGCTGGGTATTACATTTTTTTACATTTGATTATTTTTTTGCTTGCTACAGAGAAAAACAAGTGAACATTCTCCATTTTTAGTCATTTCATATTTTTTTCTTTCACAGGTCATACATGATTTGTCTCATTTCTCACAGTAAGTAAAAGGAGACAATAAAAATAAGCTCCTACCTAATGCTCAGCGACTGCTTCATGAATCATTTATATTGCGGAAAAGCAAACTCTGAAAGGGAATTAATAGAAAAGCAGCAAAGTATGCACGGGTCAGATTTTCCCTCAGTAATTAGGGCTGCAAATCAATACGTGTAATTACTCTCGCTAAGCTGCTTTTGTCTCATGCCGTTCCAAGGAACTGTTTTTAGCTCCGTTCAGTCTTTTGCTTGGCACGGTGAGGGACTGGTAATACAATACGGACGGGAACCGCCACATTCTGCAGCCCCATTTTAAATGAGGGTCAAATTCTTAATTTTAGGATTATTTGGGTTGTAATATAATTTCCCCTGTGAAGTTATGACCTGTGCACTTAAGCTGACCTATGTAAATGGGGACAGAGGGAAATTTCCAGGGTTCAGAAAGAGATGATTATGCTTAGAATAACCTCCCCTATAAGTGCGGGATAGGAGCACGCTCACCTCCAGCTCTCTCTATGCTCTGTACCACATCCTGTATGTTTGACACGTGCAGCTGCAGGCTAACTGTCAGAAACGGAGGGGGGAGCTCTCAGAGGCATTTGTTTTTCCACCACTCCTGTATCAATGCGTAAAAATGTGGCAGCACTTTGAGGACTCATGTTTATGCATGACTGGGGCATTGGCTCAGATTTGTTTTAGCAGGGTAAGAAAAGCTTGAGATTCCGGCATCTCAGCTGATCTGTGTGGGAGGGCCGGTGGAGCCAAACAGAGAACGTTGTCCTGCCGGTACCCCTGGATCACATTAAAGCCATTATCTGTGCTGGCCCTTCAGTCAGCATCTATTTTCGTAGCTTTTTCATCGTCCGGCAGGCTGAGTATGAATGAGCCATTTGTTATAGGATACAGAAGGTCGTTCAGAATCAGTGGCGATTCAGTTTAGGATTATAGCGACGCTCTGGATGTTTCTGGAGGTTTGTACTACATCTATATTTTAGGTTGTATAACTGTAAATACCTGCTGATGTTGCTTTAACTGACTTAATTGACTTTTTTATTTGATTGTATTAGAAAAGTTTGACGCAAAAGTTTGTTTTGGGTTTTTCAAGATTAGATTCTAATTCTAATTCTTCAAGACCAGATGAAGTTGAGAAGGAAACACATTCGCCATGTTTCTAACTTGCTTCCTGTTTATTACAGCCATGCATAACATCAAGATTTGGCTAAATCCTCTCTGTGTTTCTCATTTAATTTTTTATTTTGCAACACTGTCAAAGTTTGCTTAAAATCCACATTAAGAGTCAACAGAAACACAGTTTTAAAAGCTTTGGTTTTGCTTCCTCATATCTTGCAAATTTCTGGATACAAATTATCGGCTTTTAATCTGAGGGATTATAACTTTGAGGTAATCAGTTTGTTGATTTAAGAGGTCACAATTCAGTGGGATTAAGAGCTAGAGATCAAGCTCAGGCTTCGAAGTTTGATGTCCTGAAACTTTTATATAAACCTGAATTAGACGGCTAAATCTTATGTTTATTATTCAGTCAAGTGTTCCAGTCTTTTTAATGATCTGATTATTTGACTCAAGTGTGTTGAAGCAAAGACACATTTGGAATATCGGAGGAGGCCAGCGTTTATTTAGGACAGACTGTTGTAGCTTTTGCCTTGTAACATGTTGCTTCATTATCTATACCTTGTGCAACATATATACATTTTTAGAGTCAAGGATCAGTTTATTTATATAGCGCCAATTTACAACAGATATTGTCTCTATGGACTTTACAAGACAATCAATTAAAATCATAGATGCATCATTAAAACTCAGTTTGAAAAAGTTTCCAATCTAAGGAACTCCAGCAGATTCATGGAGTCATTGACTTGCAGCATTCACTCCTCTGGAATCAGCAGACAGAAACAATGGCTTGTGTTGTCGTTGATTTTACATTAATCCCTCATACTGAGCATGCATGTAGCGACAGTGGAGAGGAAAAACTCCCCTTTAACAGGAAGAAACCTCCAGCAGAACCAGGCTCAGTACAAGCAGCCATCTGCCACGACCGACTGGGTGTTTGAAAAGACAGTAAGCTAAATTAGAAGCACAGGATACTGAAATAATACAGTTTATAGCAGCAGTTGTAGAGTGTCACTGGAAGCATCTCAGCCCATGTTCTCATCCAAGAAGCTGTCTCAGCTAACAGAACGCCAGGCCAGGTGTGGTTACTATGGAGATAAGAACACTAAGAAAAAACAAAAGATTAACAAGGTTGAAATAACGGTAACTAAGTAGATTGGACAAAGGAAGAAAGTAGCAGAGAGAGAAGTGGTCAGATTGTCCTCCAGCAGTCTAAGCCTATAGCATCATAACTATAGAAAAACTTAAATAACCCCGTAGAGTGATTATTGTAAATATTAGTTTTAGAGAAGGGTTGCTCCAGCTCCAAATTTGTTGGTTGCTAATGTTGTTGTTTACGTCTTGTCTTTCATTTTTGTCTTTGAAATACAATAATTTAGTCATAACATCATTTTTTGGTCTGTCTGATTGAATCCTTTTAAACTAATCAGTGCAAAAAGAACTGATCTGATGTTACGATTAGTTACTCTGTGCTTGGGAATTTTTTTTTTAAACTTACTTACTGAATAGCTACTTTTCATTTGTAATTTTTAAGGGTGAAACATGGTTGCTACTATTACTTGAGCACAAATTCTCCTCACATTTGAGGCTATGTTGATGAAGAGCCACCATGGCTGCATAGTTTTTATTGCTGCTAAATATAGCTGCTACTAGGAAATAATTAGGTCAAATCTGCTCACATTTGTGCCAAACTTAGTTTGTTAGAGTAATTTTGGATCTTTTACAGGTGGATCTGTGCTGGTGATGAGTTTATAAACAAACATTTCACAAATGTTAAAGAGGACCAAGAACTTATGTTTGAACCCTGGCTAGGTTGCTTTGTGTCTGTTCTCCCAGGATACACAGTTTTAAGATGTGCATTTTAGGCTGGTACAAATATCAATGTCTATCTCCGTGATACACCAGTCCAAGGTCCGGCAAACATGTCAGCCGTTAACTGCATTAGATATGCAGCAGAATCAATAGGAAAAGATTAACTCAACTCATATTTTATTCAGAAATCTCTTATTCATCCCAGAGAGAAATTAACTCTTGCAACTCTTAAGCTACAACAATATAAACTCAAAAATAAAGCTGGTTTAGGTAACGCTTACAAAAAAATGGATGCTTTGAAGTGCATGGCAGTACGAGAGAGATAATCCGTGAAAGTCAGTTGATTTGTCTCTGTGGTCCTTCTTCACTCTGAAAAACGACACCAATCAGAGACAGTAGAAAGGTGTCAGCTACTCACAGCGGTAGGACACGTTCTTTTGGGGATCTTGATCATTTCACAGATGATCTGTCCAGTCTAATATTTTACTGTCAAGAAAAACGTATATAAATATAGTTCATTAATTTTCCACCCCGCTTATCCCTGTGAGGTCAAAAGGGTCTGCTGGTGTCTATCTTCATCTACTCGATCTTTAAAAAATGGGGAGGTGGATGGAAAGAAATTAGATAGATAATCTGAAACAGAAGGAACTTCTACCAAAGACGAAACACAAAAAATACAAACTTACGCTGCAAAGTTTATAAAACAGACCATGTGTTGGTACAAAAGCTTCTGGACATAACTCTAAAAACTGGTGTAATGATGACTGATTTCCTCACAATCTCCTTATTTGGAGCTGTTAGAAGACGTGCTTGAAAACTTACAAAGAAATTTCATTTAAACCACATCAGCAAAGTCCATTTTCATTATCCATTTTATTATTAATATTTCCTTTTCTCATTGTTAAGCTCATCAACAAATAACTGTCACCTGACCTTTCATCTATTACTACAGTTGGTTGGTTTGTTCGGTGTTCTTTGAACATATTAACTGCTCTTCTGAGGATTGATTGTTCATCTGATAAAACTTTAAAAAAGCAAACAATCTTTTGGTTAATTAATCCAATTCTCTTGTGATATGAAGACATTTCCACAGACACTTAATAAATATCCAATAAATATCACAGAAAGAAAACAAGTAGCCATTAAATGTGAAGGAAAACCTACTTGTTATTGTTCTATTAAATGCTGATTAAGTAACAACAATGACTCCACAGTTCCAGATAGTTCTGCATGAGGGCTGGCGGTGATCTCCAGTGTTTACTGGCTGGTCCATCACATGGTAACATATAGTGGTCCTTGGAAGGAAGCTGGAGCACCCAGAGATGGCTACCTAACCCAAACACGGTGTTTTGGTAAACTATTGTTAGAACATTGTTGCATAAAGCTAAAAATGCCCAAAATGTCTGATCATTTGGTACAAAGACGATGGTTCCTAATGAGGAACTGTAGATCAAACAAAAACCTGAACCCAATTTCTCCTAAATGTAAAAACAATTTGCTCTGTTAACTGACAAAAACTTGAGCTACACTTGAGCTCAAACTACTGGGAATAACAGTAACAAATAAGAAGCCAGATTATATTTCAAACCTTCTTAAGGTTAAGCACCTTAAAGAGACATTTTCTGTAGTCTAAAAAATGACTGGCGTTTGCCACCCCAGCTGTGATACACAGAGGTGGCAGCATCATGGTGCATTGACTGTTCATCTGTGGAAAGGAAAGCTGCACTTGACAAACTAGATGGCATCCTGGGGGACGAGCTTTGTGTAGAAATACAGAATCAGCATCTGAAGATGTTACGTACAAGATGGCTAAAAAACAGCTCACGGTAGAAGCCAGTAGTTTAAGACGTAGCTTAAAATGATCAAAAATGGAAGTTTATGAAATGGCAAGGAGCAAAAATGATTTTCATGTTATTGCTGTTTGTTCACAAAGACTAACGAAGCTCTAAGGTCTTCACAGATTTATACTGAGATTTATTAAACAACACAAATGACCCTCACTAATAGATTTTTGAGGGCAGTTTGTTGGACTGCAACTTTACTAAGGTGCATCAAAGTAAAAGAGGCTGATGAGAGATAGCAGCCACACTCATTGTCTTTTCCTCTTCCATGTGATTTTTTAAATTGATTTATTTGTGTTTCTTGTGTTGGTTTATAATATAAATCCCAATATAATGCTTGGAAGTTTGTGCTTCCAATGTGTTCAGAGGAGAGAAACTTCTTTGGGTAAATGTTTCTGTGGTAAAACTAAATTAATTGATGCACAGACATAATCTTTTGTTGCTTTACATTTTTAAAACAACAACAACTACAGCACAAATCTACTTCTTTAGAATGAAACACTGCTAGGTCAGGGCTTCAACACATGGGCCCCATCTTTCTCTCTTTAATTAGATTTATTTTGTGCTATAAAATAATAGAGTAAACAACAAAACACCCCAAGTAATACCATGCAACATGACTTTGCATGTTATTACAGCAAATACATTACAATAATAAGATACTATTAAATTGAGAAGTGCAAACAAGCCTGAGACGGCAGGGGGTCTTTTTTTTCTTGTGAGCACACTTACATGCTTTACACAAAAGAGTCGTTCATACAGCTTCACTTGTTCGAAGTAGATGAGATCGACTCCCAGCTCTGCTCCTGGGCGGGGGAGGAAACCTCAAAGGGAGGTTGAGGAGTTCATTTTTCGATTTATTAAAAAGAGAGGAAAAAACGTCGGCTGTGAAGAATAAAGTAAAGCAGCCCTGCTGGGACCTGGATCTCCTACGTGATTAGCATGGAAGTCTGCACATCTAAAGTCCGGGCGGGCCCTCTTTAAATATTTAAATGCAGCTTGTAACGAGGACCATCCTGGCCTCAATCAAAGGCATATGGATTCAGGGGGAAATAGGGAGATGTTTTTTCCATTGGTCAGCACTACCATTCTCCAGCCTGCAGGTCTGACCGCCTGTTGTCCTGCTGGCCGTCCTTCCATCAACTCCCAGGAGGAAAGCTTCCTGACAAGTAAAAGCTGAGTTGGTGTTGAAGATGTTTCCCCATTAAAAAAAGCAGCTCCATAGTCCACAGCGTATTAGAATAAATAAAATCTGCTGCCGTGGCACAAATGCCAGACAGCAGGAACAGACCGGCTGGCTCGTTTGTGGCCCAAACTGCAAACAACATGAGTTCTCTTTGCAGCCGAGAATATGTCAAAATATTTACAGCATATTCTGGGGAATGACCGGCACTGTTGGACTGACGCATGGCGCACCAAAGGCAGAGCCCCGGCGCAGTTTGTTTCCATGTAGAAAGCGTGAGAGCATGTGGGTTTAGTTTCCCTCACACACACTCAGAGTGGAGCACAATAAATCAAATTAAAAAGTAATACTTCTGCGGTGTTTCTGGGGCAAAGCAATCTCTTCCATATATCAAATATAGTGGGATTGCCTATTTATCATGCGCTGTTTTAGGTTGAGGTGTAACGTCACATGCACAAATATCAGGTGGGAAGTAAAGCCAGACTGAACCGGCAACTAATGAGCACATATTTGGAGAAATAGATGGTCTTCGAATGAACGTTATTACAGCCTAACTGGCCATTTGCTCATTAATCACACTGATTAATCTCAGCAATTAACTTCAAAGATTGAGCTATGTTCTTTTAAAAAGCTAGCTCATCTCCACCAATGCTGCAGTGTTCAGTAATTACTTTTATTTTTTATTTCTTTTTAACAGGTTCTGAGAAATATTAATTACACATCAGAGTGAGTTGAGTGCAGTTTGTTATGGTAAAGACAAACTTAAGTGTAAATTGCTTTTATATCCATCAAAACACAATATATTAATTGTGATTTATACGCTGCTTTAAGCAATAACTTATGTAATTTCACTGGGAATTCAACGAGTCTGCAGATACACAACTACCAGCTTTGTGCATCCAGACAGTTGAATTTCTACACAAGAAGTTGCTCAAACTGATAGTTTAAAGTCAGGAGTGTCGGTATATATACATACATAGGTTTCTGAGATATTAAATCAATGTTTTAAGGGTGTAATGTTTTAAAGGACTCAACTGGAAAGCATTTTCCATAACAAAGGAGCACTAAGCGTATCAGTAATCTCTGTTTTTTTTTAAAACAAAAGCTTGAACATTTCTTAGAAGAACATGTGCTGGTTTGTGCGGTAGTTTAATGTTTTTACACCCTAATCGAAAAATAAACTGGTGGTTCAGTTGTCATATCTCAAAAGCTCATCAAAAGATCTGTGATAAAATTTTATTTTGCTGGATTAAAAAGGGTCAGAGCAGACTGTACTTCCTCAAGAGGCTCAGATCTTTCTACGTCTGCAGGACAATGCTGCAGATGTTCTATCACTCTGTGGTCGCCAGCGCCATCTTCTACGCTGCCGTGTGCTGGGGCAGCCGGCTGAGGATGGCTGACACCAACAGACTCAACAAGCTCATCAGGAGAGCTGGCTCTGTCCTGGGACTGGAACTGGAGTCTGTGGTGGAGGTGTCAGAGAGGAGGATGCTGAGGAAGCTGCTCAGCATCAAGGACAACACCTCCCACCCCCTACATGCCATGCTGACGGCCTCTCAGAGCACCTTCAGCCGGAGACTGAGACCACCGAGAGTCACCACAGAACGCCACAGGAGGTCTTTCTTACCTGTGGCAATCAAACTGTACAATTCCTCTTCCATCTGCAGGAGGGATAAATAGTAGTGTACTTATTGTTATATGGTGATTGTGTACTGTACTGTGTTGTATGTGAGATGAGTGTGT
>JAVLVB010000299.1:107179-117267 GCA_032876305.1 Orestias chungarensis
ATATATATATATATATATATATATATATATATATATATATATATATATATATATATATATATATATATATATATATATATATATATATATATATATATATATATATATATATATATATATGTATTTTTTTTTTATTATATTTTTTAAATTTATTTATTTATTATTATTTGTAAGAAAATTAGGATTTGTTTTTTAAGCACAAAGATTTCCCTTCCCCATAAACTGATGACTGAAACACCAGAACAAGATCCACTAGAAGTCCAGGCACACAGTAAATTGTTCTCTTAAGGAGTTGACATAGACATGAGGCTTGACTGCCAGCTGAGTGGGGTCATGGATCGATGAGTGAATCCTCTGCAGCTGCTTTCAACTCCAGCCTGTGATTCCTGGAATCAGGTGAATCATCCAGCCAGACTTACCCACACAGATCTTCGCTGCAGAAAGAGCACTTAAAAAAGGAGGTCCACATAAACTATACATTGTGTTAATAAATTATTTTTGTTTCCTTTCTGGGATTTGGTATGTCTACAAAGAAATCTCCACGATTAAATGCAACCTTTATGATGGCAAAACAATGATTTAAATGCTTAATGATTCCTGTGTTTAATGATGGAGATCTATACATATCTCTGACAGGATCTTACAAATCTCTGCAAATATATATTCCATTAAATCCTGACCTTGATTTAATAACTTTCTATCTAAAATTGTTTTGTATGTAGAGCTTTGCCTATCCTGTTCTTAGAATCTGTGTTTTTCTTTCACTCAAAATGAACTCCTTTCTCCAAATCAGCCAATGTTTTAGATATTACAATGAGACAGAAGGATTGTATTGAAGTATTATTCCATATTCTGATGACTAATATAACGGTTTCTGCTCTTGAAATCCTTAATTACATGTCCTGACCGGGTTTCCCAGTTCTATTTTTCTCTTTCTATTGTACAGCATCCGAAAGCAAAATCACCTTGTCAAAGAAGGTACCGTGTGTTAATCTATTTTTTTTTGATTTATACAACCAGGACAAGTGATGAAATGTTCTTTAGCCACACATTGGCAACTGACTATGAAAATTATTCATCACTCATATTTTAACCTTTTTACTGCTTTATACAACAATCATGAAAGAGCTGACTGCAGGAGTTAAGAGGGCAAAAGCTGCATATGCTCAGAAAATCCAGGGACACTTTTCCTCCCAGGATCCACAGAGCATGTGGAAGGGCATCAAGTGCATGACAGACTACAAACCTGAAACTGCACAATGCCCCAAAGACCCCTCCCTGCCTGAGGCTCTCAACCAATTCTACGCCCGGTTTGACAACCCTGACACCCTCCCCAGCACCAGAATAACGACTTCACCAGGAGAAGAGCCCCTCAGTGTGACTCCAGTGGAAGTAACGAGGACGCTGAGGAGGATTAACCCCTGAAAAGCTGCTGGCCCAGACAACATCTCCGGACGGGTGCTGAGAGAGTGCGCGGACCAGCTCTCAGACGTGCTGGCGGACATCTTCAACGCCTCCCTCATCCAAGCAGCTGTTCCCACCTGCATGAAGACCGCCACCATCATCCCGGTCCCCAAGAGCTCCGCAGTGACAGGTCTGAATGACTATCGGCCAGTAGCCCTCACACCGATAGTCACAAAGTGCCTCGAGAGACTGGTTCAGACCCACATCAAAGCCACCATCAAGGTCACTGTTGATCCACATCAGTATGCATACAGGAAAAATCGATCCACAGAGGACGCCATTTCCTCCGTGGTCCACACTGCCCTCACCCACCTGGAGCAGAAGGACTCCTACATCCGTATGCTGTTTGTGGACTTCACATCTGCCTTTAACACCATGATTCCTCAGACTCTGATTAAAATACTCTCCTCCCTTGGACTGAGCTCTTCCATCTGCAACTGGGTCCTAGACTTACTGACCAACAGGCCGCAGTCTCTTGGGATTCACAACATCTCCTCCCCCACCATCACCCTCAGCACTGGCTCCCCTCAGGGCTGTGTGCTGAGCCCCCTCCTGTCCACACTGCTAACAGAACAACCTCTGCATTAATGAAAAGAAAACCAAGGAGATGATTGTGGACTTCAGAAGGGGCAAGCATGCCCACCTCCCCCTGCACATGGGAGGAACTGCGGTGGAAGTGGTCAACAGCTACAGGTACTTGGGTGTACACCTCAGTAACAAAATCTCCTGGAGCAACAACACTTCCATTCTGGTCAGGAAGGCGCATCAGAGGCTCTACTTCCTGAGGAGGCTCAGTCGAGCTGGACTCGGGAGCTCAGTCCTCACCTCCTTCTAGAGATGTGTGGTGGAGAGCGTCTTGTGCTCCAGCATCAACGTGTGGCATGGAAGCTGCTCTGCTGCAGACAGGAAAGCTCTGCAGAGGGTGGTGAAGATCGCTGTGAGGATTGTTGGAGTCAGCCTCCCCAGCACCACAGACATCTACACCTCCAGATGCAGGAAAAGTGCCACCTGCATCAGGAAGGATCCTACCCACCCAGCACACTCACTTTTTGTCCCGCTCCCCTCAGGCAGGAGGCTGCGGAGCATCAAGTGTAGAACAACCCGTCTCAGAAACAGTTTCATTCCTGAAGCTGTGAGACTCTTGAACTCCTCCTGAACAAACCAATGCACGAACAATACATAACTGAACACCTTACTATACCCGCACTGAGACACTTTACTACCGTATATTCCTATTTTAATTATTTTATTTACCTACTTCTATTTTAGTAATTTTTTATTTTTTAACTTATTTTATCTATTTTAATATTAAGTCTCGGTTAGAACTGGACCGTGAAAGGTAATTTCATTCCACCTCATGTACCACATGTGTTGAAATGACAATAAAGTCTCCTTGAATCCTTGAATCCTTTAAAAAGGGGGAAAAAAATATTTTTTTACAAAAACAAAAACACTTCCGACAACACTTTCACAAAAATAATGAAAATAAAATAAAAAGATGTAAAACTGAATAAATATTCAGCCCCTTTAAAGTTCCTAACCCGATTCAACTGATGTCAAGCCAATAGGTGACATTACTCTCATAATGGTGAATATTTATGCTCACCCCCTCGATGCAATCTGCTAGAGTTCCATAGATTGGAAACTTTTTCAAATTGATTTGTTTATGATGTTCTTATGATTTTAATGGATTTTCTTGTAAAGTGCCATATAAATAAACTGATTCTTGATTCATGATTCATGTACATTCTTTTGTTTGATTGTCGTCATTTTATAGAAATTCATTTTCCCTTTCACACTTAAGAAGCTTTTTGTAAATGTTTTTGCCAAAATAAATATATAAATAAATACAGAAATATTGCTAATTTTGACTGATTTGCAAAAACAATAAAAATACACCATTTAAGGTTGGTGAATACTTTTAATAAGTATCGTATCCATACCAGTTTAACCCTGGAAAAAAAACAGAAAACTTCTCCCCGGACAAACGAACTTATTTGAAATGAAAGCATATCAAGGAAACACACAGATAACCAGTAGCGTGAATTTTAGGGTAGTATAACTTTTTTCAGATAAAAATAATGGAGACCATTTGATGCAGAGTTTCTAGCTTTCTCAGTCACAGGCAGTTTACTCCTATTCAAAATAATCTGATCTCTGGAAAGCTTACTAACATTGTCACTATACTCTTTCTGTCACTCTCATCTAAAATAATTTGCTACTCATCCAACAGAGGTAATTCTAATTAGATTAGAAAAGAATCAGGGGATGTATAATAGAAATTGCCCAAAGTGATCAGATCATTAACAAAACAGCAGTTTTGCCAATTTAATACAAAATTTTCACAATTAAAGTTGATTAAATCTGGATTTCTACAAGGTTCAGTGGTGGAACCTAAACTTTGAACATTCATATTAAAAATACATTATTTCAGTAATATATGAATTTAAACACATTCACACAATCAAATAGAAACTGATGTGTTTAGAGTTTAGTGCTGTTTTTTATATTCATTTTCTTCTTACAGTCAATAAAAACAAAACATTTAGAAATTATTTCATTACAGACAGTTGGGCTGAATAAAAGGTGAAAGTATTGTATTTTCAATAGATTCGTTTGGTCTTAAAAACAAGCCTCATTAGAATGTATATTTTAGTTTACTATACATTACTTTATGAGAATGAAATTTGTGATTCATAATGAGGTTACTTGAAGATTTCCAGTTTAAGACTGTGAAATTTCACAAAAATAGTTTATGAATATGTACTTATATGTAGTTCCATATCAGTTTTTTTCAGTATACCGGGGAGGCAGTTCGTTGCTTTCATTTTAATTTTGTCTTATCTTAATAATAATCTTTAAAAGAGAGATATATTCGTTCCAGATTTAGCCGTCAACCATCAGGAAAGTAAGATGATGAGTGGATACTTGCTTTAAAAATACGCCACTCTGGGATGATCAAGAAAATATGAACCTGTTCTGGCTCTCCTCAAGAGAAGGTCTGTCATACAGGTAACATGTAATAAATGAAGATGATGACTTATGATGGTTACACTACAGTGTTGTTGTATGGCAGACCAGCCCATGTTGCTTCCCCACAGCTGACATTCCATCAGCCTGTTTGCTCAGCACAGTAAACAACAAGTTCCAGGCGTAGGTGGGCTCACATCGGGGCGCCACTCCGAGGATGCTGGGAAGCCAAGAAAAGTTTGGTAACCATAGAAACTGTCATAACACACACATTTGTGCATGTTCAACACAATACTGTGGTAATGACTGAATTACTGTCAAAGTGGACCGACAGACCACTATTACTGTGCCTGGATTTATTCATAGCTTGGATACCTGGAGAGCTCAGAGACACTGGATGGTTGCTCGACTATTAGGTTTCGCTTTCATTGATGCGTCACTGGCAGCAATTTTGCGTTGCAGTTAAATTCAGTGGTTTCTTCGTCCCAGAATCGCTTAGTGTTTAATATTTTGGGAAACGTCCACATTGCCAGTACATTCTACCTCAGCCTGGCCAGCGAAAGGAGCCTTCTTGCTGTTTTATCAAATTGCCAGCTCTCGCCTGCAGCTCAGCTTGGCCCTGTCGCCCCTGAAAACGAGTGATTACCAGAAGGATAGCGCGTCTCCTCATAAGAAAAGAGGAAAAAAAGAAAAAAACACACTTGGACTTAAAGTCTGCCCACATCTGGAATCTGAAAGGTGCAAATCTGTTTTGTCTGCTGGATGGGGGGGCGCTTTGACGGGGGTGGTGGCGTTTACCCACCAACCCCCTACCCACCAGCTAGTCATACCATACCCTTCTATGACAGGATAAGTGGCAGCTCCACAGCGCAACAAGCAAAAACACTACTTCACTGTGGCCATGGCAACCAAGTTGGAGATCGCACAGCAGGATGTGCTGTCAAGGTTTGAGGCTGAAAAAGAACACAGAGACAGGGAAATGTGGCAGGGAAAGGATGCTGAGGACTTTATTTCACTCCCTGAGTGTGTGTGTGAGGGGCTGGGGGGGGGGGTGACTCACATTATTCCTGACCTGAATTTCACCCTGTGTGGAAACAATTTCATTTTCCGCATAAAACCCATGAGCAGCAACTGATGACATATATCAGCAATACGAAGAACAAGAAAGCAACTTTCTCCCTCATTTACAAAGTCAAAACAGTGGTGTCACTCCCGTTAACTGCACTGTTTAGGGCTAAACTCCTGTCACATACAGCACTGTTGTTTTCCATTAAACTCACTCTCTAGAGTCAGCGCATCATCGTGAGGTCTGTCGAGAGTGGGGGTGAAAGTTCATCCCAATCAACGCAACAGAGAGGGGATGAAAGTCCTCTTATCTTTGAAGCCTTTTGATGCCCGGAAGAGCATTTAGAATGCCAACATATTCTTGACACACATTTAGGAGAGCATATCCCCAGAACTGTCACTATGAAATTGACATTAATGAGAAGTGAGCAAGAGGAGGAAGAAGGAACTTTTCAACTTTCCCTGACTCCTTCCTCTGGAAACAAGCTCCAGGCAGATGGAATTGACCAAACACCCGGCTTTTTTTATTTTTTATACCGCATTTCCAGTTGCCTGCTGATTCTTTAAATTTAGAAATAGCTTGTTTTTTCGGTCTCAGCGTTCTTTCTCCCATTTTGTGTAGCAGGTCTGCAGCATTTTATACATGTGCCTTTATTTGACATTTACAGCATTTACCTTTTTGGTTCAGCAAACAATTACATGTTCTGGCTAAGGGTTATGATCATGAAGAAATAACCAAAATAGGTCATTCTTTAAAACACCAAATGAACTTACCTAAGGAATAACTCCAACTAGAAATTATGGGAGGAATTATATATATATATAGTCTGATCTGGCAACTTCAGTTACTGCATTCGGTTTTATGTTAACTTAATCTTTAGAATTTGCTAGTTCTTAGTTTAATATGTTTTATTTTTCTTCCCAGGAGGTAAATAACATTTCCTGAATCTAAATTTGACTGAAATCAATCAACCCTGACAGAATATCTATATGCAACCCAGGTCTTTGTAGCCGTAGAGAAGGAGGCTGGCTTCCAGAACTGCCTCTTACTTCCAGAACATAATGCATGCATTTCAAAAACTGTAAATAAGCAGAAAGCAAATATACAAACTTTCTTGATTTAACGTGTTACTTGCAATTGAAGTTCAGTTTCTGTGACTACAGAAAGCCATAGTGTCTGGTTTGGTATGCAGTTTTTTTCCTCCTATGTGTTGAGGGAAAAGCTTTTATATATGTATAATGGTTAAAACAGTGCATCAAAAAGAAATTCACTTTAAAATTGCCTGATATTACCTTGAAGGTGATATCCATCGTTTTACTCCATTCTTTGTTGACGTCATTGTAAAATGCACAGACAGAAAGTGTAAGTTGATGGAAGTTATACATACTGTGACACCGTGCAGCTAATCTTTCCTGTCAGCTTCACGGCCCAACAACACACACACACACACACACACACACACACACACACACACACACACACACACACACACACACACACACACACACACACACACACACTCTGGACTGTCTTCGGTTTCAATTTCTGCACTAATCTTTCTCTGTATTATGCAAGCCCTGCTGCTCACTTACCCAAGACTATCCCAAAGAGCTTTGCTTTAACGAGATAATCGTACCGACGATCAGATTGACATTTCAGACACTCTCTGCACTCATTCCATCAATAGGCAACCCTCCTTCTATCACTAGATCCACATTAGACCTGGCAGATTATCATTTAGAGCAATTCAATCCTCATTGTGGAGTACTCACGGATGAGTTTTGCATTCAAACTTGTAGACTTTCTCAATGCAAGATTAACACACATAATTTGAATTCAATTAATTTCTCCTCTTTTAATCCCACTGAGAGAGAAACAGAGATCCTCTATTACTCTCTTCCATTGTCAGTTCAATGGTGGTGACAGCTTGTGGAAGCAAATCCAATTATTTGACTTAATATTCACTTTAGTATCCCTGATATCCTATTTGGGTGTCCTTGCTCGCGGTCAGTTTTGATCATTTTTTTTATTGTATCAGCTGAATTAAAAGCAAGAGACGGTGAGTCTGTGCTGGTGAGAAACTTACAGGATTTGTTTAAATAGTTGGTCGTGAGTGAAATAAGAAAGGTTGTTTAACTGAAGTACAGTCAAGGATTTAAAATCAATGAGATGACTAAGAGCAACACAGCGACCCCCCCCGACCCCACTGTTCTGTCTTCTCCTGTATTATAACATGCACAAAAGATTTCTCTGGTTCTCACAAAACATCGATGCTCATCAGGTGCACAATGCTGGAAGGAAAACATATTTCTTCAGACTCCTGCCTCTGATCCATAATCAGGCTCTGTGTTCAAATGCAAGGTATTCATGGATCAATCTAAGAGTGTAACAGAGGTCAAATAGATCGCAGACAAGCAAACTGCATGAAGCTACAGAGTTTTTTTAATTATTTTACTTTAAATGTTTGTAAATCCAGATCAGCTTTAAAATTGTTCTAAATGTGAAGAAATTATGTTTGTGTCAAAAATCAAGTTCTAGTTTATGCTAAAAGAATATGTGCAGGTAGGTAATTTAGTGCATTTTATTCTTGTTTTTTTATATAACCTTTATTTAAGCTGGATGAGTAAAAACTCATCAAGATTAAAACTCCCATTCACCAGTTTCCTGGACTACACAAATATCATCTCCCGTGAAATAATCGCATTAAACATCCACGGCCAGAGGTTTCAATCTCATATTTCTTCAAGTGTCCTTTAGAAGTGTTCAGTGAAACCTTCTCCTTAGTCTGTAGATCCTTCTGCATTTTATCCAGTAATGAGGAGCAGCATACTAAAAAGCCACCGTTCGCAGTTCTGGCCTGACCTTTTGTACATGGGGAATAAAAACATTCTGGGAACACAGACTGTAACCACTTAAACCTTTTTGTTTGGATATCAGTTTGAAGATATGGAGGTATCTGGTCTATTATGCCTTTATAGATTAAAATTCACCAGCGCCTTAGTCTTTCACCGTTAAAGAAGTGAAAAAAAACATGGTCCATGAGCCTTTTGTGATTTAAAATAAACCTTAAAACTTCACTGTAAACTGTGTCCAACATTTTTAAGGTTTTGTGAAGAGGAATATGCATAACTTACAACCATAATCAAGCACAGTCATGAAAGTGTCACGTCTTTTTTTAGTATCAAAGAACAATCAGGTCTAAATCCAAAAAACCCACCAAACTAACTATTTTAACTTAAGCCTTATTACTAACATTTAAATGAGAGAAGAAGGAGTCATGGAAGGAAAATTCAAGATCAGTCTGGGATCCCTGAGAGTTTGTGATTAAGTTTTTATTTTGAGAATAAAATAATTTTTTTTTTTTAGCCCAAAAATGAGCCTCTACATTGTTAAAAGCTTGTTGCATCACCAAGGAAACAACGAGAATTTGAAGTGGCTATTTATGTTTGTCATATGAATGTGAGACGTTTCTTTATTCAGTTATTAATATTCTCTTCATATTATCAATTTGCATCTCTTGGAGAGACAATATTGTGAACTAAGAACTCTGCTAAAGCAGACACCCCCTCTTCCCCTCTCCATCCTTTGTGCTAAATGCTTGATTACAGTAAAGCACCAGCGAGCGTGCCGGGCTGGAAGCAGCTGCAGCTATTCATACAGCTCCTTCTGAAATACTCGGTTGAAACCTCCATTTGCACATAGACCACATCTTTATGGAGGTGACACTTATCATAAGTAATCAGCAGGAAAAAATCCTGTTCACATCCCGGACAGCTGCAGGCCGGTTAAAGGTCTTCATGGTTGAAGGAAAAACATCATTATATTGTAAAGAGCCTAAAACTCAGGAAAGCTAGATCAAAAATTAGCCACTCTCTGCTTTGCTGATTTAAAAGGCAGATTTTCAGCCCCGTCTATCTTTTGTGCTATCTAAAGCCTCAACGTCTGCCTATTGTGAACAGAAAATTGATTTTGGCATGACAAAAAAATGCTAGTTCTTAAAGGAATCTCTCAAATTGACGCGTGTCCATTTAGTAGCAACACAAAGGAGGTGTGAGATTGGTGACATTTGTGACAGCAAAGGGCAAAAATGTCTCCCCACCAACCAAAAACATCCTATTTGTTGGAAATCTTTTTTTTTTTTAGGTATTTTGATTATTACTTATGTTGTCTTCTTAGCACACGCACTTCCTGCTTAGAAAGAGCTAGACCAACCAATAATTAAAGCCTGACATTCAAACCATCACATTTTAGTACAGTAACTACTGTAAACTACAGTAGCTGTTGCTGTAGCTTTTTAAAAACCTCCATAGGGATGTAGATACAATAGCTTAACATTAATTCATGTGCACAGCTAAACAAAAGTAATCGAGTTTGCAAAAACATAAAATAAACTAGATGAAGCTGTTCCTGCGAAACAGCAGTTGAGAATGCCAAAAGCTTAAAGGAATTGGCAGAAGATGCCCAAGGAAGCGGAAAAACATGAAAACATAGTATCAATTAGCTGAAGAAAACGCTGAAGAAAACTCTGAAATGTGGAAATTATGCTGAAGTTAAATTATGCTGAAGTGGTAAAAGCTGAAAAAAGTTG
>JAVLVB010000299.1:120994-133057 GCA_032876305.1 Orestias chungarensis
ATTTATAAACTTTTATATCATGATACTATTGTTGCTTATTCTGTAAGTCAGTTTGTCTATTTTTGCTCGATTTTATACAGTAGATTGAAGGTACCAGTGTTTTGTTTTTTCCTGGTGAAAAGTTGCAAGCAGCTCTGGAGTGACTGGTGGTCCAGCTGTGCATATTTCTACAGGAGTGGCAGGCTGAGCTTTCTGTTGCATTCTACAGCGTCTGACCATCTCCCTGCAGCAAGCTTTCATGTCTGCCATGGGATCACAAGCAGCCTTTCTCAGGGGGCTGATTCCCAGCTGTCCCAGCAGCACTTAGCTGCATTACATTTCTCTCAGTTAGAAAGAAGGGCTTGATGTGCTGCTGCAAAGCCAAGGGTTTGAAAATAAATGGTTTTGGAGCAAAAGAGCAGACAATGAGGTAAATAGCCTAGAAACCGAGCTTGCGTTTACATATTGTTGCTGCCAGCAGGATGGGCAAACTAAATCCAGCTCAGCATCTGTTCAAGCTTCAGAATCAAGTCGATACCTTTTTACCTGAAGGCACGCAGCGTAGGCAGCATGGCACGATGAGCTCTTTACAAGCAGCATGTTGTGAAGGTATCTAAAAGAAGCACTTCTGAGGCGATGTTGCCGCTCAGCAGCTACAGTCACCAGTCTAGGCCGCAGTTGGGTAAACCGTAGAGCCCTAGCTACGAAATTCACAACAGGGAGAGTTTGTCTATGAGCAAACATGAGGAAAAGGAAATGTACAAATTAGACCTGATTAAGAATGTTCAGTTTCCTAAATTCTCAAACATCAATAATTTGTCCAAGCTAGATTAAATTTAAACTTTCTAATGAAGTCTGATCCATACTCACCTCCCTAAAACACCCTAAAACAAACAGTTCTGCTACTGCAAGTCTAAAATACTACTGCTAGAGTTGATCAGTATTGAGATTGTTTTTGTTGGAGCATGAAATGCTAAATGAGTATCATTTTAGATTAAAACTCCATCCAAGAGAAAATCCCAGAGGGATAGAAACAGATTTAATCTATTTTCGACGCTCTGCTCATCTTCTTCTTTGGAGGCAAACTACCAAACTGTGTATTACAGTCAGTAAGCTGTTTTAGTGACGACGGACAGCTCTCTCCTGTGTCTCTGCTGGGCTGCTCCAAATCTCGCCTTCTCAACTTTATACAGCTGCACACGCACACACCATATCTGTCCGTCTGTGTTATTTTCAATCCTCCTGGTCCTGTTTTCAGAGTGAAGACTCAACTTGAAGAGTCCCCACAGTGCAACCCTGTAGACACACTGGATTCTTTTGTCCAGTTGCAGAGAATCTTCAGGATGAATTCACCAATGAACATATATATGTAGGGTACGTCACAGTAACAATTATTAGGATTTTGTGTTTCGACAAAAATTATATTTGTGCCACATATTGTTTTATTTTCTTTTCTTTACAACAACCAAGCTCTACACTACTTTTACCAAGAGTAACAAGTTTATAGAAGCACCAGGCTAAGGAAAACTGATTCTCTGTCTGTAATGAATTGCTTGGGTTTCATAATTTGGCTTATAACTATCTCTCTTGGCACTTTTACTTGCTTTTGGGAATACAATATGTGTATTGTATGGTTTCCTAAGGTAAATGGACTGATAGTCAGGTGCTCTGCTGAGTAATTCCTATCACACACGCTGCAAAAAAGGCAGACTCACTATGGCTGTCATCGTCAATGTAATGGGTGAACTTGTGTAAAACTTTTATTACATACACCAAATGCACAAATTAAGAAATTCCAAATTATATAATAATTTTTTGTTCAATTACATACTTTCTCTGCACATTTCAGACCACATGTTAGGTCCAGATTCAGGCCAAGTCAGTAGGGTAAGAAACACCTTAAAGTAAGTTGTAGGTCAACACCTTGGGTTTTCTCTAAGTGGAACAAAAAGGAAAACCCCCAAACTCATGGCTGAGCAGATTTAGAAATTGTATCAACTGATTCACTTTGAGGCTAAACAATCATGCCCCTCTAGTGTTTGTGTGGTTAGCAAGTCTGTGAAAAGGTTTAAAGTGCACTAGTTGCTGCAAGCAGTGTTGAACAAGAGAGTAAGTATGTCCACAATGCCTTACCAGGAAAATTATAAACGATTTGTTTTGTTTTAAAGAGAAGTATATGGTCATTTGCATTGTTCCACTCCGTATATCCCACAACTGGGAACTTCCTACCTTATTACAAAGGTAACAGAATGCACTTATTGGTGTTCATGTTGGACTTCTTTTGGTTGTTTTTGAGTCTGCTTAGTATCAACACTGATGTGGTCTGCAATTTCCTGAACCCACAACTGTCACTGTTAGACATCTGTTTAATAGAATTATTGAACTGAATTCAAATAGACTTTTTTAAACCCAAGGCTAAATAAATAATGTTTTTCAATTTAGGTTTAATTGTGTGAGCTGAGTTCAGAAAATCCACTTTTTCTAATGTTTCTTAACTCAATTGTCAATCTTTACCAGATTCAGTTTTGAAGTATTAATGAAACTCTCTTTAGGTGGTTTTGAGAAGCCATCACAACTTGGTCATGTAGAAAACATCCGCTTTGTCACTCTCTCCTTTAAAGTAAACTTTATTGTCAATTCTTCACATGACAGTGCATACACGGAATCGAAATTCTGTTCTTCACCAGCCCGCAGTGATACGAACAAAAAACAAAAATAACTAGCATTTACTGGAATCAATACTTGGAATCGTTTTCTTTATTGAGTTATAGGCATCCAAAACCCAGAGGGTTTAAATCAACTTAACATGTTCCGTCTTTGAAAGACATTGTTTAAAATCCTTGTATTTCCCTGGGAGAAGCGCTGAGTTGTTACGGTACTCCTATGGCTCGCAGAAAGGCAATCCTCTATTTTACTGATAAAATATTGAGAAATCCCTCAATGTAGCGTGAAGTAAATCTGGTACAAATTAATGCTGTGAAACTCAGCTACAGACTGATCCATTTCTTTCCTCCTCTGCTTATCCTGCTGAGTGGAATTTTATTTCGCTCTTCGGGACACTAATCCAAAATGAGAAACCAAAAACGCTCATTACACAAAGAGAACTACAAACAAATTATTTTAGTTATGGTTATGCAATTAGAGATGTAATTTTACTAATTGATACAACGGAATGAAAAGGTGGGCAAAGAAACAAATTATGCTTTTGTTACTGAACCCCAAGAGAAACATATACATAAAAAAAAAAATCAAATGACGGACTGGAATGTCGCATAGATGAACAGCAAAAATCATCAACCTAAGTAAGCTTCATCTGCACCAATATGAAAGAGGTTTGGTTGAAGATATTCAAACCCATCGGTGGGGATTAATATCCCTCATAGTGTTTGTGGGTAGGAAAAAACTTCTTTAACATGCACTCTCTGTGTCCATTCTAAGAAAACACTGCCAGATCCAAACACCAATGACAATAGTAAAAACCATACACGGGATGCGATAGATATGGTAGCATCAGTGCTCTTTACGACTTAAGCAGGAGATCCGTGATTTCAAGATTAGGATGATGTGCAGGAGTTGTTCCAACCTCAAAGGCTATAAGCTTATTAGCTAATATAGATAAATAATGGTGTTGGCTTTATATTGGTATTATTGGGTTATTAATGATACTTTAATAGAGACTTTTTTGCTGATTACGTATCTTAGGATAAATAGATTGACCCTTTTAGTACAATAAAAAAAAAAAAGCAGCAAATATTTTTTTCCACATTCTTCTATGCATCCCTGGATCCATGAGTCTTCTGCATCAGTAAAGCATTCGGTGTTTCTGATGTAAGTAAGCGTCCTGTATCAGTGTGATATGTGTTTTAGTGAGGATCTTTGTTGGAAGGCGCTTCTGGCACTGGTAGCGTGCACAACCCCAAGGTTCTTCCTTTTGGAGAGAGAAGAATCACAGGAAGATTTCAGTCAATTCCTGCAAAATTCTTCACACTTAATTCCTTGTCTACCGCAGGCTTCTTTGAAGATATCAACCAGTCCAACCTACTGCTACAACTCCTTAGATGCATCCTGACTTCAACACAGCTGACAACATGGTACCAATTTGATTCAGGGCAATGTAAGGAAAGCTCCTTAATTAGGCCAGAAAATCCAGGACCAAAAAGGAAAAACAATCAAATTTAAATCCATCCATCCTCTATATCCACTTGCCCTAGCAGGGTTGCAATATGTGGTGCCTATCTGGAGCTCTGTTTGTGCAAGAGGCAGGTTGCACTCTAAACTGATTTCCAGTCTGTATTGCTGGGCTACTATAGGCACACTAGAAAACACTAATATTTCAGGAGAAATTTGAAAGTGACTTCAGCAGAACAGGGACAAAACTGAAAGATCAGGACTCAAAATTTGGCTTACCTGTTACCGCTGGAAACTACTGATTAGGCTCAAAACCTTTGAACCTGAATCTCTAGAGACGCATAAAGACAATTACAAAGTCAGCCTTCTATCAACTAAAGTTTTTTTAATGGAATTAAATGGATTAACAGAAGTCTTATAATCATTCATCTTGTTGCTTAAATGTGCTACATTATAAAAAGACGACTTGAATTTGCTTAGCAGTGATGTTTTTTAAACTATAGAAGTGCAACAAAGAACCCGGAGAACCACACATACACAGAGAACGGCAGGCCTGGATTCAAACCCAGAAATTTAACTTTGCAGCAACTGTTTAACAGTGCAGTTCCATCCATTTGTATGCACTTCACGATTCCAGTAATTAATGTTTGAGTGTGGATGCATGGTTTCTAAATATGAGCTTTCTCCCCTGCACTTTTTCAAATGTCCAATGTGGTCCTCTGCACTTTTTACCGTCCAAAAAAAATATAATGCTACACTAGACCAAACAACCGCTCAAGCTGAAGCCCGCTTCTCTGAGTTTAGACCGCCCACCAGCACTTGATTGGCTCTCTGTTGTTTGGATCTCTTGTGTGATTGGCTGTCTCCACCGTCACTCATTAGAAGCTAACAGTAGGATCAGCACCATAGAGAGAGTTTGGACACTCCCATTAATTTCCATAGAAAGAAGCATGGAGCTGCTAATAGTTTCAAACACCAGCAGTTACAGCATTGGACGTAAAGTTTTTTCTGAGTTTTTGGAAGTGTTTCCTACAGTAAGTTGATAAAAGTACAACTTTTCTTTACTGTTATGAAAGATTTCCTTACTGTTCAGTATCACAGTAATATTATATATTTCCAGTTTTGGTTAATTAAGCATTTTAATTTGCTAACTTAACTTGCTAGTTGTGTTTTAGCTGCCGCTAGCTCAATAAAGCTTGGCGGATTTAGACGGGTCTGTCTGATTCGGTGTTTTAAAATTTCTATCACAACTTACATTCTAAACTTAAATCATTTCCAATTTTTTTTTGACCAGCGGACCGTGGCTTTCCACTTGGACTTGTTCGGCGCTGCCAGGCGGCCGCTGCGCCGCAGAGGCAGCAGGATGGTGCACCTTCAATGAAAACATATACAGCAACATATTTTTACTTCTGTTAAGGTTTTTGTACGTTATGAAACACTATGGCCATACTCTCATGTTAGGTAAGTAAACTTGTGGGGGAAAGTGAAAAAAGTAGTTTTTGCACCAAAAGCCGTTTAAACTGACTTACTGGCTAAGATGTTTGGACATATTCGAAGGTACATGAACCACGTGACCACCTATCAGCGATTTCAAAGAGTTAAAAAATACTCGCTCCCCCCATATTTGAAATCAAAATTTCGTCCATGGCTTTCTTACATCATTTCAATCCTGTGTGGATTAGAGATAAAGCAAATATTATTTGGCATCGTATTGTTATTTTCACTTGTTATTGCAAATAGTGTCAATCTATTCCAGCCTCTTCTAATAAATTGTGACGCACAAATTACGTGCGCCCTTTAATCTCACAGTGGGTGTATTAAAACTTGTGACCTGAACTTTACCTGAAACATTTAAATGAATGCTGTTCTTCGCACATAAACCTTTGCTGTACTGATTAAAAAAGCAGGCTTTTGTTTCACTGCCGTTTCCTTATTCATGTAAAGTCTGGTTCATGGTCTGGACCTGATAGCAAAGAAGAGAATCAGTGGGGGTGAGAATGTGTTCAAACCAACCTCGGCGCACTGGGACAATCAGGTCTGCTGTCCTCTCACAATTATCGAGCAGCAGCAGGGCTTGTTTATCTCCTGCCATGCACCACGCTCTCTCCTCTGGCAGCTCGGTTGCTCTGGCACAGCTTCACAGGCTCTCTCTTGGAAAGAGCCCCACCATCCTAGCACTCCCGGGCTACGCTGAACTTTTGAACCCCACCGTCTTGGAGACATGTGTCACCGCCATGTAATCCCCTAATCCTTTTCCACTTAAAATTTATCATAATAAAGAAAAGTATTGCTGCTGGGAGACAGGTACAGCCTTGATCCTGCTTCCACTGTAAAGATCGTCAAGCATTACTAAGAAAAAGAGAGATAGTTTCAGCTTATGGTGCTGAGAAGCAGACACAATGGTGAGCATCTCCACTCACCATCTGTTGTATCTGCTTCATATTGTCTGCATGTAAAGTAAGCCTGTTTCAGCATGTAAAGCTGCGAGAAGAGAATGCACCAGAGCGAGTGACTGACTAATCCCCTTAACACATGGTGCGGCTTCGACTCCAGTTTTAATTGATTCCCAAAAAACGATGGGCTAAATCTGTGTGGAAAGGTAAAGGTTTAAGTTCCTGAGCGGTCTGACAAAGCAGCTGGAGCTACGCTTTCCAGGTGCTGCCCGTCTCAATCCACAGTCAGAAGATAAAAAATTGCCACTGCGGAACAGAAATTTGTTCACAAGCATCACAGTCCACACTGCTTTCAAGGCAGCTGATTTTTTCAACTTCTGACTTTCAGAGAGAAGTAATGTTTGACTTTCTCCCCCTCATTCCTCCTGCTCCTATAATATATTTATGGAATCTTTTTTGGAGGGAAGGGCCGGCAAAAAAGGAGATTATGATGAGTCCTGAGAGGACCGTGGTTCGTGCCAAATGTCTCTCTTCCTTCCTTCCGTTTGCGCCCACACATCCCTCCTGGATGGGCTGTCAGGATTACTCTTGTAGACATCTCAATTTGTAAACATCTGAAAACATTTCAGTCTCATGCTGTGACATTCTCTCAGCAGATGCAACCAGATGCTGCAAATGAAAGGTGTGCAGCATTACGCCATCAAACATCGGTCTTGATGTTTTCATGCACACAAGTAAAAATTCATAGATCTTTAATTAAGAATATGCATTTGTTTTGCTTCGCTTTGTTCTTTTCTACTTGTTCTCAGAAGTTTCCAGATATCGTTTCATGCTAGGATTTATCAGCTTTATTAAAGCGTCTGCTGTGATGTACATTCTGACCCAGTTACTATCTGACACAGTGTCTGGCATGTAAAATTTTTGCAGTGAGGGAAGAAACCTACTGTCATCGCTCCCTGTATGTCAAGAGTCTAATGTTTGGTTTTTTCTTAAATGGTCATCTGTTTGTGTGGAAATTATTTATTCTTATAGACAATAAACAAGGCTAAATCATTCATATATCTAGAGATGGATAAGTCAGTAGGTCTGTGACAGCTAACCTAGCAGGCCATGTCATTTAATGTGTGAGCACATATTCCTAATTTAAATGATAAATCGACTTTACTTCTTTTGTGCCTTGCTTGTCGTAGTGACAACATTTACTCAATTGCAATCTGAAACACACTCACACTTTCATGCAGATTGGTACGAATCTTGGGTTTTGGTGCCTTGCTCCACTGAAATGCTACTGGAGGCAGCTGGGGTAAAAGCCACAAGATGACAAACCCACTGTCGCCCCACAAAATGTGTGATTCCTATATGTTACCATTTACTTTAAAACCAGCACATTTTTTGCATTATTTTCACAGTGCCTCTGAATTTTTTACTTTAACCAAACAAACACTCTTTGCTCTCCTGCCTACTTCAGCTGGCCTTGATTTAATGATTTAGCCTAAAAGAACCCTAAAGGTTCTCACATACTTTGTTATTGGAATTGCTATCATTAGCTACATGTTTACGTGGACACAAAGTGCTTCCTAGAATGCCAATAAACCATCCTTCTCAATTGGACCTGTGGTTTGTAAATCAAGCTGAATCTGTTCAGTATATTCTGATTGGGGATGTACTTTTTTCTGATTGCTTACGTCCATTCAAACGTGCCTACTGATGAAGTCGCATGACAAAAATGTTATTTGGGAGCAGGGATCCTCTTACCCTTCTCGACATTGAAGAACATTTATTTTGCTGCTTTAATAGCCTGATTACTCTATGTACAAAAAAGTATCTCCATCTAATGTTTTTACTCCAAGGCAGCTTAAACCTCCACCTAGAGGGAACGTACTGGTACTCTGGATCCAGTGGGTGGTCATGGCAACACAGTATGAGACTCCCTTTCTGAGTGGTAGAGGTCGTGCAACCCCACTTATCTTGTTTGGCACCTTGACAGTTTCATTGAGACAATTTTTATTTCTGAACACTCGTGTTTCTAAAACAGGAATCCACAGAAAATGTTAAAACAAATTAAATAGAAGATCCATAAATAAGGATCACAATCCCTATGTACAGACAAAAAATATTTAATATTGTCATGATATGTGTTTTTTGTCCCCTCTTAGTTTGCTGTTTAATTTGTTGTAGTTGCTTTGTTTTACTTTGTTATCATTATTTATATTTAGTTATTGTTTTGTTTAGGTTATTTTCTAGTTTGGTTGATTCTTTGTTTTCTCCCTGTGTGTGTATGTGTGTGTGTGTTCCCTCATCTGTGTTTTCTCTGTTCTCATTATTCACATCTTTTCCAAATAATCAAATCATCTTCTCCACCAATCCAACCCCTGTTCCTCTTACTTAAGCTGCATTCATGCACTGACTCACTACTGGATCGTCTGTTTTCCCTCCTTGTCTCGTGTCATCTCTAGCTTTTTCCTCCACATCTCCCAGTAAGCCTTTTCGCCTCTTGCTCGCTGAATTCTCTGTCCTGGGTCTCCTCCATTGTCATTACCCCTGGTCCCGTCCTGGTATTCACTTTGGTTTTGTTTTCCTGTAGTCTCCAGTTTCCCGTGCCTCCTCCCTTCTGATTATTATTGTTGTTATTTTGTCTATTAGTTTATTTCCCCCTTCCCGTGTTCTTTAGCTGGTTTGTTTATTTTGATTTGCTTATTCACATTTGTAGTTCCCGCATCTCGCTTCAGTTCACTGTTTGTTTACGTTCTGCGTCTCAGTTCTGTTTGTTTACGTTCCCTCTCCGCGTTGTTCCTGTTCCGTTTCCGCTTTGCCTTTGTTCCGGTTCATGTTCTGTTCATTATCCTTCCCCAAAATAAATTATTTATTTCCGCAATTCCACCTCTGCTCGAGTCACTGATCGCAACCTGACAAATATCAGTTCATCTCTTCATAATAAAAGCCAAGGAAAGATTACTGTCCCCAAGTACATTTGACTTGTAAAACAACTCAATTTGGGTATTGTTATTAAATACTGGCGATGAGAGTGTGATTCTTTATGGATCTCAATATTCCTATAATTGTTTTTGCAAAGTTTAGGTTCTAACGCCCCACTAAACAAAGTTATTAACCACAAAGTCTCCACATCTTTTAAGAGGCTGAAATTACTGTCATTAAAAAAAGAAGAGGTGACGGAACTTAGTTTTCTCTTATTGGGCGAGTGATATAACTTGAAACCACTTGAAATCCCATTACAGTGATTAAAATGTCCCATTATAAAATTTGAGACATCTGGAAAGAGAGTTGAAATTATGTGTACAGTTTTGGTGATTATTTTAATTTTGTGGATTACTTAGGCAGCGTGTTTGGCACTGGCTTTATGATGAACATGCACCACTGTTGAAATTGACGAGGGATATAACCGGAAAGACCAAACAAAGATTGAAGTTCACTATCCATGCCAGGTAGCTTCTCTCTGAATGCACATTATTACAGCTCTGCTCTGTATTTTCCCATGTTTGCACCTCCGTTCAAACCAACAGGCTCCCCAAAGCCACATATATATATCAAAATCCAAATCAGGGAATTTGAACAAAGTTTGATAGTCCATGCAGATTCTTGATGTTAGGAATAGTATATCTTGCCTCTGTCAAATTGACAACCAGACACTTGTGGTTGCTACTCCTTCACTATGTCACCCAGCTCCTCCTACACGCTTAATAGTGGGCATGGGGTGTTGTGAATAACAGTACCCATCCATTACGCTTTTAATCCTTTCTCTGATTAATTCTCTCAGTAGGTTAATGGAGATGTATGTGTAACTTTGCTTTTGGTTAATATTTTCCCATATTTAGATGATGAATTCAGCCACTCGGCAGATCCAGGTGACTCAAGTATGTTACTGTTCTGCTATTTTTGTTTAGAGTTTGTCCTTTTACTAACTTTCTTGTTACACTCCTGGCAGAAAACAAACAAACAAACAAAAAAATGCTGTAAGCCTGAAAGGATTTTATGCTGATGCTTTAATAGATTTTGTGATTTATTACTCATAGCAATAAGGGGGTTTACAACTGGGAGCGGTGGATTAACATCACAAATGCTTAAAGAGTACAAAAGGAGGCGCCCTGGATTCACAGCTGGAGTAAGGAACAGAGACAGAAGTTGAAACTTTTGTTTTTAACTATAACATGAATATGGGATTGTTGTCAAACAAGTTGGATGCTGTGGGCCCTTAGAAGATTAGTATGAACAAAATGTATATATAATATATACATAATATATATTATGTATATATATATTATATTATATATATATATATATATATATATATATATATATATATATATATATATATATATATATATATATATATATATAAAATATAAAGATCCATATTGGCAACCCTGAGCCTCTTCTTCAACAGGGTGTCTTTTGTTAGAGGCCCTTTCATTTGCCGTAATACACACTTCTACAGGAGATTATTCCTGCCTACAGCAATTAGCATGAGGATCTCTTTCAACTTCAATTAAACTTTTAATTGATTTAACTGAGCCCTTTGTGATACAGTTGTGTCTAAAGGTAGAGGTTGTTGCAGGGAAGACTTTGTTCCAGTTTTTTCCTCTGATTATTTGGAACATCTGTGTTTAATAGAAAGCAGCTGATCTTGGCATTTCCTTCACCTATCTCTCTTCTGCTGCTTCTTCAACACATTCCAGACCACTGTGGCCTCTCATGTGTTTCACTTTCCCTCAGGTGCTTCTGGAGATGTTTTTTCCTTGAAGGAGATATATGAAAGAACAATTTCATTAAATGTTACGTTTGTAGAAGGTGACTAATCTTTATAATCCCCCAGTCAGATCGCCCTTTAAATCGAGTGACAAATATATTGGGTGGATTAAGGGGTAGAAAAGGGCAGCTTCCTCTCCTCAGAATATACAATGTGTAAATGCAGGGAGCATCAAAGCTGGAGTGCACTGATAAAACAGGCTGTCCTTGGACTGAACCTTCACTGTGGATTTCTGATTGCTGGATGTTCCTGCTTGGGTCTCAATCTTTGAGCAATTCTTAGAAATTCAGTTTGGGAGGAGGGGGGGTCCCTTCAGACTCTCTGGGACTGTAAAATGGTAAAAAAGTTGGAACGACATGGAAAACAGCACAATGGAAATCAGGGATTGTTTTAAAACCAATTAATATGGCAAATTTATGAAAGTAGCTAATTTATGTTTGCACTCAGTAAAGCTTCATTTAAAAGATGACGTATATAGAAGATCTCAAACGTTGGGTAGAAGTCTAAAGTTTGACACTGGAAAAAAAATATTAGATCAGAAAACACTCTCGTACATTTAGCTACAAAAAAAACGAAGGTCAGTTGGGAGAGTGACAATGTGTCAGGTTGAGTCTCTGTTGCAGTTTTCTAGGTGGCCACGGGGGGTCGCCGTGGCGGTGCTCCAGGGTGGAGCTCCGCGGTTCCCAGGTGTCTCGGGTTGGCACTGATCAGCAGAGCAGTATAAGAGGAGTGTGGATCAACTACTCGTCGCCTGAGTGTTTCCTATAACTGGTAACCTTAGCCTCAGAGCCAGTTCTA
>JAVLVB010000299.1:149012-164183 GCA_032876305.1 Orestias chungarensis
ATATATATATATATATATATATATATATATATATATATATATATATATATATATATATATATATATATATATATATATATGTATATGAATGGCCTGAACCTCAATGTAAATTATTACTATATTATTAATGCTATTAATATAAAAGTATTAATATTTCCGATAAAAACCTTGACCAAGATGGCGCCGCAGATGGCGACACTGGTTAAGAGCTCCGTAGTGCTTTGTTTGTTTTTGTTTGTTTGTCATGGCTGATCCAAACACGCTGAAATACAGTGCAGAAGATCTGCAGAACATTAGGTGGCGGAATTTGTTTTTATATCAACCAAGGCTGTTCTACAGATGTGACAGTGTTTATGAGAACATGAAGCCCTAATCTGGAATCGCTTTTCTTGAACTGTAGACTGTTTTATTGTCCGCGGGAGTTTTCATCCGTTGTGCTTGTTGCTGTTTAAAGATTAAATCAACTTTATTTGCAAGGTACATACGGGACATACTAGGAATTTGATTTGGTGTAATTACACCGAGGCAGCCATTTGCGGCACCAGGTAGGCGGTAGCGCAAAGGGTCTTGCATAAGGATCCACCCTGGACCTCAAGCGTGCACGCGTGAGGCACTGAGCGCACTCGCTGACTAGATCCTCAGCGTGGAGAACCAACACACAGACTCTGTTTTTATCATCCTAGGGGACTTTAACAGAGCAAAACTTAACAAAGAACTACCTAAATACAGACTGCATGTTACCTGCCTCACCAGGGAGAGCAACATTTTAGATCATTGTTACACTGTATTTAAAGGTGCTTATCGCTCTGTCCCCCGTAGAGCACTGGGACTATCTGCCCACTGTTTAGTTCATCTTCTCCCGACTTACAGACAGAAGCTCAAGTGTGCCAAACCTGTGGTCAGCTTGGTGAAAAAATGGACTAACGAGGCTAAAGAAAGGCTTCAGGACTGCATGGTTTGATCAGACTGGTGTGTTTTTGGTGTTGCAACAAGCAGCCTGAATGAATACGCGGACACTGTGACATCTTACATCAGCTTTTGTGAAGACATCTGTGTTCCCACCAGGACTCACATTAAATACAACAATTACAAGCCCTGGTTTAATGCCAAATTGAAGCTGCTGCACCGGTCTAAGGAGGTAGCATACAGAAGTGGGGGTCGGGTGCTGTACAACCAGGCAAGGCACCCCCTAACTAAAGAGATCAAAAATGCAAAGAAAAACTACTCCAACAAGCTAAGCAGCATGATGTCCAGTAACGAGCCATCAACTGCCTGGAGGTGTCTCCAGAACATCACCAGCTACAGAAGGCCACCTACACAGACAATGGGAGATCGTCAACTGGCCGACGACCTTAACAGATTCTACTACAGGTTTGAACAGCCCAGCAACGAGCTCCCATCCAACACCACTTCACACCCATCTGACTATCAGCAACCCATCCAGCCTGCCCTGAAGATCTGCGAGGAAGACGTGCTGAGACTTTTAAAAAAACAGAAAGTCAAGAAGGCCCCTGGTCCTGATGGAATCTCTCCCTCCTGCCTGAGGACCTGTGCAGACCAGCTTGCACCTGTCTTTATTAAGATCTTCAACAGATCACTGGAGCTGTGTGTTGTTCCGTCCTGTTTTAAAATCTCCACAATAATACCTGTTCCTAAAAAGACAACTACCACAGGACTAAATGACTACAGACCTGTTGCCCTGACATATGTGGTCATGAGGTACTTTGAAAGACTGTTTCTCAACCACATTAAGGAAATCACGGACCCCCTGCTAGACCCCCTGCAATTTGCCTATCGGGCCAACCGTTTGGTGGACGATGCAGTGAACATATGTCTCCACTTCATCCTCCAACACCTTGAACACCCAGGAACTTATGCAAGAATTCTGTTCCTGGATTTCAGCTCAGGCTTCAACACAATTATTCCAGGACAATTACACAGCAAACTGACTGAACTCAGCGTACCAGCCTCCACCTGCCAGTGGATAACTGACTTTCTTACTGGCAGACAACAGCAGGTGAGGCTGGTAAAGAGTACTTCAGTTACCCGAACCATCTGCACGGGCGCCCCACAGGGTTGTGTACTCTCCCCACTGCTCTTCTCGCTGTACACAAATGACTGTACCTCCATGGACTCCTCTGTTAAAATCCTGAAGTTTGCAGATGACACAACAGTGTTGGTCTCATCAAGGACAGTTATGAGTCTGCTTACAGACGGGTGGTTGATCAGGTTGTCCTCTGGAGCAGTCAGAACAATCTGGAAATGAACACAGCAAAAACAGTGGAGATGACCGTGGACTCAGGAGGGGCCCCCCAACCCTGCCAGCACTCACCATCCTACACAGGACTGTGATGGCTGTGGAGTCCTACAAGTTCCTGGGCACAACGATCTCCAAGGAACTGAAGTTGGACATCAACTCCATCATCAAGAGGGCTCAACATAGGATGTACTTTCTGTACCAGCTGAGGAAGTTCAACTAGCCCAAGAGCTGATGGTGCAGTTCTACACAGCCATCATAGAGTCCATCATCACCATCACATCCATCACAGTGTGGGGCAGTGCTCTCACAAAACACGACACCAAGAGACTGCAGCGCATTATCAAGTCTGCAGAGAGGACCATCGGTGTAAAGCTGCCCGCACTGCTGGACCTGCATGCCTCCAGAACCAGGAAGCGTGCAGAGAAAATCATCACAGTGTCTACTGCAGTATGGATTCAAACCGAATCAGTTCATCCACTGGTGTGACGCTGTTGATGTTTTCGATCTCTTGTAACATCTTCTGTTGAAATTTTAAAACAATATAATAATCCCATTCTGATCCCTTGGATCCTAACCAAAAATAAAAGAATTAAATTGAAAAATCCTACCCAAGTATTTACGTTAAGAGAAACATCTTAAGTATATAAAAAACTTTGAGCGATTTTTAGAAGAAAAGACTGGATATAAACAAGTCTTATTCATCCTTGATTTAAATTTCCAGAGTCCTGATGCTGCCATGTTCGTCTGCATAAGTAGATACCAGCCATGTCTACCATCCAGCAGTGAGTAAACGTTCGGCAGTTCCTCTTATCTGCAGTTTGATGTGGCTGATTCTGCAGCAGCGTTTTCAATGCTCACCAGGAGAGATCCTTTCTGAGAGAGATTTCAACTCACACATAAGATACAAACAGAAGTTAAATATTTAACTCCGAAAAATTTATTTTTCTTCACTGGTTTTAAATATTTGTTTTTAGCTGGAAATCTGTACATGCAAACAAAAGAACTTTGACCAAGCCAACTTTTAACTCCTTATATGCACAGTGCAGTTTTTCAGTTTTCAACAAAATATCTTTATGAATGGCTGTAAACCTAAAGTTGAACCTCACTACTCATTTTATTGACATTTTGTTAAAAAGAATGATACGCCAGAGTCCTGTAATTGTTTTCGTTGTGGTTTAGAGAGACAAATATTAGCAACCTTGGCCAATGAACTACTAAGCATTTCGCAATATTTGCACTTTAGGTTGCTCTCTTTTAGATTGTGACAGTTTTTATGGAAGGTTTCGAGGCAAAAATAAATGTACCTGTAACTGAATACGTATTTTTTTAAATGGTATCTTGTGGTGAATATTAATCACCCAATAGTACTAATAATCACATTAATAAAGTACACTACCATTTTAAACGCTGCACCTACAAAACAAGGTTATCCCCTCCAAAACCTCTCATAACATATCCCCTCCAAAAACTGTCAAGCTAAACTAAGATGGAAAAATATTGAAGTAGCAATAACTGACAAAAAGCTGACAAATTTAGTCTAAAAAGCAACGAATTCATTAATTATTAATTAAGTAACTATTATAACCTTGATATACTGTGAGTCAACTTTCCTACATTCGCTGTGTTTCATCCTCAGTCACAATGTGTTACTAATCTGCTCTGACATTTGAACAAAGTCTTTCTAGCTGACCTTGTGGCTCATGAACCTGCCTTGCAGTTTGCTGTCAATTTCTCAACTCGGCCACTCACTATTCCACCTCTGGGCTACAAATCTGCCCACTGCTGCATCAGCGGCGCATCCCTGGCTACGCAGTGAGTCACACAGACCCAGCAACCTGCCCAACAGGCTCATCGCAAGCAGTCCAGACAAGATTTTTTTCAATGCCACGGTCTCTGTTTGGTTTCATACCGTTTGCACATTCAGCTGCTATCAGACACAGCTAAAGGATTTTGATAGCTGCCTTTATGACCCAGAAACCTTGATTCCTTCCAAGCTTTCTACATACCATTACAGATTAAATCAAATGCATTTTATGTCATCAAAAAAGGGGTGTAAATTAAGCATAGATGACAATGTAACCTGAAACATTTTCTTGGATTTACAAGCTTACAGAAGAAGAACTCGGTCTTGAACACTTTGCATTTCATAGCTGGGTGAAACATGTTAACCCATCAAGAATCCTTGACAAGTCAAAGCATGCTTTCTTTTGTGTGACCCTGTTTCTTTACATGCACGTTTAAATTGTACAAGTCGAGTACAGTATGAAAAGATACATTACAGGATTTAATGGGAGCTCCTTATATCCTGAGAGGAGATCTTGTTTCGCACTTGAATAAAAAGAACAGATGATGAATAAATTGCCACTGGCAAGATTGCATATATGTTGAATTGGGTTGTTCAAGCTAATGCAAATGCCTATTCTGTGATAATGTGGAAATTGCTCCAGGTTACTTATGCAAGCATTTGTTTTTTTTCCACTAAAGCCCAGTTCTTTGATAACTGCTTCTTACAGAGGAGCTTACATAAGTCGCTTTTTTTTCGTATTCCAGATAATTTTTTTCTGTAGTTTACAAAAACAAAACGACCATCAGAAACATACTGAAATTCATATTTAACACATTCCTTAAATAAAGCATTGTTAAAAGACAAAAATCATATACTGTGTATTGAATTAACATTGTACTGAATGGATAAAGTGAGTGAATGTATGTTGAAATGAATAAAAGTAATCTTTTGATTTAAATCCTCATCCATCTATCCAGAAGATATTTCACTGTGGATTACTGATAAAAGATATGTAGGAAAATGTCTAACTTTTGTTAGAAATGTTTATCAAACTATTGAAATTAAGACACCATCAGATGTCTGTGTGATATGTTTATGGCCCGCATGCACAGAAAAAAACAGACATTACACAGGAGCATGATGTTTAGGGAATAAAAGACAATGCTGCAGACTCACATTGATTGCATAATTATCCAGCTTTTTAACATGTTGAAATGGCACAGATCACAGATGTTTATGGGTCACATATAACTAAATAAAATTTTTATTTGAGTCACATTTTCATTTTGTGTTAGCATAGCCATGGATTAGGGTTTCTCTTCTCAGAGCCTACAGATTGCAAAACTTCCTCTTCATATTCATGCATGCACTGACTTCCAATCCTCCTTCAAACTAAAGCTCTGACTCCTTATTAATCTAGTTCACCCCCTTCTCTAGCGTCATGCTGATTCCTAATAAATGTATCATGCCTGGAAGACTGAGAGGTTAATAGATGGTTGTATTTTCTTCCACGCCATCGAACAGGGCACATTTAAAAAAAGTTTTTTTTTTTTTTTTGCTTTTTTATAATGACTTGATCATATTTTCTATAAGTGCATTCTTTATTTTTTCCTGTTTCTTTGCAGGTAGCTGTCATACAAGAAAGTTGGATAAACCTTAATCCTGGTTTCTTTCTGCTGGCACAAGTCTCATCTATGATGATCCATTTCACAACTTACAGGATTTATGTTGTGTCTGAGTGTCGTGGAACATAGGATTATGATCACGGAAGATGTGGTCTGATTATATGTCTACCACATCCTTTAATGCAGCAAGAGGTGAGGTCGGACTACCCTCTGATTGATAGAAACCTGCCTGTGTTTTCTGACTTAAACTGGTCTTTTTGTTTTCACCGCTGTAGCAATGAACAATATGATTGCTTCTAAAGTAGAGAATTATTGGCTAATTTTATTTTTATTGTGTCCGTTCTCAAATCCCTTTTCTGATTTAGTTTGCTTCATAATAAAGAAAAAAACAAAAACAAAGAAAAAAACACATCTAAGTTGGTTTTCCAATCACCAGTCTCATTATACATGTTGTTTTATCACAAAAAACTGAATAAACCCTGAGATATTAAAAATGTTTACTTACTCTGCTAAGTCGGGTCAGTAATCAAATGTTTGTCGTATTCTAACAGCATTGTAACCTGGAAAGTATAGACTTCGGGAGTACTACTACGACACAGGCTTTTCTGATGTTTACTCATGAAAGAATCCAAAAACTTTTATCTTCCTATTTACACTTGCTTTGCCTCTTTGATTTGAGTTAAAGAGCACAACCCTTTAATATAGCTCTTCTCATAGACAGCTAATAAATGATTTATTGAGATCTTTCATGTGCATTAATTAAGGGTGAGAAGGGAACAAAATTGACCAGATTATTCCAAAATGGTAATCTAAATTTGCGTATCTAAAGTTTAAACCTAACATAGTATCCTTTATGCCGAATAAACATAAAGTTTTGTACATTATTACTTCATTATACATTTTTATGACTATCAAAGCGAGCCTTAGTTTAAAACATGTGAAACTGATAAAACAGGCACTAATTATTACTGAACCTCAAACATTTATAAATGCCAAAATAAAATCTCATTATAAAGTTTATAGCATAACTACATTTATATCGGCTGTATTAACATATGTAAGAGCTCCTATTTTACATTGATGTAAAGTATTTAACCAGAGACTAATAAACATTAAGTTTAAGTTATGTTTAAGCATTTATTAGACACTTTTATCCAAAGCAACTTACAAAGTAGACACAATCTTACAGTTATTATCAATCTGACCATAAACTCTGTAGAGGAAAATAACTAATCTGTCAGTGGTGACAGCGAAGAGATGGAGGGAAGTACAGAGGCAGTAGTAGGGTTGGTATAGAGGTATGGGTAAGAGTTAGGATAGGAGACATGTCTTCAAAGAGCATCTCTTATATTCAAGGGTTTCTTAAAGACAGGCAGGGATGCTGCAGGTCTTGTGGCGCTTGGTAGGTAATTCCACCATCTTGGAACAATGCAAGAGACAGTAAGGATTGTCTTCAGCATGGTGTAGGCACTGCAAAATGATAATCCACTGATGACCGAAGTCACCGAGCGGTGACATAAGTCTTTGCAAGATTATTCACATAGATTGGACCTGAACCCTTGGGCACTCATAGGCAGCATCAGGGACTTGAATTTGATGCGGGCAGAAGGGGGTAACCAGTGAAGCTCAGTTAACAGAGATGAGATGAGACGTTTTGGGACACGCTGCCGCTTTATGGATAAAGGTTCTTAATGGTAAATGGACATCACTCACTGTATGTATGTTTCTAATCAAACTGACCATTTAAAGCGTGTTACACTGTAGCCAAACTTACCACCGAATGGCAACTAGGGGTTAAGTGCCTTGCCCAAAGGCACATTGCCATGTGACAGGGGGCAGCTGGAATTGAACCTGCAATCTACCTGATTGCAAGACAACTAATCTTCCAACTGTGCCACAAACACCCCTTTTACCGTACAGGCTGGAAGACCATCGAGGAGTGTGTTGCAATAGTCAAGGTAGGACATAACCACAGACTGCAACAGGAGCTGGGTAGCATTTTTGGTTAGTTATAGCCATATTCTTTTTCTGTTTAGTAATGCAAAGCGACCAAAGTCAGCTGGTCATCAAGCATGACACTTAAGTTTCTTGCTGCCTTTTAAGAAGTAAGAGACAGGGATCCAGTCTGTATGTGAACATTGTGGTGTATGGTTGGTTTGGCTGTAAAAACAACCATTTCAGTTTTTGAGATATTCAGTTGGAGGTGATGGGCTTTCATCCATTTTGACATGTCAGACAGACAGTCTGACATGGGTGCTAAGACTGTGTGGTCATCAGGTGACAGATAGAGCCGTGTATCGTCAGCATAACAGTGGCCTGAGAAACCATGCGATTGACTGATCAGGCCCAGAGTGGAGGTGTATATTGCTAAGAGTAGAGGTCCCAGTACTAAATCTTGAGAAACCCCTGTGGTGAGGAGGTGCGCTGTAGAAGTGTGACCACGCCAGGATACTTTGAATGATCGACCAGTGAGGTACGATTTAAACCAGGATTGCACTCTCCCTGTGATGCCAAAGCTACTGAGTGTAGACAGAAGGATGCCATGATTGACTGTGTCAAAAGCAGCTGATAAGTCCAGAAGGAGTACTGACGACTTTGTAGTTGCTCTTGTCTCTTTTAAGGCTTCTGTCGCAGACAACAGAGCCATTTCAGTGGCGTTGCCACTTTTAAACCCATTAATAAACATTAGATGTTTATTAGCCAAAAAGAAATTTTAGCATGTCACACAATTTACAATACGGCTCCCTTATTGCACGTGTAAATGTTTGATTGTCAGTGGGGATATGGTTTTACGTTTAACAGTTTAAAATAAAGCTCCTTTGTGTAGTCCTAAGGAGGCTCAGTCGAGCTGGACTCGGGAGCTCAGTCCTCACCTCCTTCTACAATGTGTGGTGGAGAGCGTCTTGTGCTCCAGCATCAACGTGTGGCATGGAAGCTGCTCTGCTGCAGACAGGAAAGCTCTGCAGAGGGTGGTGAAGATCGCTCAGAGGATTGTTGGAGTCAGCCCCCCCAGCACCACAGACGCAGGAAAAGGGCCACCTGCATCAAGACGGATCCCACCCACCCAGCACACTCACTTTTTATCCCGCTCCCCTCAGGCGGGAGGCTGCGGAGCATCAAGTGTAAAACCACCAGACTGAGAAACAGCTTCATTCCTGAAACTGTGAGACTCTTGAACTCCACCTGAACAACCACTGCACTGACACTTTACATGGACAATACACACTGAACACCTTCACATACCCGCACTGAGACACTTTACTCCCGTATATTTCCTGAATGTTTTGCTTATTACATTATATTTTATTTATTTTACTTCTTTTAACTTTATTTGATCTATTTTAATATTAGCTCTTGGGTGGAACTGGACTGTGAGCATATGATTTCGTTCCACCTCATGTACCACGTGCTGAAATGACAATAAAGTCTCCTTGAATCCTTTTAGATACTTTTAATGCAGTTATTAAACATGAAATTATATCCTCAAAAAATGTTTTAACAAATTGTTGTTTGTAAAACATATGTGTGAAACGTTTAAGGAAATGTTTCTAAAATATTAAATATTCCAACTGTAGATAAAATGTATAGGTGAACAGATTCTGCTTAATATTTGGAAAGAAACCGGTCACTTTCATCTTTTCCTGATCTATAATAAACAATTATTGAGGAATCATAATATCACATTTATAACTTGCTTTTTTCAATCTATAAGGTGCGCCTTATGATAAACCAGTGCTAGTTAAACTATTTCCTAAAATACCCATAAAGTTTTTAAAGTTTGAAATTGAATGTTAAAGCTATAGTTACTGTAGTGAACATAGATTGTGCATGCATGGGCAAAGCTAGATCCGCTTGCAATCTTTCTTGGACAGAGACATGATGTCACAATCAGAACGTGTTAGACTTTTGCATTAGGATTCTGCAGATAACCTCAGAAAGTAAGTCTCCTTTGCACAACGTCCTCTATGTATGATTACAATTTGAATTGAACAGTGAATCAGTGTGTAAGCATATAATCCATCTGTCACCCAGGCATTTGAGTAAAACAACTTGGAGGTGATAAAATCTCTGAACCGATGGGCTTTCACACTCCCCTGCTGACTCAGATTCTTGGCAGAATCCCTGTGTTGTTCATTATCATTTCATGTTCTACCAAGGAATGCTGTGCTCTCTTTTATAGACCACAAAATAAGATTGCAGAGATCAAAGTAAAATGTTTCTCTGCTTATTTCAAAGAAGTAAACATCACACTTTAACAGATGCTGATGCTGCGTAGTGAAGTGCCGTAATAAATGTCAGATTTCTTTTCAAGGCAGATTCTGCTGGAATCATCTGGAGTATTGTGACTACAATTTTCCTCTAAGGTTCTGTTTGTTTGGACATTAGAAGGTATATAGAACACTGATTTTCAAGAAGCTATGTGTTGAAGTGCTAAGGTGATGAAGGACCATCCTAGGATCTCTCAATAATAGATGATCTGAGGGATTGTGATGTTGGTATAGAGGAGAAGGAACTCACTGCTGTTAAAAAGTTCACAGAACTTTCCCTGAAGTTCAGGTTGTTTTGCGACGTTAACACAACTGATTAAATGAATGGGTCATTAGCAAGAATCTGAACAACTTGATGACATGCACAGTAGTTAATTTAGCTATTTAAATCTGATGTGTTGAAGCAGAAACACAACGAGATCCAAGAATGGAGTGGCTCTCGCTGAATATAGATTTTCTCTCTAGGAACATGAAAAATAAACTGGTAGTCAGTAAAAAAACAAACAAAAAAACAACAACAGAAAAATTCAGCTAAAATATACTTTACTATTCTCATACAGAAATTAAATATGTTAACATCCTGATGTAAATCCACAAATGAATGTCTGCAGTGCACAGGTTTGAATTACCAGTGGATTCAGAAACGGTCAAAATTAATAATACAGGCTTTAATATACACAGATTCTCATGTTTGTGTAATGGCACATCTTTTTATGATATGCTGTTTATGACTCTCTCACACAACACATGAGACTTACTTACACACTTTAAAATATCTCACACACCTAAAGTTTTTCTCTGTCACACACAGACTCACGCTCACACACATTTACAAAACCAAAAATTCTACATATAATATTAAAATCACTCAGACACAAACCAATTAAGCATTCAGACATAAAGCAACTCTCTGTGCTTGATTCTAATCTATGTGTGAGTGAGAAAACAAAATATTGTGTTTTAAAACAGGGATTGTCATTAAAAAATGATAATCAACTTAGAAAACTCTTTTCCATAATACTAATATTAACTAATATTAAGGACAAAAAGGGGGGCTGAATGGTTTAGGGAAAAAGCTCATGGCTTTATCTGATTTTAAATGTAGTGTGTAGACAGAAGAAGAAGAGCCAGCTTCCTCTATCAAAGTGCTGAAGCTCATCATAGTCAGAGTTTTCAAATTATTCATAAAAATTGTTTTTTCAGAAGGTCTAATTCTGTTTAGATGTATGCAACTGTAAGTGGCTCTCACATATATGCTATTCATCTTCCAGTAAAGACACATGATTTGAGCTGCTGCTGCCAACAGCCTAACTTTCTTCTTCTATAGATGTTCACCTGGCCTTGCCTTTCAGTCTCCTACCCTTTCCCTCTCCTAGACAAAGCTGTTGACTGAGCTTTTGAGGTTTCACAACTGTAGGCACTTTCATCCTTTGTCTGTAAAACAAGCTCAGGGCTTTCTGTTAATTTTTGTTTCTCTCTTAGATTTATGCGCAAAAACAGCTGCAACTCTCATTAACGTCTGACTATTCTTAGACATAGAAATTACTCCTGAATCAGTGATGCTTTGCTTTCTGCTCTGTCTTTAGAAACCGATTTGAATAACCCCTTTGAAGAAAACTTTACGTTTAGTTTATTATTCAACAAATGTCATAGTTTTCAAGCGATTATTAAATGTTTACAAACTACAATATAATGTATATGTTACTGGATTTAAATTACTTCCTTTAAGTACCTTGAGAGGACATCTTGTGAATTGGTGTTTTATAAAACAATGAAATAAATTACCAAGACGTGATGAAATCTCCAGCAATGAAAACAACAACAAAAAACAAACAAACAACAAAAACTGTTAGAAAAGTGGATTTCTTCATTTGATAAAAAATATAATCATCATCAACATCATCATGATAATTAGAATCATAATAAGTGATGTTTATGTGGTGAATTTCAGAAAACTGTGCAAAGCACTGGCGATCAACAGCATTAAAAGCTTAAAACAACAATAATCTCACATTAGAAGCAGTCCGACAATGTTTTTTTGGATGAAAGAATCTTGTAACGTGGTTGAAGTAGTGGTCAAAAAAGAGGTTAGAGCAGAAGATGAGTTGAGGGAGATAAAGCTTTGTTGCAATAGTGACATATTTTGGACATATGATAATTTAATTGATTTGTAACAGTTGACAGATGGAGAGGGTGATATGGGTAGCAGTGGTGATGGATTTGGTGAAGATGTAGAAAAGGAAATCGTCAGCATAGGTTGTAACCTTGGGGGGGGGGGGCATATACAGCATTAAAAGTTGTGGGGCAGCTTGTGATAGAAGAGCAGTGGAGAGGGAATACTTATTGGGGCTGATTAATTGTTGCCTATTTGTGAAATATACAGTAACATTAGCCAGGAGAAGGCAATGCCGGTGATGTTGGGGGAGGTTTTTAGATGACAGTGATGAATGATGTTCACGAGACGAAACCAGACTGAGGTGTTTCGTACAATTCATTGGAAGTGAGGTGGATTTTGAATTGATTGGAAACTGCACAACGAAGGCTGAGAATGGGCCGGAGGTTGCTTGCATTGTTAGGGTTGGGTCAGGTTTTTTGGGTAGGGGGGTGAAGGCAGCAAGTTTGAGAGTTTTTGGGAATTGAACCTGAACTTAAAGAAAAGTAGATGATTTAATTTATATTCAATTCAGTTAATTTGTATATAAGATGACAACATGTGTCTTCTCAAGGTACCTTGACAGAACATAATTTCCTTCCAGTCATAAGTACATGATGATATATACTTACTGCTGTCCGGTACATGTCTATTTTGTTCAGGAACATGATGGAAAGACATTGCCCTAATTGTGAATGAGTTGGAGATGATCTTCACTTTCCCAACAGACAAAGAAAACCCCCCAAAACAGACCTTTACACAACAGATACCCAGTACACCCGGATTTACCTTTGTGAGCCAGATAATGTGAGTAATAAATCTGGATCTCTTTGCCAAAGGTAGAAAACTGTGGAGTTAGAACAGTTCACCCCGTCCCCATCTTGCCTCTAGATCCTGGGGGCCGTTTTTTCTGTGCGTCTGTCACCTGTAGGGCTCATTTGAATAATGTTTGAATGGTCTCTGTTCATCGCTGCGTTCCCCTCCTCTGCCCTCACAGCTTCTGTATGGTGTTAAAGGTCGCTTAGTTTGTTTCCTCATTGTTCCTGTCACGTCTGTGGGTGTTGGTAGAAAGGCGGTGAATGTCAGCCCTCTCAGCAGTCAGTGCAGGATTTTCTGCTCGCTTCACAAACAATGAGCAGCCAGACAGCAGAATCTGATGGATCAGATTTTTTTTCAACATGTAGTTCAGAATTATTAATGAAGATATGAACAGACTAATGGTTATATAAGAGATTTTTAAGCTAGGGGCTAGGATACCATGCTGGTTTCTTTTAAAAACAAATCAAAGGGTTTCTGGAATAAATATAATCATAATAAGAAAAAGCTACAATAAACTTTTGTTTAAACATTAATAAACTTTTGTCACAGGTTGATTTGTTTTGTTTCTGAAATTCAGCTCTTTTTGTGGGTTTGCAATTATCTCTAGTTATACGTTTCCTGGCCTACCTGGCAAAGGTTTTACAAATGTATTAGATTGGGAAGGCATTTCATTTTTGCAGCCGTTCGAATTAAACCACCAGTTAAAGCCCTTTCAAAAATGTTTATTTTCTTCATATGAAATCTTGCTTAATCTCCAAACTAATTGAAAGCTCACAAGTACTTAGATCTAAAGATTATTTATTCTGCATTATTAAAAGAAAAATTGAATTTTATCCTAGGATAAGGAATCTCATATCATATTCCTGCCAGTACCATATTTCATTTGAATCAACAGGCTTTTTTTGTTTTAGATTTGAATATGTGGCCCAAAGGTAAAGATTTTTTTTTTGTTTCAACAAAACATAAAATATTCAAACAAGATTTGTATCCAGGTCTAGTTGTTTTGTTTGCAATAAAAAGATTTGTCCTTCTCCTTTCTTCAGAAAGATGACAACATATGGAAGGAGCATCAGATGAGGTGGTGCTGGTGGTGGTGGAGCAGGAGCAATATTTTGTCTAGGAAGGCCAGAGTTAGATGCTCAGTCTTTCGACTTTTACGCCAAATCTTTCCCACTCTTAAGAGATGTTTGATTCACAAAACTGCGACTTGCAGAACACAGCCAGTTACAAACTATTTCCACCAGCCATTTTAGTGTGACTTTCAGGATTTTCAATTAGTTTCTGTTAGGTGTTTACTGATTTGGGAGTTGTTATATAACAGGAATTGCTTCGACATACAAAAGTGGAACACATTATTGGGATTTATTTGATTTCAGATAAACTACACAGAGATTTATATTTTGTCTTTTACTTACATTATCTTCTGCTTATAGCTAATGAAAACGCACCATTAAACGTGAGAATATTAATTCAGGTCAACACGTTTGTATTTAAAATAAATGCACAGATGTGGGCTGAATAACATTACATTACATTAAATAAGAGAGCATTATTTTTCTCAAGCCTCTCGCTTTAGTTTTTTTTTTTGGAGGCTTCCATCATGTGGGATGATACTCTACGCACAAATGCCGCCAGGTTGTTGGAGCTTTTTATTGCTGCAGTTTTCCCTCCAAAAGCTGGAGTTCAACAGCACATTTGTGACATTAAAGATGGAAATTATTTGTATTCTTTTCATAAAAACTGGTGCTTTTCAAAGATTCGGGAACTTCTTGTATATCATATGTTCTCTGCTTCTTCTATTTTTGTTTCTCTGTGTTAAGAAATTCTCACAATCTGCAAACCTCTGCTCCACACAATCATCTAAATATTTTTAAATATAAAAAACCCTCCTATTGAAATCCTCTCTCTCGCCCCTGTTCTTATGTGTGCTCTTCATTTGCTTCATAAATAAAACTCCTGCTGTCGAATTTTGAGAGGAAAACCACATGCTCTAATGTGGAATACAGACATCAACTTTTCCCCTCAGTGGATCCCTGTGCAGTCTTTTTTTCCTGCTTCTTTTTGTTTGGAATCTCGTGTGAAGCTGGCAAACTTCAAAGGTGCGGGATTGACAGCCCTGCAGACTGAAAGATTCCCTTCATCTGCCTACAGGAATTATGCAGACATCTCTCTTGAGCACCACTTCAGAACCTCTCTGTCTTTACTTTAAACATCTGGCCTCAGCATGACACCTCGCAACAAGCTGGGGGGGGGGGGGGGTA
>JAVLVB010000299.1:176092-195334 GCA_032876305.1 Orestias chungarensis
ACATATATACATATATATATATATATACATACATACATACATATATATATATACATACATACATACATATATATATATACATACATATATATATACATATATATATATACATACATATATATATACATATATATATATATACATACATATATATATACATATATATATATATATACATACATATATATATACATATATATATATATATACATACATACACATACATACATACATACATACATACATACATATGTATGTATGTATGTGTATGTATGTATATATACATACATACATACATATATATATATATATATATGTATGTATGTATGTATGTATATATACATACATACACATACATACACATACATACATACATACATACATACATACATACATACATACATACATACATACATACATACATACATACATACATACATACATACATACATATATATATATATACATACATACATACATACATACATACATATATATATATATACATACATACATACATACATACATATATATATATATATATATATATATATATATATATATATATATATATATATATATATATATATATATATATATATAAAAATACCCACTGGTTTTTAATGTCACCAGCTCAAAAAGGTAGATGTAAATCCAGTTTGAAGCACTTTTCACAAATAATACTGAACGGTCCGGTTTGTTTGATAGGAAAATAAATCATATAATTTATACCATGGCTCTGCTACCTCAGTCCTCAACTGCAACTATGATGGATATGTCGTTGATGACTCACATCTGAATCAAAGAGCTAAATTATATCGCTGGCATGTCACAAAGTTTTTGAAAGGTCAGATCAGTAAGTTTTCATTTGATACTACTCCATACTTCACCTGTCCATCACACATAACCTGTCCCATTACTACAGGTAGATGGATGAATACTTTTATAAATATGGATGAATTCTTATAAGCCTGAATAGCTTGTTCATTTTTCACACCACCGTTGTATCTGTAAAGTAAGAATAGGTTATTGTTAAGGTCTGATTATGTTATCAGGCTACAAAATCACCAAAACAAAACGTAGATGGAATGAATCAAAATTTTCGTGTCTTTGGTGTTGATATTTAAATAATGTTTACTCCAGATGAGCGTATCCTTAGTTTCTTTTCAGAGATTTTAGAAATCATGTTTACACACCCAGAATTAGAATCTCTTGACTGCACCATTATACGTCTTTTTACTTACTTTCTAAAGATGAAAATAAAAAGTCGATGGAACTGAGAAGCTCCTTTAAACTGTTTACATCTGAAGAGGAGTCAGTGTCATCACTTCCTTTTATCTAACTTACATTCCCTTTTATTTTTCTTGCCTTGTATTTCCTCCTGGTCAAACTAACACAGTGTTAGAACATATTTATTTATGTGAGCTATGGGTTAATTCCCCCGTTCCTTCTGTAGCATCAGTCTATGTTTGCTTGTAGGATGCAAATTTCCCAAGAACCTCTGATGCTCCCACTCAAATGTTTGATAGTAGCATCCTTTGAGAGCCTCTTTCTCCCAGTGTATCTCAGAGAGGTTGCAAACAGCTTCTACTTAATTACCGTGCTTGTTTTTGTAGAAGGAGGGAAGATTTTAAAAGCGCTTTCAAGGAACAAAATAAGATGTAATATGATATAATTCAGCTCTGGCAGTCATGTCACTCATAGAGAAGAAATAAATAACAAGTATAAAAGTTGCAAATAAATGCACACAGATTGCCAGTATTAGGAAAGTGTTTCATTTGATGAATAAAATGTAATATCTGTAATAGTGTATCTGTGGCCTCTGAGCAGGAATTTCACATTACTTTTCTATAATGTGTGATACAAGGTACAGCAGCAAGCCACATATCACACCATGCTAGCAAGCTGCTACAGCCATAATGGATAGTACATCATGATGATGTAAACATGATGGTAATTTTATTGCTGATCAAGCAATAGAAGTCCGTCGTCTACGTCTCTATACTCTTCCACCAACTCAAATCTCACACTTGCTCAAAACCTTTCATTTAGAGACTCACATTATTTTTTTGCACAATATCACATCTTTTTCATTGTAAAGGAACCGTGAACATGACTACTTTTAACCAAAGTACTCTGTATGGGTTTGTTGGAGTGGTGCTAAACAGCAAAGTGAGCAGCAGTGCTTAAATAGTCAAGAAGCTACTTTGTTCTTAATGTTTAACTATCATATGGCCTTTAACAGTAAGAAGGATGCTGTTTGAAGGACTAAATGCTTCTTGCATGGAATTTATGTATACCTCTTTTTCAAGGCATTCTTGAAAGCTAACTTATTATTAAATAGATGGTGCATCATCCAGTGAGTGAGTCAGCATGTTTCACTAACTAAAGACCTTTTAATGATCATCCAATTGGTCCAAATATCACAAAGAGATGCTAAGGTAAAACCAAGACAAGGTATTCAACTTTAACAATTACTCAGTCATGGTTAAATGCTTTTTGTGCTTGACAACCAATAATTATTATAGAACATTCTGAGAAATTTCAGAGAAACAAGTTCTTCCTAAACTGATTTTAAAACACTTTGACTGCTGCTTGAATGTTGAGCGATGGAGGCAGACAGACTGCACTGCTTTCATGATACTGACTCAATGAGTTTTCCTGGGGCAGCATGCTTTGGAATATATTAGATTTGTGGATGTAAAATGTTTTCACCAGGACTGATACGAATAGTAAGTGATTATAAGAAAACATTGACATAAAATATGCTGAGGAGGCAGTACTGTACATTTGTCATCTGCTTTAACATTTTTCCAGTGTTTTCATCACATATCTTCTAACCAGAATGTTTATTATTTTATGTATTTTCTTTAAATTTGTGTATTACCTTAACAAAATTATAAGCTTTTAAAAAACACCCCAATAATTTAAAATAGTCAAAGTCTTGGTTGAAATTCAATCAATTGTAAGGTTGTTTGTATCAGACAGAAATTTCTGATCCTTAGTTAAAGAACAAAGAACCACAATTGTAATTGTTCAGTCGCAATAATACAGATTTGGGGAAACGGCCAGATGGCACTAATCAAACACATTTGTCAGCTGTTCACCTTAAGCTAGTTCTATTAAAGCTAGAGTTTTTACAGAGTACTACTATAGAAAGTTCAGGTGTGTTTGTTAAGTAAATCCCGGAGAGGAAGAAGGAATGATCTTAGAGAAGCAAATCACACCACAGTAAGAATATTCAAGTCAGTGCCCAATAACCCCAGGAGTCCACATCTTAGCATATTCACCCCAAGGTCAGCCTGTGCAGTGTGGAGATAAATTACAAAACCTTGAAGAGACACAGCTCAGAGGTCTTAGCCGGTATGTTGGGTTGTGACAGTACAAGTTGGTAAAGATGATGTGTTGGAGACCGACGGCAGGACAAACAAAAACAAACATGGGCACATAAATAAGGTTTTCAAACATATGTCTTAAACAACATCCTACACAGTAGCAAGTGTGGTCAGTAGAACTATGTAGAAACTATGACTCTAACATGTTGATATCCACTATGTATCACAGCATAATATACTTGTTATGCCTTAGCACCAAGGAGTTTTTCAACAATCTTAGCAATCTATGTCAAGGTGATGTACTTGTGAACATGGTGACCAAATTTAGGAGATCCTGAATCTTATCAATAAGTATAATTTTCAGTTCAGATCTTTATCTCAAGTAAACCAAGCACACACCTTTTCCTTTTCTGTGTAGTCCAGCAGTCTGCACAGATGTGTTTGAACCCAAGCAAAAGCTTATCTTTGCAAAATTGCTCTGCTCTACAATCTCTGATTCGTTTCCATTATGTGAAACGCTAATGCAGTACGCGAAGTGATGAAGTATGTAATACTATAAACCAGGGACACTGGAAAAATAAAGTCTGTTTTCAGTTATAAAACTACTGCTTGTAAGTTTGAGCATTGTGCATGGAGATGGATTGAATTTGTGATAGAAGGATTAAACTTCTGTACCATGTAAGCCAACTCAGAAATCCATATTTACTTAGTTCCCAGCATGACTACCATCATCACACTGAATTATTTATCCAAGCACTGGTGTACACTTTGAATTTGCTGCCTATATGCATGTGTCTGAATTTGGGCAAATTCTAAGTTTAGCAAGGACATGAAGTTCTGCGTTCACATCTAACTTTATCACCATAATAAAGCAGCAAAGTAGGCTGTGATAGGAAGCTTGGGGAAGCTGAGGGTCACCATAAATAACAAAGGCTAGGACTTTAAGAGACCCAGGAGATAAACAGAATCGGCAAAAAAATTATTCTTGTTAGGGAACATATGTTATTCTTGCATCTCCAGTGAAAAGGTCACAGTGAGACAAAGTAATGGCTCTAGCATATTCATTGCTGTGCGTCTTCATTTGTTGCAGATAAGCGAGCCGTTGCGCCTCCCCACATCATTTGTAATGGTGAAATTATGTACTCAGATGCTGGGGGGGTTGGCGCCGGGTTATGAGTTCCAGGCTTATGGCTTTTCAGGACCTAATGAAGTCATTGCTTTGCTGCAGAGCTGCTGCCATTTTATAGTTAAACCCGTAACTGAACATCTAGACACCTTTTGAAAGCTCTAACAAATCCTCAACGTGGTTCACAGATATACTGTTTTATTTCTCATCTGAACTGGCAAACCACATTGTTAAAATATTTTTTTTCCTTACTGTCTAATGCCTCCGCTTCAGAGAATCTAATGCCAAACTTCTCCAATGGTACAAGAAAACTGCCTCATTAGAGCAGAAGTATTTCAAATAGAATGTTTGTAATTATGCAAAACTAAACCTCCTACATGTGTTTTATGGACTTGGAGAAGGCGTTTGACCGTGTTCCGCGGGGAATCTTGTGGGGGGTGCTCCGGGAGTATGGAATACTGAACTCTCTTGTTAGAGCTGTCCGGTCCCTGTACGACCGTTGCCAGAGGTTGGTCCGTATTGCCGTTAGTAAATCGAATTCGTTTCCAGTGAGGGTTGGACTCCGCCATGGCTGCCCTTTGTCACCGGCTCTGTTCATAATTTTTATGGATAGAATCTTTAGGTGCAGCCAAGGTGTTGAGGGGGTCCGGTTTGGTCCCTCAGGGTTGCATCTCTGCTTTTTGAAGATGATGTGGTTCTGTTGGCTTCATCGGGCCGGGATCTCCAGTACTCACTGGAGCGATTCGCAACCGAGAGTGAAGCGGTCGATATGTGGATTAGAACCTCTGAATCTGAGACAATGGTCCTCAGCCGGAAAAGGGTGGAGTGCCCTCTTCGGGTTGGGAAGGAGGTCCTGCGACAGGTGGAGGAGTTTAAGTATCTCGGGGTCTTGTTCACGTGTAAGGGAAGGATGGAGCGGTAGGTCGATAGGCGGATTGGTGTGGCGTCTGCAGTAATGCGGACGCTGCACCGTTCCATCATGGTGAAGAGGGAGCTAAGCCAAAACGCAAAGCTCTCGATTTACTTTTCGATCTACGTTCCCACCCTCACCTATGGTCATGAGCTTTGGGTCATGACCGAAAAAACGAGATCGCGGATACAAGCGGCGGAAATGAGTTTACTCCACAGGGTGGCCGGGCTCTCCCTTAGAGATAGGGTGAGAAGCTCGGTCATCCGGGAGGGGCTCAAAGTAGAGCTGCTGCTCCTCCGCATCGAGAGGAGCCAGCTGAGGTGGCTCGGGCATCTGGTCAGGATGCCCCCTGGACACCTCCCTGGAGAGGTATTCCGGGCATGGAGGAGGACCCAGGATGCGCTGGAGGGACTATGTGTTCCGGCTCTCCTGGGAGCACCTCGGGATTCTCCCAGAGGAGCTGGTGGACTTGGCCTGGGAGATGGAAGTCTGAGTTTCCCTGCTCGGGCTGCTGCCCCCGGGACCCGACTTCGGATAAGTGGCAAGAAAATGGATGGATGGATGGATAAACCTCCTTGTGAGTTGCGCTTGTTGAATACTTTCTAAACTAGGTGGTACAATCAAAGAAAACCAACAGAAAGCCTGTATGTCATTAGATTTTAGATTCTTTGCGTGGTAGTATTTATGCTTTCCACTCACATTTTATATTTTATTAGCTGAAAATATTCGTGAGATTGTTACTTTGTATAAATCAGATTTCAGATAACATAAACTCATCTCATAGGCAAGAAACAAGTTCTGCTTGTCTTTCTCCACAGATTAAATTAATTCTTTAGTGCTGCACTGATGTTGAGTCTATTTTAGCATAATGAGACGGTCTGTAAATCATAAAACCATTGCAAGTTTTGACAGACAGCAGTGAAGCAAAGTAGGGATTTTCTACTTTTCTTTCTAAAACTTGTCCTTGTGTGAAAAGGTTTTCTCCAGACACACCAGCTATCTTCCACAGCCCAAAGACATGCCCAGTTGGTTGACTGGTCGTTCTATATTCCCCTTTAGTGTTAGTGTTTGATTGGACACAGTGGCAGATGGTGAAAAAAAAAGCGAACAAGGTGGGGGGGGGTCTTACATTGAGTGTGAGATTGCATGATTGGATGAAGTGAGAGGCAGAGGTCTGCTTCTGAGGTAAGTGTGAGGATCTGTGTGACAGTGGCGATAAAATGAGTCATGGTCTGAGTGTGTTTTAGGATTTCTCCCATTTGTCCAGCAAATACTACATTGTTAGGATCCACAAGTACTGCTTTTAGGTTAGGTGTAAGATAAAGGTCTGAAATTAGTTTAGATTAGGTTTTAGGTTTAGTGCCAAGGTTTGGCTACAGGAAGATATCCAAGTCTGTCTAAAGTCCATGTGAAAATAGAAAGACAAAATGTATTTGTGTGCAAGCTTTATTTTTGAGTCGGTTACAATCAGTGTATCACTTACTACTTTTGGGTCCAAACTCCTTAATACAAATTTTTCTTTTCACCATCAACCTTCCATCATATAATTAAAAGGATGCCAACCCAAAACCTTCTTTAGCAGGAACCCCAAAAAAGGTTTTATTTATCCATGCGGATCACCTTAGCAAACTATTTAGCAGTCTGTCAGAGAAAATGTACTGTTGAATGCATATCAGTTGGTTCAAATGTTAAATACTTCACATTCAAACAAAATAAAACTGACAAAATAAATAAATAAAATACATATATATATATATATATTTTTTGTATTTAGTTTTTTAAAATGTATTTTATCATCATCTCCCCATATTACAGATTTGTCTTGAATTGGGTTCGTTAGTTCTCTGTGTTACTGTATTTTCTTTGCATTTTGGTTGAGAAAGGAAAAAAAAGACAACAACACTTTCCAATTCATTGTTAGGACATTGAAACATTCCCAGACCAGATTCTGTATGTAATCTGCTCAGAGCTTTGGGTTTACCCCAACCTCGAAAGGGAGACACTCAGGAGGCACATTGATCATTTAAACCTCTTCAAACGACCCATTTCAAGAGGGAGCAGGACAACTCTACTCTTATCCTCTCAGATGAAAGAGATATTTACCCTCCATCTAAACCTGAATCTTGTCATCCTATATTTTTGTGACCTAATGTGGTGGAAGATGAGTATCATTTTGTTCTCTACAGTTCCTTCTATTAGGATCTAAGACATTTATTTATATACACATATACAGATGTTTAGGTTTTTTCTTTTTTTTTTGTTTAGCATTTTGCTACTTTTACCTGGGAAGTCTGGGAAAGAAGAAATAAATTCCTTTATTCTGGTTGAGTTTAAGAATAGAATGGTATTTTGGTGGAGCATGTGATCTGTCTCTCTGTATAGAACACCAATTTCGGCCAGTTTCATCTATATCTCTTTTTCTATGGTTAAAGTCTAAAACTCTTTACGTTACGTTTACTCTTGCATCACATTCCGGAATTGCCCCACCCAGGGAGTTGGAGTAGTTCTCTCACTTTTATTATGTTTTTGTTTCTTTTTAAATATCGTAATCTCTCTGCTTCTGCCAGAAATGAAAGCTTTTATGAAAAAAAGACAATGCTGACATTTTCTTACTATTTGACATTTGGTATGATGCATAACCATGGCAAAAAGGTGGTTTACAAATAAAAGAAGCTGATTACATCACAAAAGCTCAAATAATACTTTGACTGCAGCCATAAATCCCAGAAGAGTCAAAAGGAGACATTGGAAATCCAGAGCAGCAACAAACAGGAAAGAGGATGTTTAACACATCTCTTCTAATGATGTGTCTCACATTGGTTGGCCAAAAAGCAGGATCCTCTGGACCCCATGAGGATTACTGTGAAAAGAAGAATTATTCATAACATAAAGAACATTTATGACCATCTATGGCATCTCCTCCATCAGACTTTTCCCAAAAATGATTTTAATCAGAGACTTTGTAGAATTACAGTAATACAGACGGCTATAGCAGATCAATCCTGTTCATTAGTATGGACCATAAATCCCGGACAAAAACATGAGTTATGACAACTTTTCATTTCCCTTTAGGATAAATCAAGTGCAAATTAAATTGACTATGAATTACTCTATCCATTCAGAATTTAACCAAAGGAGTGGACAAAGGGGTTCCAGAGCGATGCAAAAAAAGGTACTTTCCTTATGATTTAAAGTATGATGCTTCAAAACTAAAAACTGACATAATATAAAAAGCTCTTTCAAAAACAGATTTCCCATTTGGTTATTTGTGTTTCTACTCAAAGAGTTATTTCCCACTATAGTTCTTCATGAGTTACACTGAAATAGAACATTTTTCTGTTTGACAAAATTGAATCAAGCAGCATTTAACTAAAGCAGCAGTAGACAAAGGAGTTGCCAAGCAATGCAAAACAAGGGCGTTTCCCTACAGTTTAAAGTATTAATGATACCCAAATCAGTAATAATAGCTAATATTACTCCCCATAAATAGGTCTAAGGTCTGTATAATTTGTATTTTATCTTGCATAAAGGACGGTGCATGTTAGGATAGAAGTTTTTTGTCCCATCTTCCCTTTGTTTAAAAAAGGATTACCGATTCAATGCTTGTTTATATCTTACACCAAAGATCACATCAGCATTTTCAGCTTTCTATTGCATTATTCTCAAGTTTAACATTTTGCTCTAATAACTTTCCAACAAACTTGGAGAAATGGCTGAAACAAAGCAGTTCTCAACATATTGTGTCATATTTTAAACCAACGCCGTGGTTTGAAATGAAAAAAAAAGAAATAAAGAAATCAAGATGATGGTTTTGGGAAATTATAACAACATCTCTCTGCAAAATATAACTTTTATAACTTATAGCAGAGACTACATGCTCATAATAAAGTCTGTTACTCCATCACTGATTGAATTATTGCATATTTAACAATAATATTGGTAAATATAGGACATACAACTTATGCAAATGATGATTTAAAATAACATTACTTCCATGTTCTCACACCCACCTAATTTTGCTTGGGGCTAAAGAAGGATAGTTGCTATGGATACCATCCACAGTTATATCGCAGAAACTTACCTGAACTCCAAGAAGGTAGAGACTCTAAAGAGTATTTATTTTGGTTGGCTGCACAAGCAAAATAATAAGTAGTCAGATAATGAGCAATGCAATTAAACGTTCTGCATTAGCATTAGGTAATCATTACAGCTCTTTACTTGGTCATTAACACACTCTGCTCCCTGCTTTCAGAAATACATTTGTACGACTGACAAGGATGTTTTAGGACTGAAAGGTATATATCAATGCAAAATGGTTTTTTTGATTGGTGAGAATTAAACTGTAAATATCAACAACCAAATGATTACAAGCAATACAGCAAATAATAATAATAAAATAAAAAAAACACATCATAAACTATCGAGCATGATGGAAGAGGACTGATCATGTGGTCTGGTTAGATTGGAATGGGTGTCAGTTGTTTAAATGGAAGAATTATGTTAGAAGGAACATAATTTATTCAATTATCCCTAGGAAAGGTAAAAAGCAGATGAGCTCATCCGTAAAACAAACTCAGTAACTGGTTTTATGTGCTGAAAATGTTTAGATCACTGGAATAGCATTTGCTGTGACAACACCCTCACTTTGTTCATATTAGAGTTGTGAGAGAAAGTCTAGTGTTTTACTGGCTGACAAATTATGATGCAGAACAGCGTCAGTGTGTTTGAGGTGGGGTGTTAGCCACCAGGGAGCCAGCTGCCCCACCACCTCCCGAGACATGAGCCCACAATCCTAAAATCATTCGCTCCCAGGCGTTCAAACAACAAAGTAGAGCAGCTGAAATCAGACCCTTCTCTTTCCTGACGCTCTATCTCTTCCGATCCCACTGGTGTCAGGCACCAGGGTCTGCATAGGGACAACTAGGGGGAAGGAGTCGGCATCATTTAAATTCCAGCTCCTGCAGACCCCTGACCCACCGTCGCCACCGCCATCTTCTCCTTCACAGCCCCCCGCGCCCGTACTTGACGGGTGACATTGATCTGTACTTCAAAACCACAACAGAGCCTCACGTCCCGCCCCTCAGCTGACACAAGCAATTTGTAAAGATGGACTCTGCAGCCTTGGGTTGCTGACAACAGGCAGAGAACCCCCCCCACCCCCACCCCACACCCCTATTAGTCTCTCTCCAGCCCCGGTTTCCCACATCTTCACTGACAAGCAGCGTTTTCTTTTTTCAGTACAAAAGAGGGTTAGCTTTATGCTTTTCTGGTATTTGAGTACATAACCAAACAAATTTGCCATTCACACAGACACACAGGAATCTTTCTATCACCATTTATCTTCCCTACATCAACGGTATAGTCATTGTTTTTCTTTCTTATCTTTGTTTAAATGAAAACTTTTTGACTTCAGTCTGAAATCAGTCTGTAACCAGAGATTAGGGTGGAATTTTTTTGTGTGGGGGAGCAGGTCAGTGGTTTCAGGGCCTCAGTGGGGACCCTACATTTTTTGAATATATTTGACCAATGTCATCTCACAAACTGTCAGGAAGTCTAGATGTTCCCTCTGGACTGTTCAGCCATCAGTCATTCCAGATTCAATTATCAGAACAAAGCGAACCAGAAAAGCTTGCAGCAAGCTCTCTCTCTTGTTTACCTCTTCCAACTACAGAGAGCAATGCAGTCTCTGCCATAAAAGGAAGGATAATATAAAAAAAGTGAAAAAAATACTTATGTGATTAAACAGGAATTGATTTGTATTGCAGGCTGAAAGGAAAAAATTATTAGCATGGTTTCAAATTTGCCTAAAGATTCTGGCCTTAAATAAAAAATCAGAAATGTTACTCTCAGGCTATTTTACGGCCAACACAAACATGGAGAAGATGACTAACCTTACGGTTGTAACTGAAACCCTCCACGAGTAAGGGAAAACATAGAAGGTCACTCTAAATCAGTGGTTCTTAACCGGGGTTCTATCGAGCCCTAGGGGTTCGGTGAGTCTGTCTCAGGGGTTCGGCGGAGCCTCCGCCACGGAGGTCAAGACACACCCGACTCGTTGTGTTAAATCATGATGACACGCCCCGCTTGGGCATCACTTGCTGCAGATGATCACGATACATTCATTGGGCAATCAGTGCTGCGGGGAATTTAGTGTGCTCAGCAGTCAGAGTGTGAATGTTGTAGTAGTACGTTGTGTTCTTTCTTTCTTAATATTTCAATCAATACTTTGTCGAGCAAAAAACGAAAGTGGTCGGACAAATACGTACAACATGGATTCACATGTATTACGGAACGTGATGGGAGTCAGCGTCCTATCTGCATGCTTTGCAATGCCAAGTTGAGCAACTCTAGTCTCCTTTTCGAGGATGCTGGACATAAAAACAAAGAAAAGGAACAGACTTTGCTTTGAAAATGACATGAGAGTAGCACTTGCTAAGGTGAAGCCACGCATATCTGAACTGGTCTATCAGAAACAACAGCACTGATTTGTATGTAATTGGTTTTGAGTTCATGCATTGTGTGGGTTTTGTTCTTTGATCAAGGTGATGTTCATGCACGGTTCATTTTGTGTACCAGTAATAAAATATATACCTTTGTCTTGAATTTGGAAAAAAAATCATATTTCCTTGATCACTAAAGAAGGATTCGTGAATGTGCATATGAAACTGGTGGATTCGGTGCCTCAAACAAGGTTAAGACCCACTGTAAGCAGCTAGCTCCATTTAGAGTCCAAGTGGAGCTAGCTGCTTACAGAATGATGTAATGTTTTCATGAAAAGTTTGATGGAGGGTCAAACTGTGGTAGAAAAAAATTGCAGAAGCAACAAGGCACCGTAATGAAACAATTATGCCCCATCTAATTAAGAGTTTGGGGAGGATTCATTGGATATGGACTCTGTATTCCCACTGGGGTGTTTACATGAGACGGCCAATTCGTTTTACTGAATTTAAACATAGCCATTGAAATATTAACACTAAAGTGTGTTAAAACAAAAACAAAATCTGGACATCTACTGAAGTTCCTACAGCAGCATTTAGAACCGTTACGTAAAAAAACAAAACTACATCATACAGTTGTTCATGGCAGTGATGGGCTGAACATTGTATGAGTTTTCTGATAATTAATGGAAACCAGATTTAAAAAAAGGCGCAAATCAAGACTAAAACATAGCTTAAGTACAGTAAAAAGTAGTTGAGAAGAAAGAAGCTGTGTTACATAATTTCATTTTAAATGTAACCTGATTTTTCTTTTTACAAATAAACAAAAAATATGTTCAATTTAAAAACATTGAAAGGTAACATTTTGTTTTTATATTTATGTATGTTATTTAAAACACACGTATATATATATATATATGTAACATTAATCTTTTGTTAACATGTTGGATTGTGTTTTGCAGAGCAGTCTTTAAAGGCACCACAAACGCTGTGCTAACATGGTGGACAATGTTAGCTAAATGATGCCGGATTAACCGATTTCAATACGTCACCTTAAGCTTGGTAACAAGAAAAATAATCGGCACTTTTAAAATGTGTGTATGGACAAAAAAAGTTCTCTGCACAAGTTAATGTGCAGAAAAATGAGCTTGATTGGAATGCTTGTGTAAATATAAACAAGGATTTTCTCTAGCAAGGACAAGTGAATCAGATATAGTGTTTTTAAAACAAGACGTGGCTTCAATATTTTAATCTTTTATTGTCTACATTTAAACAATGAAACTGAACCACATTCTGCCTCATACCAACTTGGAAAAAAAACACACATATTGGATCTGAACTGTAACTTTCTTTTATTTTTGTGCCATTTAGATGTAAATGCACATCGCCCTTCGCGCCGAAACACAGTGAGATGCATGCAAATAATCTGAGAAGCAAAGTGGTTCTCACTGAAAAACAAAACAAAACACTGTCCGACAGATGAACTGCACAAAGGTCAGGTTTGATACAAATACATAAACAGCAGTTCAAGTAGAGTTGTGTCATCTAAAACAGAGTTTAGCTGCAAGAGGTTTGGTAATTTATCGTTTAACAGACCAAAGTGTACAGCAACTAAGGAGAGGTGCGACTGAGTGCGAGAGGAGAATAAATCAGTCAACAGACTACTGAAAAGTGTTTACCAATCACTTCTGAGATGGTGGTCATGCACCTGCAAAGGCAACATTAGAAAAGCGAAAGCCAACCTGTGGTGACATGAGACATTCTGATAGCGAGGAAGACCCTCCTGCAAACAGCTGATCGTATCTACATCGCATCCTGACAGCAGAGCAACGATAACTCAAAGTTCCTTTGCCTCATTTTTAAATTGCACTAAGTCACTCATGCTGGATGAGATGTTAGAAGCAATCTGTTTCAAAAAGAAAATTAGAAAAACAAGACCAAAAATAGTGTTAATATAGATTTAAAACAAACCTAACACTATTTGTTTATTTTCAGCTCGTAGAGTTAGGACAAGAGGATCTTATAAGAATAGAAACAGAACCAGAACCAAGCTCCATCATATGGAGCAACAGAACACAGCTTCATTCTGGATCCAGTTTTCTGATGACAAAGATAAAGCAAAGCTGACTAAAGTGTATCCCAGTTAAATATCTCTCTCTATGTGGTTTGTTGTTTTGTTGCAAGAGCTAAAAAGGAAGGCAGTGGTAAATCTGAAGATATTAACAAATAATCTTTTCAGCAGGAACAGATTGAAGCAACTAATTTTATATGAAGCAGGGACGGGTAATTCATTTCCCCAAAGCAGCATATTGTAACTGTTGTGGAAACAAACTGCTGGGTAATTTTGCTGAGCCCAATTATTCCTGAAAAATAAATCTAACTCAGGATTATCCATTAGATCAGCAACATCTATTCACCGTACACTGAGCTCCCCACTTAACCTTTCACGTCACGAATAAATACTCCAAAGTCTATGTAATTGTAGAAACTCTACTTTTGGGGTAACTCTCATCTCCTAGAAATTGTTTATCATACCAACAATAAATGATTTAAAATAAAAGCAGTATCACTAATTTTGCATGGAGAATTCACATATTATGTTATATTTTTAATATGAGAACTGTTTGGGGGCTTCAGAATGGCCTGATGTTGATTAAAAGATCCAAATAGTCTTACCTTACCTGTGCGAGATCTTGTCTGGATATACTAAGGACAAAATAAGAATAAGAATAAGAATAATAGCAAACATTTTTGTCCAATTCACACTGTCCTGGTTCTAACCAATACCAACATGAATTTACCTAAATGTTATTCTCAAATCTGTTTCATTGACCAGAAAAAGACACAAATACCATGAAGTCACTAGTAATTGTGGTTACACAATCAGTGCCATCAGAATAGTCCAAGATTTTAGTATAAAAGTTTAAATTGAAGAGATCAAACATCAATCAGGAAACTTAACTCAATGTATTGTAAAATGTGTTGTGTTCAACACCCAGAATGTTGCCCAGAATGTTGAGTTACATGTGATCCTTTGTGTACTGAAGAATCCATTCCTGGTGTATACCTTCTTGTCTGTGCAAGATCTTTCCCAGCAGAAAAACCCCAGGCTGGGATTTGAACCCAGAACCTTCTTGCTGCAAAACAAAGCAAACAACTAACTTTTTATTCAAAACCCATTTGACTCTAATCTTGGTGTCAAAAGAGCATTTCTTATATCCTTGTAAGGTGATTAGGTGGAGTTGTGCCGGCAGCTATAAAGATCACCCCTGCTCACAAAGTCAGGAAACCAACACAGAGCTGGAAGGGACAGAGCAGAGCTGCAACACACTCACACATAACCATAACTGATGCTAACTGCAAACAAGACCAGCTCCAATTTTTGATGACAACAATATGTTTAACATCATTTAAAACTTTGTTGTAACTGAGTTGATGGAATGCAGAGATCGAGCAGGAAAAATCTGTCTAGTAGGCTAAACCTACCACTGTCTAGACAGTGCCTGCATTTTCAGAAAAAAGTTTCATGTTTAGACGAGAACGTCAGGATTTCTTGAATCCGATGTCACTTTCATGCCAGGGCACTAGGCGGTTCTGTGATTTTAGTATTTCACTGAAACACATGTGCTTCGACCCCTAACCTCCAGATAATTTTTTTAAACATTGAGAATCAAATTGGCAGCAGCAACCTCTTGGACTAAGTAATCAGTTAACACAGATAACCTTTATCAGAAGTTGTGTTGAACGACAGATAATAGAAACAGTGTCAAAGATTCCAATCACCAGTGTGTTGTAAATAAGCAGTCGGATCACAACATAAATGCTGGTTCCATGTAAACGGGACCTTGGTAAACTATAAACTGAATACTCCAATATAGTTTGAAGTCAAACCTGTACATAGACTGACAGGTTTGCACTCCCTCCCTCCTACCTGCTGACTTCTTGTCACATAGGAGGGTATTATTTTTTAACCTTTCACGATATTTTGGAAGCACTGATTAAATTCTTACTGAAAAGGCCTAAAACACTCTGACTCCTTCCTTTAAAGTACATTATGATGTATGTAAGATCTACACAATAGTTAGTGCAGCTATTGAGCAAAAAAAAAAATCAAACAAAAAAAAAGAAGAAAGTCTAACTTGGAGACTCAGTCCATGGTTATTAAAAGACATAAATAATTACAGATGAGTGATATTATAGTTTAGCATTGTTATTCATTCACTAATGTTCATTTGTACATTATAATAGGATTTTATAGTCACACTTAATAAATTAGAACATGAATTTGTATGAGGCTTGTTTGTTTGATAAAATGACATTTTGGCACTAACATCCAATCAGGTATCAAAACAAAATTTTATTGTGCCCAAACTTCTATATTATCAATGTTTTTTTATTATCCTGATGTACAATTCTAGTCTCACATATTATGTTTGTATAGACTGTTGGCAAAACATACTGTGAATTATGGAATTAAAAGCTTGAAAAATAAATGTGAGTTGAAAAAAATCATATTAAGTGAGTTACGTAAACAAGTAATGTTATAATATTCTAGTTTATTGAACATGAAGATAAGCAGTTTACAGAGGGAAAGGTCTTATGATACATACAACTACAAATGATGAACTGTTGCAGATGTTCGTTGAAAACAATTTCACTAAAAATCACTTAAAATGTACTACTTTTGTGTTTTAGGTCACTTTTAATGTGGTACAGCCAAACAGAGAAGAAAAAGAAAACTCACACTCTTTGACATCTAAAATAGTATTCATCCATCTGAGAGCCCCAGTTGAAAATAATTCTTATGCTGTACTTTGTCTTTCCCCTCACCTGAAAAACTGAAGCCAGAAGTTGTGGGACCCTCCTCAGTATTTAACTTCCTCACTTAAACCTTTAAAGATGAAGACAGGTGGCTGCATTTTACAGTCTCAGGCAGAGACGGGATTCTCATTGAGGGGATCTCAAATCAGAATGGAGCTGTAGAAGTTTTACAACATTTCATTTTAGCCAGCAGCTGACAATGCTGAAAAATCCAGGTTTCATTCATTCAGTCCATTTTCAACAAACAAAAATCCGGAATTTAATAAGTGACTGGATTTTTTATTTTATTTGCTTTGATAGGGGTTTTAACAATTTTAAAGGTAAATTATTGATATTTTCAAGATTAGACTCGGATCATATAGGCTAAATGGAAATCTGTGTGGACAGACTGAAATCCTAATCTTCATAGCAGAGTTTTATATGACCCTGAAATGAGTCTGTGTTCAAAAGCCTGAGTTATCCATTGAAAACATGGCAGCACTAGAACCCGCTCATTAATTTCATTAAAAACTTATTAAATAACAATACGACACGCAGACGTAACAAATCGGGTCGTTTGTCCATTTAGTATCAAGGTCTTGTATAAAAAAATCAAAACAGTTTTTAAGACCATAATAAGAACAATTGCCTCTAAACCTGCAATACTTTGCTAAAATCTTATCTGATTAGTTCAGACTTTAAGGTCTGCCCACAGCTTTTAAACCGGACTCACCAAGATGAAGGGTTAGTGATGACCACTACAAAGCATTGAGGTTACTGTGCTTAAACCACTTTGGAACTAGTTTAAAGATAAATGTTCATTTGAAAACCCAGCTGGATCTAGGTTTTAACCTTCTAGTTGATGCCTTGGGACGTTGCTACAATATTAAGTCAAAATGTTTTTTCTCTTGTGATTCCTTCTATTTTGTAAAGTGCACCAGTCTCTCCTGCAGCAAATTATCTATACCTTATTTGTCTCCATCATGTACGCATGCTCTTTTTGGCTCTGTGTGCATTTGTAAGCTGTAATTTGGAATGACTTCTTCCTCACTGAGTGGCATTTCAAGTCTTATTGGTACTTTATTGGCTCTAATTTGAAAAAGCATTTGACCTAAAATAGGATAAGTTTAATTTAATGTAATGCAAAAGAAAGTATAGATATACCAGGTAACGTGCCTTTAGATAGACTGTATGTAAATATGTGTTTCGAACTGTGTGTGTACTGCGATATTCAAGAAGAGCCCTCTGATTAAATGTTAACTTTTAAACTGAACAGCTCTGTTGACTTCTAGATTTGTCTTTGCAGCCGAGGAATCCCCTTTAAACACAGACGGGACACGGCAACCATATTTCACCATACACAATTCATGTTGAGCGTGACTCTTAACGAGGTGCTAAAAATCCCAACTCAGCGTTTGATCCTGGACCATAAATTCCTTAATAGTTTTTATGAACTGCATCTGTTAGAGGTGTTTATGTATAATACAGAGTTTAAATTGTAACTTAGAGACAGAACATTGTAGCTCCTTAGCTCAAAGCGTGTGAATAAATGTCGACTCTGGGCTTTTTCTCTCTTGACATCAGGATCCACATTGACCTGTTTGTGATTAGCTTCACTGAAAAACACCAACCAAGGCCACTCTCTGAAATCTGGTAGTGAGCACCATTCACATGGTGAATTTATGTCTAACAGCCTTTTAATGCTTGTCTTTTCTGACAGTTTAGCTTGGGGTGCTTGTCCTGTCATTACATCTCAGTCAGCCTGCAAATATATTGTTTGTCGTTCTGTGTTAGTTTAAGCAGAAGAAGCAGGCTTATGTTTGGGTGTTTTATCTCAACACAGTGCCATAAAGAAGTTGTTCTCACACTCAATATCCTCGACTTACAATCTGTCTGCATGAGTAACTAGATGATATACTCTGAGCACATGATAACTAAGTGGGTGGGTGCTGGGGGAGCAGCACTGAAGACAGATTTCTGCATGTTTCATGTGAACCATGAAAATGATTCCATGTGCTGAACACTCTGCCCGTCACTCTCTATATTTTTAGAAGTGTGTTGCACAAGGTGAAAAAAAATGTGACAGACTTCATGGCCTTTGGAAATTTCATAATCTAGCAGCAGTATTAGCTGGACTTATTGGTTCAACTGGCTTTTGTTTTCTGTCCGGTTGGTGTTTTTAGGAAACATCCAAAACATCATAAAATAAAAATCTGAAAGAATTCATACATTTTTTTATTCTTTTTCTTTCTTTATTCAGAAAGGTCAGCATTACTTTGATATTGGCTTGAAAACAGGACAATTGTAAGATCCTCTATAAGTTCTAGCTGAGAGCTATGTTATCACAGAAATTCTTTATGGCCTATAATATACAGGTATAAATATTGTACAAAGCTGAACACCTGCCCCTGCTGGGTAGTTGAAGTCTAATATTTAAGTTCTGATGAAGCTTAAAAAGAGAGATCATATCTCCCCAATTTTAGCTTCCCTCCATTGGCTCCCTGTCAAACTTAGAATAGATTTTAAGATTCTTCTTTTGACATATAAAGCCCTCACTAATAAAGCTCCATCGTATATCAGAGATCTGATTACTCCTTATGTCCCTAACAGAGCACTTCGCTCTCAGACTGCAGG
>JAVLVB010000299.1:195434-217036 GCA_032876305.1 Orestias chungarensis
CCCAGTCGGTCGTGGCAGATGGCTGCTTGTACTGAGCCTGGTTCTGCTGGAGGTTTCTTCCTGTTAAAGGGGAGTTTTTCCTCTCCACTGTCGCTACATGCATGCTCAGTATGAGGGATTGCTGTAAAGTCAACGACAACACAAGCCATTGTTTCTGTCTGCTGATTCCAGAGGAGTGAATTCTGCAAGTCAATGACTCCATGTATCCGCTGGGGTTCCTTAGATTGGAAACTTTTTCAAATTGATTTGTTAGAATGTATCCTTGATTTTAATTGATTTTTTGTAAAGTGCCTGGAGACGACACCTGTTGTAAATTGGCGCTATATAAATAAACTGATTCTTGATTCTTGATTCTATACATTTACAGTGTTCGTTTAATGTCTGATTTTATTTTCAGCTATATGATTATTTGGGCTGACATGCAGATCCTAGATTAGATAGAGATAATATGTCTTTATAAAGGAAATGCAGGAGTTTTGGGTGTATTAAACTGCATTAATAAGCATTCTTCAAATGCATACTACAGATGGTCAGTATTGGGAATTTAAATTGTACGATGCAAATTTGCTGCAACATTCCTTTAGGAGTCACATAAAATAATCGTCAAAACTTTAAGTCTGGTCAGACTTTTTTTAATGACGTTCTTCTTACTGATGATTTGTAAAACTGCTTGAGCTATTTTGTTGGGTTTTTAATAGTCTTTTGAAAATCAACTAAAACCCAATAACATTTTTAAAAATATATGAAGGAGAAACGACGCTTCAATTAGCCTTCGAAGGACTTCAAATGTACTATGAGAAGCTATGTTTCCCTATAATTTGCAATAACTGTGATTCATAAATGTATAACTTTGGATAGATGCTACCGGCACTCTTCTTTGAGCGCTCCATGTTCTCCAACAGCCTCAGCAGAATATTTTATTTTAAGAACTGGGAATAATTTTACTGATGTCACTGTTTTCAATCACTACTTGTTTAACAGTGCAATTAATTTAGTGTAAGTTTAATAACTAAGAAGGTGCCTCTTCTTTTGTCTTACTGGACTCAGACATACATACAATGGTGCTGTAGGTAAGTTTTGGTAAAAGAAACAATAGTTGCTTTGTTGGTATTGCTGCTTGAACTACTTTGTGTAGTTCAACCGTAAACTTTCTCAGAGTTCTATTGCAACATCTGAACTATCAAATATATATGCACAAACAAGAAAGAGTTTCTAGGGACGACACAAGAAAGGTAAGCAACAAGGAAAATTGATCAGTTTTCACTGCGGACACAGAGAAGCTCGATGGTGCCATGGAAGGTAACACTCAGGCATTGAATAACTGCAGAGCTGCTCTTCTTATACTCCACAGCCTCATCAAGAAGATTGGCAGCACCTGCAGCTGCTGCAGGCTCAGCAGCCCAAGCGAAAGCAGCTGCCTGAATGCTCTCTGGTGGAGACAACAGGATCAAACCCAGACAAAACCCCATTTCCTGACAAAAGAAGTCATGCTCTGCATGTTTGTGCTTGTTCAAAGTAACACATTTTATTTTACCAGTAAGAATCACATGTATGTGCTCCTGACTTTGGCGTTTTTGGCACTCATAGTTCTTTAGTTTTGTTCATAGCAAGCATTTCTTTACATGTGACACATCTGAAAATATCCATTAGATTGTATTGTACTAATAGTTCTGTTCTTGCTTAACAGAATCTAAATAAATTTGCAATTGCAAACTTTCTTTTATTATTTGGAGGATAAGCCAATGAGATTCTTCAGTTGTTTAATATAGTTATATTAATTCTTATAAGTTCTCTATTCTCTAAACTTAGGAAAGTCACAAGTATCCCTTTTTTAATGCAAACAACTGAGATTAAACTTGTTCTACTCTGTCTGTTTGACATTGTAGTGTGAACGATATTGTCCCGGCTCCTGAGAAAGAAGCTATAAAAGGTTTTCTAGCATCCTCAAGGAAGTGAACTTAAAAAAGATCCTTTGGCAGCATTTGACAAGACTGAGGATCCATCTGACTGTTTCAAACACATTCAGGCTGGATAGTGTGATAGGAAGGAGATTTCTGTTGGATACTTTGAGTGGTTTTAAAAAAGAAGAAGCATAAAGGTTCCTCACTACTGTGCACAATACATGTTTTCATTCTTTTCTCTTTGTCATTTGGAAGAGTTTTTTCGCGTGTGCAATTTAAGAGTTATGGCAATGACAGATAAAAAGCTTAATTACACTAGCAAGTATTTGTTACACATCATAGATGCAACATTCATGAATTTAAACTGTTAATTTTCTAACCGATTAGAGATAAACCTTTACTCCAATGACATTGAAATTTGTCACCCATCTGGTTCTCCTGCTCCAAAATATCAATGGTAATTCGTTATTACATTTTGGGAAAAATGTATCTCAAATATCGTTCAAAACTATCTGTCATTCATCTACTTGCCATTGCAGAGAAGAGTGAGATTCCTTACTGTGGGGTTGATGGACTGCTGCCAAGGCTCTTACTTAAAACATAGTTGTTACCTTTTCGAGCAAGAACTAAAGAGTAGCTGGCAAGTGATTGTTGTGGTGAAGATGAATGTTGATGATGAAATATGAAGGAGTAAAATAAATACTAAAGGTTTATTCTGTTTTATTAGGTGTAAAATGATGGCTACAAGTTGTGCCTCGTGTTCTGTGTTTTAAATGTGGCTTGCTGACTAGCATTGTATGGTTGCGACATGCTTTGTGTCTTGCAGAGGTTTTTTGAAACTTGAAAGTTTAGCCTCATTAAATACATTTCTTAAATTGAAAAGTTGTTTGAGGGGCCTTACTCTTTAAATAAGAGAAAACAATTGATGATATTTTTCCTCATAATTACATTTTTGTGGAAATGTTCTACAGCAGTAAAATACAACTTTAAGACTGTTCTAAAAGCCCTTTTAGTTTTTATTCCTGTTGAAATACATGTGGACAGATAACAATCTTACGTATTAAAATAAGACAACACACCTGGGTTGTCTGTCCTATTAAAGTGAATTCTGGCTCCCAGAGAGCCCAAAAACTCATTATATCCATTGAGATCACAGCTGGCTGTTTCCTTTAGCAGACGTACCTTGTGGAGCTGGCAACCGTGCTGCGTTTGCTTTCGGTGACTATCTGGTTTAACTGGCATATCTGCAAATACTGTGTGTGACAATTGTCTGTTTTAAGTTTCAGGTACAAACTGATGAGCGTAACAATGTTTATATTCACTTCAGCAAATGGCACTTGGAGCGATGCGTCAGCTGTATCAGTGCAGGCTATAAACTGAATATAAGAGCTTTGATATTTTCAGCTCCAAACACCTGGGGCTCTATTGCCATGCACAGCTTTCAAACACAACCATGACCGTGAAATTACCACACGGTACATCTCACTGTGTGCACTAGTGGATTCATTTAAATGCATGCTACTGTCCTGGTCCTGACTTGTAACTAGGATATAATTATATTTAGTACATTATCAAGGTGCTGCCAACAAAGAGGTCACTGCTCAGGTCTCACTGCAGTGTGCCGATACTTTTCCTGACTCCTCATTTTTATCCTAGTGAAGAAAGTCTTTTATTATAAAACTGTTAACCTGATGAGTGATCCTACTGCAATGTTGCTCTTAAAATCTGTGTTACAAACACAATAAAGACTTTGTTTATTATAATTTGCTTTAAAAAATACATACTTTTTTGCATGTAAAATAACTACTCTGACTGATATGTGCATGTTTATATTAAAGCAATATCACACGAGAAGGAGTGCTATATCGGTGAATATCGGCACTGGTGTGATTCGGTCGCAGACAACCACACGTGCCGATATTCACCGATATAGCACGACTCGAGTGTAATATTGCTTTTATACAACAGTTCTAAAAACACATTTTATTAGTTAGCAGTATTACACCACAAAAGATTGTTATTTATTTGTTTTGATGATCTGTTGGCTCTGCCAACACAAAGAGTTCCTCGACAACGCTGTTGCCAATTTTCTGCCCACAAAGTACTTTGTATCATTAAACATTAACTGTTAGAATTCTGGTGTATCGGAGTGATACACATGTGAACAGTCCCAGTGCTGTTATCAGAGAATATCAGCACTCAGGGAAAGTCTTTGGTCAAATCAGATTACTCAGTCGGAACTAACTGTTGTATAATCTCATATATTGCATACTGTCTTTATTTTTTTATAGCCAGTTTAGTTAGAACCCTATATGTATTATTTAGATTTATTCAGTTAACAGAAACTTCTACACATATTGGTAACTCAATGATGTTTTTAATGTAACTGCCTTTGGGATTTGGGAAAGGTTACAATAACCTGACTTTTTTCAGGACATCTCTGCTTTTACTGATATTTATCATTTTCCTATTAACTGCAGATGTCCTTCTTTAATATTCATCAGAAAAATAATACAACTGTCAAACTCAGCATGGTCAACACAAGTATAAACAATCAGCAAATTAATTTCCTTGCAATGAAACCATTTCCCTCAGTTCAACAGCTATTTACTAATATCCCTGAATTTGATTGGAATTGCATTTTGTTTGGGTTTAACTAGAGTCTGTTTTTTGGACTGAATGTGAAAATGAATGTCGTGATTAAAATTAATTGAATATATTTAAATTCAAATTGGACGTGCTTATTTGTCGTGTATGGTGCCCTGGGATGACTTTCTGTTGGGATTTGGTAAAGCTGTTAGATTAAGTTTTCACAATATGTGAAAGCGAACACACAGGTTTTTATACATGAAGTCTGATAAAGAAATTCTATACTTTAGATTTAATCCAGCATAAAACATGCATCATTCTTTGTTGAGAAAACATCAAATAGAAAATACCATAAAAAATGACAGACAGTAAAGGAGGATGCTTAAATTAGGAGTATTTCCTTTATTTTGACAATTATCATTTAGGCAGACTTTTAAGGACTGACTTATCTCTTTTTAATAGGAGCCAGTGGTGAAAAATGAAGAGAGGCAGAGACACTTTGTTTGCATTAATAATAGTTCCAAACATTACAGCATTCTGGTTCTTGTTCCCCCAATGGATGACAAAAAAAAAAGCTTTAGGTCGTTGATGTGCTTTTTGAATGCAACTGTTAATCTGTTCCATGCCTGCTGTGTGTTCTCCTCTGCTTTGTGACGGAAGATATAAGTGCATAATTAGAACACCTATTAACCGGATAAAATTAACTGACCATAAGAGAGAAAACAGGTTGCTGAATCTAATATTAAATCCAAAGCAGCCAAAAGTAAGTGAAATAGGCTTACCCACGCCTGTTAGGACATTAATGTCTGGCTCCTATCCTCAATGGCCGGTGGTGTTGCCGTCTGTTTTTGCTCCAACTGCCTCCTCAGCCTGCCAATTTTCTGCAGAGCCCTGTTAAGAAACAATCACGTGCTTAAAGTACGTTGAACCAGGGAAAGGACTAAGTCACAGAGGATGCCTGATCCTGAGGACTAATTATGGTTAGCCGCCCTATTCTAAGAGGCTAGAAATCACAAGTTAACCTTAGCTTGTAAATTAAAGGATTCGGCTTGGTAACCATTTTCAGTAAAAGTAAACTCTACAAATATGAGGTGTTTAAATGATTAGATATAAAAGTTTTAACCATGGGAGTGTTGTTCTCGTGGAGCGATGATTTAAAATTGGCATCGTAGACAGAAGTTGAACGTTTGTACTTAAGATTGAAATAGAAGTTACCTTGAATCCAACAGTTTATTTTATAAAATGTTATCTCAACACTTTAAGTAGAATCTAGAATCTATTGAGTTACTGAGTTGTGTTTTAATGTTTTTAGACTAATCACATTTTGTACCTTTATATAGAAACTTAAACAGCAAAACAATTATTTTCAATAAAGTTATTCTAAGTGTATTAATGTAGAATGTGTATAGTATAATACATGTTGTACAGTGTAACGCCCAAGCCGCCTGAACACTCACACACACACACACACACACACACACACACACACACACACACACCTAGTTTTTTAACTACCTAGTGAAGTTAAATTAAGAGTTGTGAAGTAATTAGGAGCAACTCCCAACGCTATTAACTAATAAAATCTATTAATGTGTATTTGCTGATTTGGTTTATTGATGATTGGAACTTAATTACATTAAATTAATATCAATAGATTAAATTTGACAGGGTTAGTTATAGTCGCCTCATAATCAGTGGTTTGACAGAGAAACACTTTATCTCAATGAGCTGTCTGAATAGAGTGAGCTTGCAAGTTTAAATAAAAGTTTTAACGCAGAGAAAAACAGAAATGGAATTTAAAAGCACTTCAAAATAAGACCGTCCCAAAAAGAGAAAAAGCTTAATATGAAGTGCAAGAAACAATGAAAGTTCTGACTCGGTTTTAAACAAAAGGATGGAAATAAGCATGCATGGGACATTCTGACAGGTTGTTGAAGTACATGACACATCTCCTCCTTATGACCTTTGTTGCATGTCATCCCTTCCTTTTCCCCGTTCTCGTCTGTCACTCCCCGCTGTCGCTGACCAGCAGAGCGGAAATGCCACCAAAAAATAATCAAAAAAAAAAGAAGACAACGAAAAAGAAATGGAACAACAACTGAGAATTACCCATGACAAGTCAGTGAAGTGCCTTAGAAACGCTTCGCATCACACTCCACTTCCAGCTTCTCGCACCCCTCCCATCGCCTCATTCGTGCTCTGAAAGCAGTCGATACATTGGTGAGAACAACTGGAAGTGCCTGTCATGTGAAGCATCGCTTGCTATATTGTTCAAATTAGCAAGGCTCATATCTGATATCCGGGCCGAGGCAGCGGTGTGAAGTCTTGGCATATTAATTTGGCTGAGTGGATGCATGTTACCGAGATGACTTTGAGCGAGTGCGCGGAGAGTCATTAGAAGGGGGGCTTTCAGCTAAGTGTGTGTTGATAAAGTGTCAGCGAGGCCTGGAACCGCATAGCAGGAGGAGAGCTGCCACCCCACTTTAATGATCAATGTTCTCAGTGGCTCATCAATGCCACTTCAGGCTGGTTCAACAGCTTGTAAAATAATTGACAATGGAGAAGTTTTTTGCATTATGGGTTCAAAAGGAGCATTAGTTAATTCCTTTTTACTATCGCAGCATCAAGGAAATGAGTAATTAGACAGATGCTGCTAGTTACAAGTGCAGATAATTTGCAGCTCTGCTGTTTAGCTCAGGTTGACGGAGCTACTTTGCTGCGTCTGGCTCATTAACTTGCCTTAACAACCAGCACAGCCTCCTACACAAAGCCTGACACTTAGGTCCAACCCAAAGCAAAAGGTCTACATAGATTTGTTGCATGAAGCAGTTCCTTATAATCCTAAGGACTAATCCTAACGAAACTGTTTTAAATGGAAAATTGCTCATAAGTATAATTTTAGGAGAAAATGATGAAAAAATAATGTTGCAACTTTTAATTCCTTTTTTTTTTCATTTAGTTGCAGAGGGGACATTACACTGTGCATAGATAACAGCTGTGGGAAAATTTGGTTTTCTTTCACATTTCACAGAACTTTTTAGCTGCACAGCTAGATTGCTAAACCGTACACAAAAACAACATCCTCCATCTGTATCTGCACGCAAATGAGCATCATTATCTTAACCTTCAGCCTCCAGCTGATCTGAAACACCCCAGCTAGACTTCTGATGAACATTAAAAGGAAAGATAATGTTTCTCATGTTTTAGCTTCTCTTCACTGACTTCATGTTGTTCCAGAAAATGTTTAAAAATTGTCCTTCTCACACATGAAGGTCTTAATAGTCAAGCTTTATAAGTTCCTAACAGAGCTCTTCGCTGTCAGACTAAAGGTTTAGTGGTGGCTCCTAGAATTTCTAAAAATAGAATGAGAGGCCAATTTTTCAATTTTAGTCTGGAAAGCAGACACCCTGTCTGTATACCTATTTCTATATACTACACAGTAGCTTTAATCCTAAGATTTAACCCTGGTGCTCTTTGTGTTTATCAAAGGGATAAGTTTTAGTTTTGACAAAAATTACAAGAAAAGTTAGAATATAACTGTACAATTTTCTGCTCGATGTCAATGCTGGGTGTAAACATCTTTCATTTCACGACACACATTTAGAACAAACCATCTGATGCAAAACATGTAACCTGGCGCCCTCACAGCGCCTAATGAAAACAGATGCCTGGGAAGCTCAGATGGGACCCATCACCTTTATCCATTGTCTGACTTCAGGAGAGTACAGAACCAGCTCAATCTGGTCACATGTTTCTGCTGATGGCAAATAAGACATCTCTGCTAATGAAACATATAATGCCAATGGACATTCCTCTTGTTAAAGTGTGTTCAGATCACCATAAGAGGGAAGGTGGGGTGTGTTACTATTAGACTTAAAGTATATATACACACATATATATATATATATATATATATATATATATATATATATATATATATATATATATATATATATATATATATATATATATATTATGCACTCACCAGTATATTAGGCCCTTGGCAGGCAGGCTGTGTCAATGTGTGTAAAAATAGAAGCTAGCAATCCAAGAGCTCTGATTTATGAGGCATGTCAATACCCAGACTGCAACAATACACTGGCTTAGACAAGATTGCGGGTCTTACAGGTGGACAATAAGCACAGCCTTGCTGGGAGATTGACACTCTATCCGGCCCCATAAAGGTATCATCTCAGCTGTTAACAAGACAAAACCAATAGATTCATTTTTTTGTATCATTTCTAAACAAAATCTCCGGGTGAAAAGAAACGTACTAAAATAAACAGTCAAGTCATTTCACCTAAAAAGTTGCTGTTATTACAAACCAGTAATGGCAAAAACTAGTATGCTTGTATGGCAAATAAAGACTAAGAATATGGTAGATGTTTTTTTTACAACAGGACACTTCCTTTACTGTTTTTTTTAGTTCATTTGTGGGAGGCAGATTCTTATGTGTGAAGCTGTTTTGCACTTTAGAGTATTTACTTTGATAGCAGTCAGTGATGCTATCATCAGGACAAAGTCATGATACTCCAGCAGTTAGTATATGTAGATAAAATGGAGAGAAATTGTGCATGTGTGTTTATACAATGGAAATATATAAGAGAAAAAAATATTAGGACAAAATAGATTTTTTTTTCTTCAGTTAAGAACCCAAGTGAAAACCCATCCAGATTGACTGTTTGGAAATGGATAAACAAAATAACAAATACAATCTAACAAATAAAAATAACTACTCAAGATCTCTAGCAGAGTGCCTGCGCGCTTCAGGATTGTTTTGCAACATTTCAGCTTTTCCTTAGATGTCCGATGCTTATCCAGGTATCTGCTGGTGCCACATCCCCAGTGTGAGGGTCACGGCCCTGAGTGCAGTTGCCTTCATCTGCTGGGCTATTTTGAGCTCTTATCTGAGCTGTTGGTATTTATCTAGTGTACCATGTTCCTTTTTGCATTTTTTCTTCATTGACAATGGCCACAGCTAGTGGTGAGCACCTCTAGCTTAAAGGTTACTTGGACTTAATCCTAAATATTCGATCAGCTAAAGTACTAAACCAACATAAAATGCCGTCAACATGAACTTATGTAATAATACACAGCTCCATTACAATTGTGCTTCAGAGAGTTCTTCATTATAACACGTTAGTCAGTGTGTCAGTTTTATAGTTGTTGAGCAGAGCTAACTAAGCTGCTGGTTTTGTCTTACTGACTAATGTAGGGGTTTGGTCAGAGAGCACATAAGACCTCAGTAGATTTTACACCTTCTAAAGAAAAACTACAAAGTTCTAGAGCAATGCTCTGTGGGTGCATAAATAACATTGTTTGCTGCACCAGAACATGGGGTGAGGAAATGTAACTGTTGGGTATCGACATTGACGTTTAGAAGGTCCAAAAGTAATCTGTACAATATCTTAAACAATGCAGATTTCATTGGCCTCAGTTAAGGTCAGCGTTGGTGATTTGACTATAAGAAAACTTTATAAAAGACTGTTTCAGGTTTCCCAAAGTGGTGAACTTTATTGAAATTATTCAAATTAACGACACAAAATGAAAGTTTCTGAAACATGAGGGCTTTGGAGTGGCCTATTCAAAGTTCGGATTTAAAGGTCATGACATTTACAAGGTTGTTCCTTTTTGAACATCTTCTAAAATGGGATTACAGAGCCAGGTTGTGAAAGATCACATTAACAAACAACTACTAAATATTTGTCTTGTTTTGTGTAAGGTTATTTGTTGATTATATGAAACTTATGAGCTTGTCATAACAGAAAAAAACAATATTTTTATGGGGCTTTGTACATTGATACTCTAACAGGTACATTTCACCTAAATTCCTTAAATATTATATGATTGACTTTTATACTGTAATAATATTAATAATGATGCATCTGGGAAAACTCAGGTAAGTCATAAAAACCTATATATGCATTTTTCAATGATCCTTAGAGAACATCAAAAATTCATAAGGTTGATAATATCATTGCCAAAAACCCAAAAGTCAACTTGTGTTTAACCATGGTAACCTCCTTGACTCCCTTGCTTGTTTTTCTTTATTTTTAAACTCATTTCTAAATGTAAGGGCTTGGGAAAGGTTTGGGCTTAGGTAACAAAAAAAATCAGCCTGTCTAATGTTTTAGTTTTGATTTTTCTAGCAATTTTACTGAGATAAGGCACGGAGCTCAATATGAGTGGTTCCTGACCTTCCTTGATCTCCCACAGCCCTGAAAGATAAACTGAAGAACTCTTATTCTTATAAAAGTGGATACTGTTGAATATTTCATGCAGGTTTTTGAGGCAGTTGAAATGTCAGTGTTCAGATCTGTGAGGTTCAGTCAATGGTTATCCTTCTGCACCTTGCAATCACATCAGCTCCAAGCTTTAAATATTCATTTGAATTATGTATGGTTTACATATTCTGTTCCATTACTAATGTTTGGCTAGCATATACAGATATTATCTAAAGAACTATACAGGAGTTCATAATGCAGCCAGAGTTTTGAAGTTTGAGCAAAAAAAACAAACAGACTGTACAATGCAAGAAGAAGTCTCATGGGGATCTAGATGGAACAACACAGCTGTTACTGCAGCTGTACTAGTCTGTATTCTGAATGGTGTTTTAACAATTTTGACCGGCTTGGTGGGAGACAACCTTCTGCATATTAAGATCCATTCCATTTCCTGCTAATTCAGGTCAGAAGTGTATCAACGTTATTGTATAAATGTGTACAATACACATGCAGACCATCTGCTGTTGGAGTAACTTTGGGTAGTATGTTACAGGTGATTTAAAAAAAATCAGAAATACCTTTAAAAATGAGAAACTACCTGACGAAAACTCTAATGTACGTTGGCTGACTTTCTGCTGGAGAAGTGGGATGCTAGATTTCTTGCTAGACTGGAGCTGAATATTCCAGGATGTGTTTTAAAGTCCACAACTTCAATCAAAATGTTCAGTTTAATATAAGGTACCGAAAATAAATTAAAGCCGAGGGGTGCCAGGTTGCCGGGTCAGAATTCTCAAATATACAGAAATACGGCTTTGGCCTGGTAATGGTACCAAACTCCAATAACCTGACAACACAGGGGCTCTTATTATAACCAGGATGGATACTGCTCACCATGCTACATGGCAACCAGGACTCTGCAGTTTATCATTGCCTGTTTTTTTGGAAGGTGTTTCACATGTGTGGATATGGGAAAATGCCCTTCCCCACACGGACTGGATAAGTCAGGCCTGGAAAAGTGCTGAGTAACATAATTGCCACTGATGAAAAATGGAGACACAAAGGAGTAGGAAATAAAAACAGTGGGGGTTGAGGTTGGGTTTGGGACAAAGAGAGCAGGGGGCTTGTGGGTTGACAACCTTGTTCACAGTAAAAATGTATCACATGTTTACTTTAGAAGTGTTTCTGTGTCCTGATTTGCTGATCGGCATCAATCATCACTCTACAATTTTCATCAGGTTTTGTTCTTAGATTCTGACCCTAATACATAATAATTCACTGCCTACATGGGCTCATATCACCCTGATCTTGGAGATGGCTGATGGAGGTGTAATATATTCTGATGGAAGGTAAATTGAGTTTTGTAGAAATCAGAACACTGCAACGTACCTAACAACATGTGACAGCTATTGATACTGTCCTAAAAGCGTTTACACACAGTCTAGTTTCCAGAAAACAACTACTGCTGCACAAGACTAAACTCATGTTTTACGTTTATAGTTTGAATGCTGCAATATATGTTTTCCCCCAATGTTTTCTATTCATCAAATAACTGCCAGGTAACCTTTTCTGTGTTGGCAGGTACAGCGAAATTGAATAAAAATCTATCCACATAGAAAAGACAGAGAGGTGACAGTGATATTCCTATAAATAATTTACTCACATAGAGATTTACCAAACTTTTGAGAAAACCTCACCGTCTTGTAACTATGACATCCATCTGTTTATACGATATGTACAAAAGGAAGTGACTATTAAGGTCATAAAAGGAATATGAATACAATCTTTGCCAGCTTTTACACTAACCCAATCTTGATGACTGATATGGGCAATAGAACCTCCACAAGAACAGTTAGATGGTTGTTTCTGATCTCCCAATGGGTAGAACCTACCTAAAGCTGTCTGATAAAAACCTGTGACATGTTCATGGTCAAAATATCTAATGCTTTTCTAGAGCTTCATTTGTTGTGTGATGTAAAATGAGTATTGTCGATTTAAATACAAAATGAAGCAATGCTGGTTCCAATATAAAGCTGTTGAAACATTTCTTTGATGGTTTGCTCAGCTGCTGATCAGTTAGGTTGCTCACAACTTGACCAAAATATTTCAAATCAGAACTGGACTACTAAACAGAAAGACCATCCAGATCAATCTTATTTTTGGTTAAAACCTAAAGGTTGAAGATTTTATTTTGTCCCAAAAAACCCTTCTTCAAGGAATCAGACCCAGAGGTCTTTTCATATCCATGAACTCGAGCTGCTTTGACTTGAAGATGGGCAGCACCTCTGTTTATTATATGTTTAGTGCAGCATTATACACACAGATATATTGTTTGGTTTTTGGGAAGTTATGATGCCATGTATTTAATCGTGTTTCCTCTTATGGCCGTGCTTCACCTTGCCGTTCTCTTTTTCTGGTGTATGTTTGACTCTAAACTTTAGTTTCTTTTCTAATAAAAAAAAATCATTTTACATATCTGTTTCTTTCTGTCGATGCTGTTTCCAGTGTCTTGATGTTGCAAATTGTTTTGTTTTTTTAAACAAAATAAGCTGAACTTTGAGCTTGTTGCTGTCGATCAACATCTTGCATTGGATGATGCTTTAAAAACATTTTTGGTTGAAATTTACATTTTCACTAATTAAAACTATATAAATATGTAAATATTTAAATATGTAATATTTACAACTTTGCTTTGCAATTTTGGCTGTGAATAAAAGATGACCCCAGTATTTTCTGTTTATTAAGATCATTGCTGCAGTATAGCAACGGAAAATTGGCTGCATTTAAGCAGCATGTCTATCCTGGTGTATAGATAACATAAAAAGCATAAAATATGTCTAAAGAAATCTAATGCTTTAGGAGAAGCCTTGTTTTAATCAATTTTAGTCCAGTTAAGGAGCAGCAATTATGTTTAAAGAGTGGTAAGAACAAGCTTCCTTTTGAGAGTGAAATACTTTTGACAGGGCTACTCACCGAGGATGTCCAATGTCCATTCTTTCGTCCTTGGAGTTCACCATTGTGCTTTAAGGCACTTCTTTGGAATACATCATCATTTCATAACTTCTTTGTGCTAGTGTCCTAGTTATTCATAGTTATGATGGGACAAATTAATCTAGTACTAGTATATTTTTATTATTTTTATTTATTAATTTTGGGCTTCATAATGGCTTCTTAGTTGCTACTACTTCAGTCCTAACCTGGGGACCTTTCTGCATGGAGTTTGAATATTCTCTTTAAGCATTTGTGGGTTCGCTCTAGGCACTCTGGCAATCTAACAACATGACTTGTCAAATGCTCTCTCCAAAATGACGTTGGTGTGAGTATGTGCAAGGTACTTTATCCTGTCTGTCTCTATGGAGCCATGTAATGGGCTGGTGACCAGTCCAGGATTACCAGCCCATTATAAAAATTCAGGTCAGCAGCGTTTTTATTTACTGGCAAGTCTATAATTTAGGGGTTTAGTTGTCATTTAGTTATAATTTGTATTTGCAAATTTAAATTAAGGCAACTAACAGGATAATCTAAAGTATTTACAGTATTCTTTCCTTCCTAAAGTTATATTTTTAGTTAATCATTGCCAACGAACATGTTTGGTTCTCAAACAAATGTTTGTGTGGTCAAATATGACCTTTTATTGAAATTTGTTTTTTTGAGACTTTTACTTGGGTCTTTATTCTTACTTACATCAACAATGTAATTTATATTTCATTTTATTTGACCAATTCACCTTATGTTTATCCACGCTGGTGAGCAAATGTCTACGGTGTTGCTTGCAGTAAAATATGTCTGCCTACATGTTTAGCAAGAACAGGTGGTCTGTCTGACTCACATTTCATATCTGTGCTGTAAACAACGTTTTTTCTGCCACGCTGTTTAGCATTCAATCGTTTTCAATTGACCATTTTTACCAGTTTCTTAATAAATACTAGATAATAGAACAGCCCTGTGGTTTATGGGAGAGCAAGAGTGGTAAAAATACAGGAATCGACTGGATTCTGCAGAAACACTGAAACCCTACCCCTTGGTGAGCTGCAGAATGGAGTGGTGGCATCATTCCATGCATTATTCAGGAGAGTAAATTAACCCTGAGTAGACATAGTCCATCAATCAAGGGCGACTGCCATAACAGCGCGCCAGCTGGGGGCATGCAAGACAGATAGGCTGGGTAGGGGTGAATGATGCTGGTGGTCTGTCAGATGGGCTGTAATGGAGAGGCAGTCTGAAGTCACTACTAGAATTAGCCACCCACTATTTCAACAGGTGGCCCTGACTGTCACGCCTGGCATGTGGACAGGCTCAGGCAGAGAGGGCTGCGGTGGAGAGAATCCAAGCCAAGCCCCACAGTTGACCAGGTTGGGATTCAGAACATTCATGTAGATCTTGAGCAGATGATCTGTTCCTTCACCCCTCTAGCCTTATGTGAAACTTACTCATGACAAGAAAGCAATATTGAAAAAGAGAGATAAATAAGCAAAAGAGCCTTTAAATAAAAGTTAGTGTATTTTTTTGTTAATTTCATTAATTGATAAAAAGGCCAAGAGATTTAGAATGGCGGTAGAATAGCTCAAGTTTTTCCAGAGAAGCCTTATGATTTTTCAAAAGTTTGCCGGTTTACAGCCTGAGGTGCAGGCTAATGTGATTTACTGTTCAGTTACATGTTAAGCATTTGAGTAACTTTGCATGATATAACCAGCACTACTCTGACTTTACTTGTCTCTTCTCAGATTATCCTGGTTTGCTTATTTTTTCCCAGCTTTCATTTTTCTTTATCTTTGTACATTTCTCCAGAAGAGCGTGTTTTTGTTTTCCACTGCTGATGCAACTGACCAGCCCAGTGTCAAGTGGTTCTTGTTTGCTTTCTGTCTCCCTCTGGCCATGGTTTCACTCTTGCTGTTTCACACTCAGTGAGTGCAGAGGGCCAGGCTCCCTGTGTCTGGTTCTGTGGAAGGTCTCCTCTTGCTTTGTTTTCCCAGTGCTGAAACTTTCCACTCAAAAAAAAAAAGATATTTGGATTTCTCTATATGTACAGCACATACTATTATACCCTTACCTACACATCTGATACTGCATAAATCACTAGATTGTCCAACGTTTTTTTTAACATGTCAAAGAATATGACGCTACAAACATTGCTACTTTGAGACACTGCAAATCCTGTGTTGCTCATGCAATGAAATGCAGACTCTCTGTATACGGTGATAAAGAATCATCTATGTTTAATGGCGTAATGTTCAGACCAAAGTCATTAAAATAATGGATGATATACTTTCGGATTAGTACAGTCAATATTGATTTTACCACTTGGAGATCTTCGGGAAAGTGCTTATTATAGAGCATTAAACTCTTTTCTCTGCATCAACAAGTATAGAATGGTATCCTGCGTTGCCACAATAAAAGATTGAATTCTACACCTTTTATAACAAGACCCAAACATTTATTCAACCTCAGTGGCTGACCCCACACTTGAACTGGAAAACTTAAAGTCATCCAGAACACCTAAAACCGTTGAAGCTACAAAAACTGGGGCAATTTAGAATTTAGTCCTATGGGTTAAAATTTGAATCTAAAATGACTTTATATGTGCGTGTGAAGGCAGATGTCAGAATATTTTTTGCGATATAATGTATAACACCAGCACATAGAGGTTCCTTTTCTTCATTAATTTTCTGACCAATTACTAAAACAAACCTTGAATGTAGAACATTGCTAGCAATAGCATGCGTGAGCTGCCTAGCAATAAAACAGTTTACTCTTTTCAGAAGCAAACCAAGGAATTTTGTATTGTGAACATCAAAACAACGCACTGAGTGTTGATAGTCTTATGTAGCATAATTCTGTTATAATTCTTCTTTTATTGGAATTGTGGAGGTCTCTGTTCAGGTTGTTGAATTGTTCAAAAGGGTTGAGTTTGGATGTTGATTACCCTACTTCTACCTCATTTCCTGACAAAACAACATGGTTCAGAGTTCATGGTCAAATATAACAATTACTCAACATTTGTGGCAAATATGAAAACTCAGCATTAGGTTTTAAGGACAGTCGTCGTTTTTAATATGTGTTTTTAAAACAAAGTTTGCATACGAGGATTTCCTGACCTGCATTTTCTCTGGGTAACTGGATTAAAAACATCGTAGAACTGCGTACAAAAATGTTCCCAATATGAATTCAGGTGTAACCAAACATCATAGTTTTATTGAAAAAACATGAAAAGAATAAAATATAGACAGCTCAGATGTAACCCTGAACACAATAAAGAAGCCTTAGAAACCACACAATAGACTGTGGTTAACTCTAACCTCTGGCAGGTATATTGACTTTCTGTGCTTTTTTTAATCTGTCTTCTTTAAAGAATACCATATACTTGTGTGCGAACTGCAAGATGAACAATCATGTCAGATATTCCATGGTGCAAAAAGTATTTTCTTCCTCTCTATGAATTTATTCATATCCTGAGAGATCCAGGAAAATATTTTATTGATTGCACAATAGCCATGTCTAGACAGTTCTTCAGACATTTTTGCACCTTTTTTGAGACCATTGCAGTTTTTCCCATAGTGCATATTTCTTCCTTAATTTCTTTTCTTTATGTAGAATCAAAAGTAAGGAAAGGTGTGCTGGAATGCCCAGGTTAGTGTATTCTAATGTTGGATGGTGAGACAAAGATTTATTACTGTCTACAAGGTGGACATTGTTTTCAACTAAACCTCCACCTAATATGAAATAATAACCGAGCTTTCTCAGTATTTCAACGTAGTTCAGCTGCCTTAGAGGAACAATAAACCACACTCAAGTATATGCACCTCATTACACATTGAAAAGTATTATTCAATAGAGAGAAATGCTATTTGTCATAGTGGGACTTTCTAGTTGGCCATGAGGGGGCACCAGAGCACCATCCGGCTGGAGCAGTTCTTCACCTGGGCTCCTGTCAAGGTGATCCGTGTTTGGGCTGATTGGGCTGAGCTGCTTTTAAGGAGCAGGGATCCTGCTACTCGTCGCCAGAATGTTTGTTACTCCTGGTAACGTTACCTGTTCTCAGCGCCAGTCTTTAGTCTTTAGGCAAGGCAAGTTTATTTTTATAGCACATTTTCATGTACAAGACAATTCAAAGTGCTTTACATAGAAAAAACGAGCAGAAAATTATACAATAAAATCAACTTTGAATTTAAAATAAATAAATAAAAATAAAATAATAATAATAGTAACAATATTCTCAGTTGCTATATCCACAGTTAAATAAGGCTATTTTCAGCCTGGATTTAAACAACAGCAGAGTTGAAACCTGTCTCCCCTCTTCAGGAAGACTGTTCCAGATTTTAGGAGCATAAAACTGGAATGGAACTTGTTTGGTCCTGACTCTGGGCATCAGCAGGAGGCTTTAGTGTTTCTAGTACTTACTCTACTTTGATGGTTTGTTTCTTTGTTACTTTGCTTCACCCGTGCCACCAGTTAATCCCTTTTTCTGCTCACCACCTCAGATTTACCTAACCTGTGCTCATACCCACTCCGTTCAAGATCTCCTGGATTCACACCACTCTGTTTCTTGCTCTCAGTGCTCAGCTCGATCTTTCCACTCCAGCCACTCACCATCCGCCGTGCGCCCCTCTGGACAATAACCATCTGGACACTGCTGGAAAGTGTCTCCACTTACCCCTCCCGGGCGTCATAACCTATCAACACAGTAAGCTCAGTTTCATCTCACCTTCTCAACTCCAGAAGTCTCTGGTCCCCCGCGTGGCTGTCTCAGTTCCCTGGATTCCCCTTCCATTCTTCCCGTGACCATTGCTTCCTGGTTCAAGACAGATCCACACTACTCAATAAACGTTATTATTGTACTGCTGAGAGTCCTCTGTTTATGTGGGTCAGATACCTGAATAGTACGACGGAACAACCAGGCCAGGTTGACCTACAAGAGGCTCTCAGAAGGATGATGGCAGATCCCTCCTCCATTATTCAGTCGCACAAATCTGTACTCCGTTCACTTACAGAGCAACAAGCCGCCACAAGCAACAACCTGGATCAGATTACTCACTTGCTTCAGATCCTGTCACCCCGAACCAGCAGAGGTTGGATGGCGCTGCAGCTTGCCATCCACCGTCCCCGCCACTTCAGCATCGTCAACTTCCAGTTCCGGTTTCCCACGGAGTTCCACATCCTATTCTGTAGAGGTATTCTGGGGAGGTTGGCAACTGCGAAGGATTTATCTTACAGTGCTCTTTGGTTTTTACTTATTCTCTGCAGTCTTTTCCCAGTGATGAGGCCAAAATAGCGTTTACGATTGGTCAGATGTCTGGTAAAGCCCTGAAATTGGTGGACTCACGTTTTCATAGATTTCCAGAGTTTGGTTTGTGTTATCACGAATTTCAGGATGAACTAAGAGAGGTTTTGGGTCAAGAAAATGACCCAGTACCCGGCCGAAAGTTATGTAAACTCAAGCAAGGTTCTAAGGTGGTTTCAGAGTTTGCAATTGAGTTCAGAACCTTGGCTGCTCACCTTAACTGGGACTTAGGTTCCCTTAAGAACGTGTTTTTTGAGGCATTAAATGAAGCCTTGCTGTATTTATTAGCTTTATTTGATGAGCCACGTTCTCTTGAGGGACAGGGTCGTTGGAGGTCGTTGGAGGGAAAGAGACCGGTTGAGGGTTTGCCATAAGACATCTGTTGGTCAGGGTCCCGCTGTCTGTTCGCCTCCCTTAACTGCCTCCTCTGTGTCCAGAACATCCACAGAGCCTTCTCCATCGTCACCCCTGGGATCAGGAACCCATGCAAGTCGGACGAACCAGGCTCACCCTGGAGGAATGGCAGAGGAGGATGCAGTCTAAGGAGTGCCTCTACTGTGGCACTTCTGGGCACTTCATCCCTAAGTGCCCCTCCCTTAGGAAGGAGAAACTCACCGAGAAGGTCCGTCTGTAAACGCGAGGCCACATACGGGCCAGACCAACCCATCCAGTCAGCCCCTTACTGCCACAATCACACACAACCAGCGAAAGTATCAACTCTCAGTTCTTATTTATTTCCGATGTGAGCAGTCTCTCATCACACAATCACTTGTTAAACAGCTTCAGATCTTGGTCCTTCCTCTCGATAACCCCCTGTGTGTCTCAGCCCTAGATGGTCGCTCTCTGCCACAGGTCAACCATATTACACATCCCCTGGAAATCAGCATAAGCGGTAACCACACTGAACATCGATCCTTTTTTGTGTTTTCTTCCTCCCAACCCAACATCACCCTTGGTTTTGACTGGCTCCAGACTCACAATCCTACCATAAACTGATCAAACTCCTCCATCACCTCATGGTCAAACAATTGTCTCTCTTCTTGTCTCCAGGCTGCCGTTCCTCCTAGCCCGCCCCAGGAAGAGGTATTCATCGATTCCCAGGACCTCAGCAACATCCCGGAAGACTACTTCGACCTCAAATAGGTCTTCAGTAAGAGCAAGGCTTGCTCTTTACAACCCCATCGACCATACGACTGCGCCATTGATCTTCTGCCCGGAGCCCTTTTACCATCCAGCAGGCTGTTTAACATCTCACATAAGGAGCATTAATCGATGGAGATCTACATCAACGAGTCCCATGTTCGAGGGCGGGCAGATTCGAGCTTATCCCACCAAAGTTCTCGCTGTCACAGATTGGCCCACACCACATGTCAACTTCAACGCTTCCTAGGTTTTGCAAATTTCTACAGAAGATTCATTAATAACTACAGTCAAACCGCAGCACCCCTAACCGCACAAACCTTCACCATACGAACCTTCACATGGACCCCTGAAGCTAGCCAAGCATTCCTCAAACTTAAGACCCTGTTCACCCAAGCCTCAGTCCTTTTCCAACCAGATCCCACACGTCGAGGTCAACGCCTCTGATTTGGGAGTTGGAGCTGTCCTCTCCCAAAGGTCAGAGGAGGACAACAAGCCTCATCCATGTGCCTTTTTCTCCCGTCGTCTACCCCCTGAAGAACTCTATTATGACGTGGGGGACCGTGAGGTCTTGGCCATAAAATTGGCCCTTGAAGAGTGGCGACTTTGGCTGGAGGGTGCTAACCATCCTGCACAACCTCGAGCACATCAAGTCCGCCAAACGCCTCAACCCCAGACAGTCTCGTTGGTCATTGTTCTTTTCCCGTTTTAACCTTTCTATCTCTTACAGACCCGGTTCAAAGATCATCAAACCAGACGCCCTCTCCAGACAACACCTCCCATGGATCGAATATGCTCACAACTCCCATGTCTCTGCAGCTACTGGTCTCTCCCCCTTCGAGATCTCCCTGGGTTACCGACCATCACTGTTCCCCACTGATGAGGGGGATATCTCGGTCGCCTCCATTCACCACCACCTTCGCCGAGCCCGCAAGATCTGGAGAGACACTGTTTCAGCTCTCCACCGTACCGCAGACACTAACAAAAGGTACGATGACAGGAGGCGCATTCCTGCTCCCACCTATGTCCCCGATCAGCAAGTCTGGTTATCGGCCCGAGATATCCCCCTCAAGTCAGTTTCCAGAAAGCTCTCCCCGCGTTACATCAGCCCTTATCCCATAGAATCCATGATAAATCATACCAAAGTCTGTCTCTGTTTTCCAACCAGCCTCAGAATACACTCCACCTTCCATGTGTCACAAATAAAGCCTGTCCAGAACAATAGATTGTGCCCTCCAGCCGACAACCCTCCACCCGGCCAGCCTTAGATGTCCGGAGGAACGTGGTTTCCTGTCGACGGGGTCAGGGCTACCAGTATCTCGACGACTGGGAGGGTTACAGATTTCGAGGCCTCCTCTGTGTTGTCTGGAACGTCAAGTGGCGGTGCTTGGGGGGGGAGGGAGGTACTGTCGTAGTGGGACTTTCTAGCACCTTGCCCATGAGGTGCTAGAATGTATATATATATATATATAT
>JAVLVB010000299.1:223807-250521 GCA_032876305.1 Orestias chungarensis
TATATATATATATATATATATATATATATATATATATATATATATATATATATATATCCGTATATATATATATATCATTTTGTCTTTACAAATAAATATCTGACAGGTTCATTCGTCTTTTTCTCAAATACCCAGCTGTTTACATCTAGGACAAGTGTTAGCGACAAAAAAATCTCAGTAAAACTGTTTGCAGGTTTGTTTTCAGCCATGGACAGAAAAAAAAACATTATCAAGAATCAAGAATCAGTTTATTTATATAGCGCCAATTTACAACAGATGTCGTCTCAAGGCACTTCACAGAAAAGAAAAGATTCATCATAACAAATCAATTTGAAAAAGTTTACAATCTAAGGAACCCCAGCAGATTGCATCGAGTCATTGACTTGCAGCATTCACTCCTCTGGAATCAGCAGACAAAACAATGGCTTGTGTTGTCGTTGACTTTACAGCAATCCCTCATCCCTCATGTCCTAGTTAATGTCCAAACAGTTGGGAATATTTGACAATAGTTACAATCCTGAAATCTTGATCAATTGAAAAGTATAACACGACTGTAGTTCTACCAAGTTATGGGCTTCCACCTGTTATGGATGTATGATTTAGTATTTATGATTCTGTGACCTTTTCTAATAATCTCTTTGCTGGCCTTAGTAAATATCTGTCCTTGCTGTTTATCTGCTGCACCACTCACTGCTGCAGCTTACACAACATAACTGCTGATCACATAGTCAAGGATAAACTGATACAAGAGGATGACACCCTTTTGGAGGGTTAAGAGTGAGGAATAGATAAAAGCAGGACTTGGGCTCCATTCTTTGCTTCATTTGGTTCATCCTTATGATGTGGTAAGTGGAGCACGGTAGCGTTGGTGAATGTCACTCTGTATCTGTTCCATTTGCATAATTGTACACTGATTACTTTTATATTAAATCTTGATTTTATACTTAACCATTTCTCATTATTTTTACAAGGTAAATACTTTGCTGGTTTTACTGGTTGGGTCTCGGAACTGGATAGAACGGACCTGGAGGAGGTAAGGGGTTGAGACCCACTTTTGCAACACACCTCAATGGACAGACCAGCTATGAGCTATGTTAATCAAATAAACAGCAAAGAAACATGTTAGAGGAAATACAAAGATCCACAACCCAGACGGGAAAATCTGTTGACAAGAGAGAAACACGCCATAAGAGGTCCTCTTTGTGATTTGCTGCACAGGAAACACACTGAAGACATTTGTCTTGCCAGATGAGAGGAAAATGAAGACCTTTGATAGAAAGCTAACAGCTCACTTTACCCTGAACACATGAACAGTAGAATATGCTGGCAGCACCAAAAGAATGGTTAAAATTAAGTTATTTTCATGTAGTAGAATGTCCTAGTTAATGTCCAAACAGTTGGGAACATGTGACAATAGTTACAAATTCATAGTTACAGATAAAATCCATCTAAGTCAATCTCTTCATTTGCTCTGCAGTAATATGTAAAAGTGTTGGTGTGTGGAAGTACAAAGCTGCTTGTGACAAACCCCCAAAGAATTGCAGGCTTATTCCATGTAAAGTAACAAAATCTAAGTCAGTTGTAGAAGTATTTTATCGCAAAGCACTGGTTTGAGAAAAATGATTGTTGGTTAATATATTGGGTAACATGAGTGTTCTTAGGTCGTATTTTTCATGCTGATACAACATTAAGCACTGCACCAAAAAATCTTTCAGAACTCAAATGACTTTGCCACAAACGTTCAAGGTCACATAGAGCAGGAAGCACAGATTAGATATGTTCAGTTTCTTCATAGAACATGTTTAATAAAAAAAAGGCCTTTCAATTTGTTTTAGATCAGAAAACCAATTCATTCCCAGCCAGTGTGTTGCAGCTACTTTAATAATATTAGAGTTGAGATTAGTCTGTGACGCTGGCGCAGCAATAAGACCCCAACAGGTGTTACCAGTCAGTCTCCGCTCTGAGCTCCACTATATAAAAGAGGCGGAGAGTTTCTGAAACGTCAGACCAATTGTCTGTCACATCAGTCAGGGGGAAGTTCCTCCAGCTATCAGTCACCAAGCTATGGTGGCAGAGCCATCAATAAGACAAACTGACAGAAGGGTTGAACAGACTGTTACGGTTTTCTTCCTTCTGGAGCTGCTCTGAAAACACAGATATTAAACAGATAGATCAGACCGACAGCTCAGTTCTACTCAATAACACGCCAAAGTTGACAGGTCCTCCTGATCTGGCCCAGTCTTTTTTTTTACCAGGAAATGAATTTGAGCTTTTTTTACAAGTTGAAAAAAACATGTTTTAACTGGTGTTGCCCTCAAACATCTGTTTAAAACAAATTAGTGTAAGTAACTTTTTATAGTTTTTAATATTGTGTTTTTATTATCTGTGCATCCTGCTGAAAGTAACAGTACATTCTAAAAAAATATAGCTTATTTTCTTGCTCAACAAACCAATAAACCTACAGCAATGATTGACTTTTAAAGAGCTGCCTAATACAGATAGGAAATATTACTTAACATTTAAAACAGAAGATTTATATTTTAGGAGTGATTAGAAGATAAAAAAGTCATAGTAAAGGAAGAGTTCACTGCTTCTGATTTTTTTCTTTTCCGCTTTGGAATCTGCCCATGGGAACCTGCTCATCACGTCTGAACGATGGGAATAATTGTCTCTTACCTTACTTTATGTTGCAGTTGTCCTCCTCTCACCAATAAAAGTAGCAGGAGTGTAGCTGAAACCCAAGAGTATTCATACTGGGAATGTAATTACTGGATGCAACACAGTTGAATGAATGAGCAGAAAACAGAGGCGAACAACAGAAGCACGGAAGGAAAAGTATCACTAGGGATCAGAAATACAAGATGGAACCAAATATTTCACATTAAACTTCAATATATTGTAACATCAGCTGTTTAGTTGCCAACAGGCCACCATATGTTTTTATTTGTAGGTAGGACATTCCAAGATCCTACTGATACTGTATTTATTGAAGCTCCCCAGCTAATGGTAAGTCGCCATTGGTGACTTGTAAAATTGTAAGGTTTATTAACACATGTAAAATATTGTATGCCTTGATTTCTTTCCAACTCTCAAACGTAATTTAGTCAGATGTTGGCATAATGAATAGCAGCCTGAGTGGCAGAATAGGTTTGCTGCATCACAACTTGAGTGTCAAATGTGTTTCCATCTTCCCTTTAGCGCATTAATACATATTTTTTCTGGAAAACCAAGAAATAAACATTTTCACAAAACCTAGGAATTAAAAAAAAATTATGTTTCCAATGCCATTAGCTTATAATTTGATGCGTTACATATACTTATAGATACTTAAAATATGCATAACAGAACATTAATGGAAGATGCAGTCAACTACAAGGTTGTCAATACTAGTTATCTCTCATTATTGAATATGGAGACATATTTAGTTGGCACTTTTAGTAGTTAGCCTGATCGTTGTGCTCAGTAATCAGCAAATAAAAGTCGTACTGCAGCTTTTAAGAAGGACGAGCTCTACTTAATGTCATTTATCTGAGCTCTGACTTCTTAAAGAAATGGAATGCAGCATTAGGCTGAGTTACATCAAAGTTAAAACTTCATCTTTATTAAATATATATTGACTCTTTTTACAGTGAACAATCAATGTTGTATCTGACAAATCTGCTCATATTTTTTCTCACTCTACATTTGTGTTGAATTTGTGATGTTTTGATTCCTCTCACGTTCTCTGTAGATGTTTCTTTCTCCTGTATTAAAACAGTGTTGTACAAATTCCCCATTTTGGACTTCTCTGCTGGGCCTAAATCTGTCAGTGCAGCACCCCCTCTGCAGCAAGGTGCCAGCTCTGTGCCTCGTATTCAAATCATGTCACGAATCTCAGTGGGAGTCCAGCAGAGGACGAAGGGAAGGGGGCCTCGACCATGAAAAGAGATTACCATTTCAAAGATTTGAATTCTGAGTGGCCGACGCAACTGTTTCCACCTAAATGGATAAAGTATTTGTTTACTTGCTTGTTTCAACACTGATTAAAATAATAATTACCTTTGAAAAGTGGAGTAGGTACTATGGTGGCTTTGCCATTCATGTACCATGACTTAAGGGCTTGTTAAGATAGGAAAGCAGTAACCGCTCCATTCAGAGCAAACAGTTTGAAAAGCTGCATGTATTAGATGTTTTAGAGCCGACAGTTGCTTGTCTGCATGAAAGTGTCTGTGACTGTTATATAATTTGTGTAATGACACGAAGAGAACTTTTTCTACTGTAACCATATTCCTTTGGGTGCTTTCCATACTCGATGTATGTATTGTTGCTGTCATGTTAGGTTATGACATACCTTATTTGACAATAGTTTTCTAGACAGTAATATGTAATATGAACGATCAACACATCAAGACATTTTAATGGTTTGCTTAAACTTTATTACCTCCTTGTTTGCTTTTCTAAAAAATCCAGAAGAAACACATTCTCCAGTACACTTTATTACCTTTAGGGTCTTTTCCTCTTCCTGATGTAATTCCTATAGTTTTTGCCGGTATAGAATGTGTTTTAGTAAAATAGACTAAGGTTGAGCTTTCCAATAAACTCCAGGTGAGTTTGCCCAGAAACCTACAAGAAATTATTCTTCGACCTTTGGCATGGTGGGGGTTCTGTGTTGCTGTGGTGAGCTGGTGAAACAGGTAAACACCTAATGAGATAGAACTGTTTGTTAATCCATTTACGGCATTTTAATGTCAAAGCACGGATTTCATTTTCCTTTATTAATGCTAGTTTGGTTTATTTTAACCAAATTTACATCTCTTGGCAAAGGTAAATCTATTTTTTTTATATCTGTTCACCAGCAATGAAGGTATAAAAACAGTACTCACAGGTTTATGAGAACATCGGAGGAGAAAAGCCCACTGGAGAACGACATTACTTAAGCCGTTTTGCAGCGGCTAAACATCCAATGTTAGATCAGAGATATTTCAGACAGATGTGAAGAGAAATGTCTTTAGAGAAAGTCTGTAAAGTGAAGATGACTGATAACCACTTGAGCAGGAAGCATCTCATCAGGGAGGCTTCACATGACCCACAGGACACCATTTACCCGCCACCACAATGGCCTGTTCCATCCATCATGAACTCTTTCAATCAAACTTCACCCTGGTTTGGCAGACACCACATTTCTTGTAATACAAACATATGGACTGCATTCAACAAAGAAATGTACTCCCAACTAAAAATTTAAGAACATTAGATCAGAAACCATATAGCATGGATTTTTTTGGGCATGTATTGTACATTTTGTCAACTTGAAAGTTAGAATTTACAACAACGAATTAAAAGCTACATTTGTAGTTATTCATCACATGTGTTTCCATCTCCTCTTTAAGACTTTTTCGGAAAAGTCAAAACTCACGTCTAGCGAGCATAAAAATGTTTCAGCAACATTAAAGACGTTATTTCTAATGCAATGAAAGATGTTGATTGAACCTTGACCCTGATCTGGTAAAATACTTTCACCCCACCTACCCTTAACCTCAACCCCTTTCACCTTATTTTTCTTCCTTCCTTCCTCCCATAATCCTCATCCTTTTTTCCCCAAATTATTATCTATTTATTTAGATTTATTTTGTTGAATGTTCCATCTTACAGGGCATAAAATGAAACCATATTGCCACTGCCACACAGTTTTCTCTCTAATCTTTTTTAAAATGTATCCATTCCCTCATCTCCTTTCCGCAATAAAACTCTAATCTTATATCTTTGCGGTTTGGTCCTGGCATGTGAAACAATTCACATTATTTTCAATGTTGTTGCACTGTTATAACTTACATACTTGTACAACATTTCACTTGTTTATCTCTGTGCAGACAGGTTTCCATCAGACAGTCTCTGCCAGTCTGATGATGTTCATAGAACTTTTGGCCAGATCTTAATCCTTGCGCACAGAGTTTCGAAGTTGTGTGAGGGTTCATCAAATAAGTCCTCTGACCAAGTCCCTCAGAGTGTGAGTAACTAGAGTGCATGGCTCTGGCTATTTGCTGAAGACCAGTCTTTATAATCCAGAGTTAGAAATTGATTGGTATAGCAAGTAATAAAGCAGACTAATTTCCCAAAGTTGTCCTCTTCCTAATTACTTCTATTTAGAAATTTTATGGACATTTCTCTTAGTAAAGCCAGCAGAGAGTAGGTTTTCAGTTCAGGAACACTCACTTCTAAAGCTGCTTTTTGAAGATAATATGATCCTTTTGACCTCATTGACCAGGGACCTCCAGCAGCCACATTGCCTACCAATGCATGTATCGGGGTGAATGTGGCTATAGTATTTGATTAGAAAAGCGCTATGTAAGTGAAGTCCATTTCCCATTAATATTGCATTGTGGCCAGCTTTCTTTTACCTGTTTAAGGGCGATCTAAAAGTTCTCCATTGGGTTCAGATCAGGTAAGGAAAATGGCATGTTACTGTATGTTAGTCATCACTAAAACTGTTACTTGCTAGCAACTTAGAATAGTACTTGAATACTTTTAATTGACCCTTGTCATACATAAATGTCAATAAATGTTTTAAAATCGGGCAGTCAAAAGAAAATTGAGGGTCTGGTGTGAATCTCAACCGTAAAATATGTTGAATATTTTAACAACAAAAGTTCAAATATTTAAATAATATGAGACCAATAATTATCTAATAATCACAAGTATCTGGGGAAAATTTAATAATAAAAGGCTGATCTTTGACCCTTACCAAGTCTGAGTATGCAATAAGGCAACTCTTTTTTGTACTGTAAGCTTCGTGCTTTTACTGAGTATCACTTTCATGCAAATGTTTTTTTGAGTTTTTTAACTTGTGAATTTTCCTTTGGGGTTTGATTTTAGCAGTCAGAGACAGTAACAGACGTACGTGGGTAAACCAACATGTATTAAGAATTAAAGGAGGATACATTTATTTACATCATATTCCCAAAACAAAAATCCAATGGCTCTAAGATAATAGAAATTACGTGAATGAAATTAAAGTCTAAACGAAGCAGTTATAAAAATAAAAATGGTAGAATTATAAATCTGATGGCACTAGATACTGACAAAGTATATGTTATATATTACTGCACAAATCTCATTGGGGTAGTGATAATTGCACTTTTTTATTGTACTAGAGTTCAATTGCTTTTTAGTGTATTTATTTAAATTCCAGTTTCTCAGTTTTGGGGTTAAAAAAAGGCAAGAGCTCAGATGTAAAAACTATCCCTGAGCTGTGTGATAGCTTTTCCCTGATGAAAGTGGTACAAGAAAGAATGCCCTGGGTGGATATTGTCTGTGCAGATGGCCCGAGCCCCCCTCCTTATGTGCAAAGAGTATTAGAGTCAAAATATTCTGTGCGGTCTCCACCACTTGTGGAGTTTCTTTCTGTCCTCTGCTTTGCAGCTGCTGTACCACAATGTACAGCTCTGGCAGAGGATGCTCTCGATAATGCTCTAGTAAAGTTTATGAGGACCCATGTGCAAGACAGCCTTTTTTAGCGTCCTCAGGAAGAAGATCTGCTGCTTCTTATTTTTTAGCAGATTGGACCATTGGACCATTTTTCCACAAAGCTAGTTCCAGTGCTGGTTTGGTGCTAGAGCCAGAGTTAGCAACGGTTCTTTGTGTTTCAACTGATCAAACTGGGCATCCACCACGTATAGGCGGATCCACCAAAGGCATCCATACATAACATATGTTGGGGTATACATATGTACAATGGTCTGTAGGATTATGTCATTACAAATTGAGATGCGTACTGGGAGACCCAGTGGTGGACCTGGTGGAGCTTTGTAGGACTTCCCTAATCTTTGTGTACTCCTGGTTCAAATTGATATTGTCTCTTGTGGGATGGTTACAGTTTTTTTAAGCTTTGACATCACTGTTTTGTAAAAATGTATGCAGTTTACTGCCAGAAACCCCAGGTCTGAGGAAGAGTGGGTCTCAATATTGTCCACAGATGTACACCAGTCATTGGTTGTTTACACACATATACCCCTTTTCCACCAAGGGCTGGTTGCGTGTTGGTGCTAGAGTCCTCTATAACTTCATTAGGACCAGTAGATTGGCACAGTACCAAATCTACATCAGTGTAGAGGAGGTCGAAATAGTGGAATTTGTCATTTTTCTGTGCCCATAAATCACTAATCAAGCCCCTTTTCCTGCAAGGGCTGATTCCATGCTGGTGCCAGATCAGGTTCGGGGCTGGTTCCAAGTGCGAACCTACAACCGTTTGTTTTTACACACTGGGGCTGTTCCAAAAGCTACAACATTACGTCGCTCCATGCGTATGCGTACGTCACCATTACCCAGTAGATTTAGTTCCAAATCCAACCCCCACAAGACCAAGTTTAAGCTTTTTAAGCTTGTTAATAATTTGCTCTACACTGCGCTCATACCCTCCCACAGCCATCTCTCACTGGATGTATTGGAAAACCGGTTTGGTCCTTGAAATCCCCTGAAGTTTTTATTGCCGCTTCGGTGGAGGACCACACTGAGAGCAGGAAGTTTGTCTCCTCCACTGACCACTGCTGCTTTGACTTCAGTTCAATTTTGTTTCCTTTGCAATAGAACTGTCGCACAAGCAACTCCAGTGTTGTTTAAAAACTGCTGCTCTATACCTGTTTACCGGTTATTAGTTGTTCCGTAGCCCCGCCCCCAGTCCCTAATGTTATCGCGTTGAACTGGTTCTTTCCTCTGGCCTCAGAAAGAGTTGGTGCCAGCTAAGCACCAGTTTGGAACCAGTTTGGTCTGTGGAAACATAAAGAACTTGTGCTAAGACTCTAGCACCAAACCAGCACTGGAACCGGTTTGGTGGAAAAGGGGCAACAGATGCTTCTATCTACCCTATTACTGGAGTCATATCAGCCAGGTAAAAAATCAGGCAGCTAGCCTGATAGCATCAAATCTGACAAACCAGCCCTGGGTGAAGACCAACATGCAGCTTAGGATTGTGTCGGAGAATAGCCCACCTTTCTTGCTCTGTTTCTGCATCGACCCTTTAGATCAATAAGGTCCCCCTGTAGGTAGGATATCTGGTGGGATGTAGAGTTCTTGCATTTCTGCAGTCATTTGTTGCCAGTACTGCCTCCTATTGCTGGAGACCACATTTTGACTATATTGTCTTATACACATGCAGTTAATGTGTGTTTGAGCCCTAACTACTATTTACAGTAATTATTATATGCAGGACAAACAGATATTGACAAAAATATCAGTAACTCGATGAGAAGTGAATGTTCTGCACTTAAATTTAGGGTCAGGCTTCTGGACAAAGGTTCTTGTACATAAGTGTATTTTAATATTTTTGTGACATTTTTAGATTTTGCATGTTTTAGTTATCTTTGTTTATTTGGGACAATCCAAGTGTGATGGGCTTTAATCAGATGTAAATGTTTCAGGAAAAACAGTCTTTCATAATTTTAAAGAAAATAACTATTTATTTTTTATTTATTTTTTGTTATGTTTAGAAACTTGAGGGAGAACATTTTTATTGATTATGTTTTTAGTTGCTTAGGATAACTGAAATGGCTGTTAAATGCATTCATTGGGTCATAATGTGTCAGTCAGTACAGAGCTTCACTCCTACTAGAAGAAACTCCATTTAGTTTACACTGTCTTATTTAGATAAGATAAATGTCCATGGTGGTTTACGTAAAAACCGAGGAGAAAATGATACATTGATGCATAAAAAAATGTTGCCATTCTGTTGTGTTATAATTATCACAGTAAATCAGATGGAACTACATCATCACTTCGTGCAATATTCAGTAATCAGCTATATTGACACTAACTGTTTGTTTTGAAATAATTACTCTTTCTGCTTTGACAACTTTTACAGCTTTGACTAAAAGCTGTAATACACTGCTTTTAGCTTCTAATATTTTCTAAGGCAGCTTGCAATTTTTTTTGCAAGAGTTAGATTTCAATTTTTCCAGATTATATGTGTGGCAGTTTGTTGGAGGAGCTGTTTGAAGCAGCTATTCAGCAAACGTAACGCTCTCCTCTGGCACTCTGGGAGGTTCATCACAAAGGCCAAACTGTTTGTATGAACTCATGGCTGTTTTTGAAGCTCTGCTTCTTATTCTCAAGCACATGCAAAGCATACACAGACGTACATACACATACTTTTTATTATGGTTTCAAAAATCAGATAATAATGTACATTTTCCTAAGATTTTTGCTATGCTTGTGGTACTTCTTTGTTCTTTAGGGACACCCATGAGTTTTGAGTTCTTGTGCAGCAATGCAGTCATCTACAATACACCAGAAGCTAATATTCTTTATTGCAAATGAATATAAAAAAAATTGTCTGTATCAAAATAGAACAAATGTAATAGTGTATTAGTTCTTGTAATCAATTGAAACTTTATGTTTTAAATAATTCACACTTTAATAATCCCATTGTGAATATATATTATTTTAAACAATTAAGAGAAAATGTAATGGCTCAACAAATAGGCTCAAAATTATACACTGAAGTAAGAGTTATTTGAAACTATCTAAAAAAAACAAGAAAACAAAAAAAACGTCACTCTATGTTTACAGTCTTTTTAATGAGATTAGACAATTTGAGTTATTGTGTAAAGGTTTTGGTGTACTGCTACCTGATAAGCTCTATGAAATAGTATTAAAAATATGTTCCCTGTATTTTCAGTAAACATTTAGTTATTAACTTATTTATGTAGTAAAAATAAAACATTAAATACATAGAGCTATGCGTGTGAATATTTTGATTTTAAAACTTTGAAGCTTGAAATTCTTCCTACAATAGCAATACTTGGTGGGCTAATGTGGATACAGCCGCTTAGGTTAAATATATATGCACTGTCTCCTATCCAGGAGTTGCTTAGATGCGAGAGAAGTTCTGGGGATGTAAGGGTTTTGTCAAAAGATTTTAGATTTTTGACAAATCATATTGTAATCTTTTTTTTGTATATAGTTCCAAAATATATCATCTGTCATTTCAATTGTGTTGAAACCAATCAAATCTTTCCTCTTTTTTAAAGGTAAAGACTTCACAACACTTTGTAGGTCTGGGTAAAATGATTTTTGATTAATAATTTCAATTATCGATTTGAAAATAAATAAATAAAGGTAAAAAGTCGTGAAAAATACAAATCAGAATTTGTTTTTTTTAAGCAAATTTGATATTCAATGTTCAGCAGGAAAACAGTAAGGAGTGAAACCTTTTAGTGATTTATCCTGCAGACATTTCAGTGCTAAAAGAAAACACAAAACACATGACAGTATGTTTCGGATGTCGGTCCCTCCCCCCCTGTAAAAACCCACAATACAAGGCCTTTAAACCAGACAGTAAAACTTTCATGAACTTCTAAATCAGTTTTATGTTTTCAAGGAGCAACTGAATGGGAATGTGTTCAGTAGCGAATGTTGTGTGTTGTTTTTACAAATTCCCCCAACAACCGCTGAATAAATTATAATTAGACTTGAAGGCTGGACAGAACAGCGGCTCCTCTGCACTGCCAGAAGTCTCAGACTTCCAACAGTCCAGCCAACTGCTGCTCAGTCCTCCTCTATGGCTGTCATGTCTATGTCAGGCCTCTCACTTTTACAGCCCTAAACCAAAGCAAGCTGTACAACACACTTTACTGACACAGATGAGCATTCACACATTAAATTGTGTCAAATTCAAATTGCTGCGTTTGATCTTATAAAAGACTCAGTGAATTTTATGCATGTCATCTTGTTGACAGACCTTCTTTAAATGCTGGAGGATTTATATTTAAGCCACCAAAAAGAAAGGCACCCTTGTGTTCCCCGTAGATAAACACTGCCTTTGTATCATTGATTACTGAGCTCATACATGCATCAAGTGATTTTAAATGATTTTGGTCCTGAACCAGAAACCATGACCAGAGGGTGGATCAGAGATTCTGGGATATATGGGTCAATTTGGCAGAGTTTGCTTCTGGATAACGTTCAGCTAAGCCACAAAAGGGACATGCAAAATAGATAGTCTCAAGCCATTTGGCAAGCCAATTGTGGGCAGCCAGCGAGTTAGGGACATTAAAGTATCAGGTGTTAGTCGGCAAATGATCCAGGAAAGGTGAGGCTGGGAGAGCAGACCAGCTGCTATGACATGCATAGAGGAGGGTAGCCATGCATGTAACTCTGGTCTGTTTTTGTACAACTTTCCAATGTTTTACTTAAACAAACACAACATATGAGTTCACTGCACATAGAAAAATGTAGGTATTTTCTATAAAAGATAAAACATAATAATAAGGTGGCCAATTCCTTTAAGAGAAAGAAAGCATAAAATGTGCATCATGAATAAAGGTTTTAAGCCATATGAAAGCAAGAGTTCTACAGACTTGTCAGCAAAAATGTTTCATCTAATTTCTTTTATTTCCAAAAATTGTATTTTTTTTTATTGGGTTGTTTTTTGTAACTGACCATTGTAAAATACCATAAATAAATAAAGAATATAAATAAAGAATAAATGTTACATGATTTAACAGATTTTACAAGTAGAAACCTGAAATGTTGCATAAACCAGATGGACGTTTTGCTCGTTCTTCAGTGGAAAATAACACAAGGTCAGTCAAGTTTGCTAGAGAGAGTCTATGGACATCAGTTTGGCAACAGACTCTCAATTAGAGTCAGTTCTGGACTTTGACTGGGCCATTTAACAGCTACATAAATGCTCTACTTATTGATTTAATTTTGACCACAGATCAAAATTTTCATACTATTTTACTGTGAAGATGAATAGAAATAAAGTTCATAAAAAGGTCTCAATATGGATACATTAAGCAGGTAAACGTTGCTTAAATAAATCATACATTTAAAATTATAAATTGATAAATCTATTCAATAAAAAAAGCAAAAATGAAACTTTGTTTGATTGCTACGATAGATACAATCTAACCTTATTACAGTTTTTTTGTGCTTTTGTTAACAAACACACCTTAGCATATTATATCGGATAAGAATAAGCAGTTGTACGTGACTGCCTGGAAACTCAGCTATTTAAACTTTGTCCTTTGTCCCAAATTGCATTGAAATGTTGTTAGTGGTGTAGATTGCCCAAAATCCAAATCTGATTAGATCATTATACAAACTTAGCCCACTCCTGGTGACAGCCATACGTCTTATGGACCATTTTTCAGATTTCGATTAATTCATCTCGCTCTCAGTGGGGTCAATTTCTAGTTTTGGGTGATCAAAGGAATCCCCAGAGCATGATGCTGCCACTACCACATTTCATGGAATGTGTTCTGGGGGATGGTACAGTGTTGTGCCTGTATTGAGCAACAAGATTTCTGTCTCTTAGGATGGATTTAGTTCTGCAGGTGGTTCCTTCCTGGTAAAAGGGAGATTATCTCCCCTACTGTCACCCTAAGCTGTTCATATTTAGTGAGTTTGAAGGACATAAATGTAGACAAGCAGAATGTTGAAAAAGGGTTTTAAAAATGATTGAAAACTTACAGGTAGGGCACAAGGAGAAGAGGAAATGGAGCATGGGAAGTCTAATAGAAAGACCCTGCAATGAACAATGGAAACCAGGACAGCATTTATACAGAGATGTGATCAAGGACATAGCAACCCAGTGAGTCACACCAGGGGAATTTACAACAGCTGCAAAAGTAGCTAGCGCTGATTAACATTTATAACACACAGGGACTTAAACTTAGACTAAAAAATTAAACAGTGGAAAAAGAAGGTATGAGAACAAACGAAAATGCACGGAAAGAAAGAAAAAAGGAAGAAACGAAATACAAAGGAATGGACTGATCTAAAAATACTCTTATAAGAGTGGTATAGACCCGATTATGGAAAGACTTTATTTAACATTATAAATAACCAAGAAATGATCAGAACTGAACAAAAGACTGAACAGAGTTGAAAGGTTAAAACACAGAGACCTGTGGATTTTGGCAATGTAATGATTCTACACAGCCTAACTGGACAAAATATTATATTACTTGATTTAATACTGAATCTTAAGTTGTTCTTAGATCATGTTTATTTGAATTAGAATCATTTGGGTTAAATTATTATTAGAATATGGTGAAGCTTAGAATATCAAGTTTTTGACATGAACATTTTTTTATTTTTTTACTGACAAACCTGAAATGAAAGTATAAAAGTAAAAATTGGTATGCCTCAGGTTTTATACATATGACATCTTCAAACATTTATTAGAAACATTGTACAATTTTTCATATGCGGCTAAATATATTCTAATCATAAAATACACATGCACGAAAACAAAAAAAGGCTTTTTTTGGTTCTTTACAGTCCAAACTTGCATTCACAATGTGACAAACCAAAGTGTACGACTGACAGGAGGAAAACAAACCTCTAACTGAAGACACACGTTTTGTGCATTACCTGTAAACTAGGGACAAATGTGCAAAATAAAGGAAAAGTTCCCTGAAAACAACTGTCGACCTTTCAAAATAAAATGGTTAAAACTATTTCCTTTTAAAGTTTGCAGCTTTTTTAATAGATTAGTCCTTCTTTCTCTCTTTGCCAAGTAAAAAAAAAACATTTTTTTTAGCTTTTACGTATCATTGGCCACACTGACAGCTTAGGTACACAGTTTAAAGGATCTGGTTGTTGAAACATGTTGGAAGAGATTTGCTTCTAATAACACAGGAAAACTTATACTGCACCTGACTTCAGTCATCAAAGGGCAAGACAGGTCCCACCAGGAGCAGACAGTAAAAAATTGACTGGTTGTAACAGTTAAAAAGAAAAGTGACAAGAGGTTGAGAAATAGGACAAAGGGTCAGATTACAAAGGAGAAGATGGGGCAGAAACAACAGAAAAGAAAAAATATAAGAAGAAAAAATAATCATAGTTGTTTTTTTTCTATTATCTTTTTTCATCATCTTCGGGCACCTTACACGTTATCATTGCCAATTTCCACTTGGGTATCTCCGCTATCATGGTCAAGGGCAGAGCTGCCAAAGGAGGGAGGTAAAGAGGTAAAGATCAAGACATACGATATGTTCCCAAATAAATGGCCTAATTACAGTCAGGTGTTCCAGTCACTTTAAAAGCCACAGCAGAAGTTCCTGGGCATTAGGGCTGATTTGACTAACAATTGTGAAAGAATGGATCACTCTTAGGAGTTTGGTGAATTTCACATGGTACTGTGATGAGACATAAGTCAACTGTGTGTTAAGCAACAATGTGGAAACAGTTAGGAACAAGAAGCTACATAACATGGAGAACCTGTAAACCTCTCTGTTTAGTTCCAGTTCTTATTGAGCGCTGGTTTTACTGCAGTTTACAAATCATTATCAAAACATATAAATTCTAACATCACTGTTATTTATTATTCTAACAGCAGCTGATCAATCCATTTGGTGTGTTGGTTGACAATCTAGAGTGAACAATGGTTGACTGCAGGTTCTGAAATGTAACCTGGACCTGGCCGTGTGGAAAACACAACATAACCTTACGGAATAATGTGCTTCCCTCACTGAACTTCTTTAACATTTAATTGTGTTTTTACAGTATTTTAGACTTTCTTCCATTGTATTTTCCTTGTTGGCTTCACAAGATAAGGAGGGCTCAAACATTTGCAGCGAAACTAAAACAATTCAGAATTTTACAGACAAGCAAAATTTCGACCTTTTGAACTTGTAAGGGATTATTAGCAAAACTTTTGTTTCTTCACTTTTAGAATTACTCGAGATAACGGGATTTCGAAAAGGATACCAGACTTATTGGCACATGTTTATTTTAAAACAGAGCAGACATCTTGCATGCCCTCATACATAATGCATCAACTTGCCTGCAAGTTTAAATTTCTGCAAACAGTTTGTTCTCCCTGATTGCGTGACCTCTCAACCTTAAGTACTTGAAAAGGTCTGAATATTCAGTTTCGCGCAGTTGAGTCATATCAGAACAACATACATCTTCTACTTAGTTGAAGCCAAGAAGTGTGCACTTTCATTTTAATCTGTTTTTCATCTTGTGACTTCTCCAATTTATCTTTGAGCTCAGTTCAGGTTTGACCCCCCAAACACCCTCCCAGTGTTTGGGAGCCACTGGTTTAGATAATGTGAATCAGCTGTTGGCTTGTTTACAGCATATTTAATCATCTGACTGCTTTGGTTTTGCTCTCCCTGCAGCAGTTCCCTCGGTATGCTGCAGCGGCTGTTTTGAGTTGAATGTCATCACATGTGAATATCAGGCTTGAGACAAGGAAAAAAACTCCAGCGAAGGCAAAGGTCAGTCCAAGTTGAAGGTTATTATTTTACTCATTTGACAGTTGTGTCTCTAGTACCTGTCCATTGTGACATCCGGTGGTTGCAACAGGATGGACTCACCGTGAGATTCAGGTCTGTTTAGATCACATTCTGCGACCTCTGATCATGTAAGGTGCACCATCTGTCTGAATGATGTCTTCTCTTCATTGAACGCTTTGAAGCATTTGGCTCTTTGTATGAGTTGGCATTTCACTTGGAGACCTGTGACAGGAAAGCTGGAAACACTGAGAAAAAGTTAAAAATTACAATTTTCTATGTGGCAAAATGTATTTCTCTTTATTTTGAGGGTGACATTTTCATTCTCATGCATCATGTATATGCCCCCCAGACAAGTAGAAAACAGGGGATGGGTAAAAAAGAATACAGCAGATGAAATTATAAAATACCAGTGCTGTTTGGATTAAACTTGTGTGTGTGTGTGTGTGTGTGTGTGTGTGTGTGTGTGTGTGTGTGTGTGTGTGTGTGTGTGTGTGTGTGTGTGAATGGGTGGCGCTCCTGTCTGGAATTTATGTCTCTATCTGTGCCTGACTGTGTGTGTGTGTGAGTGTGTGTAAGTGTTGGATTTTTCTCCTGCATCTCACAAATATACATGACTAGAAACAGTGGGGCATTCCAAGCAATGTTGCAGGTCCTGAGGATAATTCTACCTTTCAACTGCTTCCCATTTATTTCATAGCTGCAGTGCTGTCATCTCTGCCCGGTCAAGATGAAAAGCATCGTTGTGTAAAGAAATTGAAATGAAAATCCTTCTGGACCCAGCAGGACGGTGGGGTGGGGGCTGCATTATCTATGACTCAATGGCACTTCCCTGGGATAAGATCTAATTCTTGTAGGAAATTTTCTTTATGTGGCCACCTGCTGTCGTCAGCTTTGTCCCAGGATCACAAGTTGTTCTGGGTGACCGGTCTCTGGACATGGTGAGCAAAATGCACTCAGCTCCCCGCTGACTTTTAGAGTTCTTTATTTTCTTCCTCATTCAGTCCTGGACCTGGCTTGGAAAGCTGAATCTGGGGGGAGGTTTCTGGATAACTGGGGGAAGGGACTCCGGGTGAAGACAATTAGGCAAAGGAGCAGAGTCGTTTTAATTCTAGTGACAGCTACAAAGATTTGAGCTCACAAAATACCTTACTCGTTCTTGTTCTAATAAGTTTTGTCAATGTCTGTCTAAGCATTGACAGTAAAACCTTTTTGTTTTAAACATACTTGAAAACCCCTTTACAATTATTGACCCATCATGAGAACCAAACATCAGAAATTTACTGAAACGCCTTTTCTTTATTACTATTATGAATAGGATCACTCTAATTTTCTAGTTGTGTTTTTTCAGTTATTAACAGCCTCTATAGACAGCCTAAAGAACTGAATGCTGGTCACTGAGAGAGGTGCCAGGTTCTATTGTCCAATTTAGCTAAGTAAAAGCTGATCATTGCCCATCATTAAGTCATCATAAATTAACTCAATAGAAGAACACTATACTGTTTAAAACACACTACATTATGGTAAAAAACACATTATAAAATCAGGTTCAGTCAATTATAATACGGTATCTGATGAGGCATTTTTTTTTTGGTTTAAAGGTACCTTTTGAAAACAACCTTTAAGCAGGTATAAAATCTACATTTTATGACGTTATTTTGATGGTAAGATATAGTATATCATTAGTAAAAGCCTATCTTAATAGTTTTTGATTAATAGTGTTCTTTAGCAGAATATAGTCGATTAAAAGTCACCCAATTACACCAGTCCAGACTGGCCTGGATCAAGTGGTGGTTTTGCAACTGACAAATTCTTGTAATTCAGCTGAAAGGTTGGGAGGGGCGAGCATCCGTGAGACGCTTGTATCACGGCAGCAGAACAATAGATCTTTCCTAAGAAGTCAGCTCTGACCCAAGGGACAAATCTCACCAACAGGACCTTTTGTTTCCATTCTTACTAAATCTGCATCACCATCTGATTGAATTAATGACCAGCTTCTTTTCCACACTGTGTGCCTGGTGAAGGACCAGCTGCCATAAGTCTTTAGCACACATCTTTGCACCGTAGAGAATCCAGCCTCGTAACTCAGGCTGATGTCTAGTACTATGTGTTGTGTGTCAGCGGATGCTTGTAACATGTTTGCATGTTCCCCAACAGCTATGTAAATTCGTTGAATAGAACTGCTCCTCTGTCTTTGAACTAGTGTGTTTTGGTAGTTGCTGCGGTTTCCTCAGTTGCATCCAGAAACCCTTAAAAACAATTGATCTTGACTGGTTTGAAACATTTACCAGAAGTAGATAATGAAAATAAAGATCAGGGAGGCGATGTGGCATAGATTTAAGGATTTCTGGGAAAAAAAATATTTTAGCCATTCTTAGTTTTTATGTATTTAGACCACATTTCTCAGCACACCTATTAAAATGTGTAAAACGTCTGAAATTTAAAACCAGTTGGCAGGTTCCACTCTAAACATTTCAGAGAAAAAAAAACTAAAAGCCAAATAAAACACTTGAATTTGGAGATAAATATTTTGTTTCACAACAATTAAAACTGAAATTGAAATTGTTTGTCATGATATTTTGCAATTATTAAATAAATATAAAGATAGAAAGTAATAATTTAACTTTTCACAGTTTCCACAATGATTAGAATGAAACAATCAAATCTGAACAGGTGATTCATTTGAGCAAAGCTGAAAACGATTCAAAACGGAAGACCGAAAGGTTTATAAAGTATCATTCAATGTAAAAGTGGTCTGTGATTCCACCATCCACCACCACCATTATCATTACTAATTATTTCATGATTGTTAACAAAGGTTTCTCGTTATTAAATAAAATTAGTTGAATTTACTATTCCACTAAAAAAAATAGAGTGTAATGTTCTTGTTGAACTGACATAACTAAGAACATTTCGGTTTAGAAATTAAGCGGCGGGGCTTATTCAAACTTGCTTCGGCGCGGCAACATGCTCTTGGATGTTCAACGACGTCTGTGCAGTTGGTCTATAAAACCGAGTGAACTGTTAAGTGTGAACAACCACTATATTGTGGAAATGTCCCGACCTGACGCATATTACAGTTTCATATGATGACAGTATGGTTAAACCTGACTGCTACGCCATTTAGATAAAGTTTGGGGTTTTGGAAGCAAAGGTAAATACAGGGAGTGGCGTTGTGAGTGCAAATATAATTGAAGGCTTTGATAGGCTTATTGTTAGAATGCCAACGTTTTTCTGTTGTAGCTAGTTGTTCAATTGTTTGCAGATATAAAGTTAAGCATAAATAATTTGTCATGAATTTTACTCTCATTAAAATGGAACAGAGAAACAAATTTCATCTGATGGTGGAAAAGTGTGCTAAAAACGTTCTTATTTTTTGTTTTTACAGGTGGAGATGCAGTGGAAGTCCAAATACTCTGAGTATATATCATAGAAAAGGGGTTACCTGTTAAAACATTACAGGCTAAAACATGAAAGTTAAATCAGAAATGTACCCTTTCCCTGCTCCCTTGTATGCAGTACTGTGTTGTTTTCATGGCAACATTTGGACTGAGACAGTCAGGTGTGATAACCCTAATGACGGTTTCTGTATTCGAAGAGCTTTCAAAAAATCTAAAGAATATATCGTTCCACATACCACAAGCACACAACGATGCTAGATAGATGTTCTTTTGTCAATTTTAAACAGTTCCATTTACTCAAGAAAATTAGGGCTCCATCGTATGATAAAACATTATGGCAGATAATACATTTGGTTTGTGGAAATTGTTATATTTGAAAAATGATTGATGGTTATTTACTAAGCACTACTCTGTTGTTCTCTTGTCATTTATTATGGACTTTGATGATCATGACTCATTCAGGAGGTTTGACATTTGGATCCTCCTGATTGAACCTGAAGGTGCTGTGCGCTCATCCTCCCTGAGGTGCTGTGGCCTCATCCTCCCTGCATCTCCATCCATCCTCACTGAAAATCATCATTGAGGGAGAGGTTGGATTGGCAACATTGAAAACCCTCCAAAAGCTTTCCGACTTACTGTTTGGACTTGCCTATGCAATGCATCTAAACTAGCTCAGGACAAGAGTGTATCATCTCGATCCAGTCGGACAATTCTCCTCTTACCTCTGGCATTGACAAGGCATTTTCGCCCACAGAACTGCCGCAGTTTGTATATCTCTTTTCTGTAAACCCTTGAGATGGTTGTGCATAAAAATCCCAGTAGATGACCAGTTTTTGAAATACTCAGACCAGACAATCTGGCACCCACAATCATCCCACACTCAAAGTCACTTACATCACCTTTCTTCCCCATTCTACTCCTCGGTTTGAACTGCAGCAGATCGTCTTCACCATGTCTACATGCCTAAATGCATTGAGTTGCTGCCATGTGATTGACTGATTAGGAATTTGCGTTAATGAGCAGTTTGACAGGTGTACCTAATGAAGTGGCCGGTGAGTTTACTATATATATTGTAAGTAACTAACATATAAAAAGAAACAAAAACAGTGAAATAAAGATAAATTGATCAAAAAATACGAGCTTTAAAAGGTAAATAGTTTGGTCATCTGTCAGAGCGGACTCCTGTCCCTCTCTGTCTGTATGTCCTCTTCACATCCTTATGTCCACACGTGACTTTCATATGTGACTCAGGGTCTATGTTTTCCCGTCTGTGGAACAGAGAGCTGTTTCTTTGGGAACTGGACACAGACTGCTGCTCTGGGATCACCTTACCCCGCACAGTTTGGCTTTGTTATCGGATCTTCCTGGGCTGATGGACACGGTGCATCACAGAACCCGCCTAAATGAATGCAAGATGTCCAATCAGCAGCATATTTGGTCATCCACTGCCGCCTTGCCAGCCCTCCTTCCTGCAGGCTGTTGCTGTGGGACCTAGGAGACCCCCTGGATGATTTCAGAAGCAGATCTGTTTCCTCATCCTAATGGTTACTTAGCCAAAGGGAATCTCTCAGACATGTGCACCCACCATACATTAAAGTCACTAAATACTCCACTGGGGTGAAAACACTGCTGACCCTGATATCACACTAGATACTCAATTAGGTCTCCATGGGAACTGATATTCGGTTTTCAGATACACCGACAGGTCCTGCAGATAAATAACTGGATCATATATTAAACTCAGTTTGTCTCTTCATCTTCAGCTGACACACTTGTTTTTTCCAACTCAGTGCTACTAAATCAATATTAACTATATTTTGTAGGATGCACTACAGTTGACCATCTATCAAATAACAGAGCAAAGAACACACTTTAGATGAAATGACAAATGTAGAAAAAGTCATCTCAGCAGGAAGAAATAGAACAGAATGACAAATGACTGATACTGAGGAACTTGCCTTAGTAACAAGGGGGAAAGAAAACCATAAATGCACTCTTCCCCTAAGAGGACGAGGCAGCGGTGAGATAAAGATTGAGTTGGGCTAAAAAATGTGAGTGGAAGACACGCACAAGTTTTAGTTTACTTGTGCGGTTTCTGTATGTTTAGAGCATTGGTTCAAACTTTATGTGCAGGCAACACTTTCAACAGCATGGCAGACATCTTCAAACCTCATTTTAAAGGTTGGGAGATTCAGGAATTTGACCAGAACCTGTTTAAATAAAATATTTTCAGGGCAAATCCTACTGGACAAGAAAAATACGTAGACTTACTGTAAGGACCACATTTCCCTCCAACCCTGGGAACACCTTGGTATAAAACACAGTGTGCCAGAAATTGCTGCAGGGTTTCCTTCCTCTACCTCTCCGTGACCTAAACTCAGATACGTGCCAAACTATGGACGGAAGGATGGAATGAGGCACAGTTTGATGTGTTGTAAGATAAATACAAGCAGGTCACCATAATTCAGAGTACTTGGAAAAAACCTGGAGGGTTGTTACTAATCCTGACCTCAAAGTCTATTATGGCCTTAAACACTGCAAAACAGAGTGGAAGTTGCTTCCTTAATCCATAAAATTAAAGCTATGATTCCAACAAAACCAAACAACATAACAAAGTGTGCTGCCCTTAATGGCCGCATGAATAAGTAAGGTTCGAAGGATGCCTGAATATAACAGAACACAATGGAGCTACTTTATAAAGATTGCATTTTTGCCACTTGCTAATCTAAATCTGTTCACATTGCCTTTAAATTGTCAGAAAACGTTGAAGTTAGCAAGATGTTTTCCGATGTGATAAATGTGAACAGGCCACAGGTCTGTCTGGAGACACTGAGCAACTCACTGGGAGAGTCCAGATACTTTTAATTGTTGGCTATTTAATGCTAGACACCTCTGTTGTGTGCACACGCTCACTTTGGGCTTTTAATTAAAGCCTATTTTTTTTGTTGTTTACTTTTTTTAAAATCATAACACAAATAATCAATAATCTAACTCAGTATTTTGACTTTTGATATGATTGCTGGGTTTGGATTAGTGTGTTCTACCAGACTGCTGCTGATTTCTCAGTCACGTTTAGTTTGTTCAGTGTTTCTACCTGTGGATTTAGAGACTGTGTGTTTTGGCACCTGTCAGCCGCGGTCATGGGTTACTGAAGGCAGCAAATAGTTTTTACCCTCTACATATACCCGGATATCTTCTATCTTTCTGCAGCAGCTTTGCTTTTGTTTAACTATGAGAAACAAAATGGTCTGTTAGTTGCTTCTCATTTCTTTTTTTTTATTCATGCAAAGCTTCTACTGCCTGATTTAGTGAGTTTTACTGTGACTTATCTTTTTTTTAAATTTAAGATAAGATAATTTTATTAGAAATTCGTCTTGGAAGCAGGGGCAAAACTGCAATACAACAACACTAAAAGGCCCATTCAAAGGACATTGACCATGAATAAATACATAAAAAAAGACCAATTAAAAAGCAAAGTGTCAGATCAGCAGTACATCCCCATAACCATTTTCATTCACATACACGTACATCCTGTACATGCTACTCTTGATCATCTTCTAGTCCTCCTGTTACACTGTCCAGGCCCTGCTAGTCTGCCATTAATCATGTTAATGGAGAGTGGTACAAATTAATCTTTCAAGCGGTTATATTTGCAACCTTCTCCCAGATTTCATAAGAACATATTCTGATGCAATCACATGTGACCCATCAGACAAGATGCTCTGAGCTTGCCTGATGGTAGCTTGATCAAACAGGTGCTGTGGAGAGGATAGATCACGGAGTGTTAATGATCTTACTTGCCATCCTCACCAGACTTTGGATTTGGGTTTTTAATTTAACAGTAAGATTTCTGAACCATCTAGTAATGCCAAATCTCAGGAAAAACTCGATGGTTGCCCTACAAAAGATCAGCATTATCATTTTAGAAACAGCCCAATAAAATAGAGACGCTGGTGAACCTTTGCACATACATTTGTCACATGTATGCACCAGCTCAGATCAGCATCTATATACAAACAAAGTATTTAAAAGATGTGACCTGTTTGATGAAACAGCCACGTATGGCTATCGGACTCCGATCACTTATTGATTTAGGATCCAGAAGTAAATCAACAGTTTCTTAGGTGTTTATCTGTAGCTTATGAGAGTCGCCCCATAATACAAATTCCTCTACAGTAGCTTTATGACTGTCAGGGTTGTTTGTTAGGAGACTTAGAATAACAGTATCACCTGAAAATTGTATTACATACTGATTGGGTTGAGAACTAACAAATTCATTTGTGTACAGAATAAAAAAGTAAGGCGAACTGACACAAACTTGGGGGGTTCCTGTGCTACTTGACTTAAAATCTGAGAAAACTGAATTGTATTTTACTTGCTGAGATCTTTTTGATAAAAAAAGAATAGTACCACTTAATTAAAAAAGGATTAATCTTCAACTGTATCAATTTCCTAAGAAGAATGTTTACATGAATGGAATTAAAGGCTGAACTAAATTCGACAAAAAGAGTCTGGCATATGCTGCAGAGTTCTCCGGAAGCTTTAGTGCGAGGTGCATCAGTTTCAAATTAGCATCACTGGTATTACGTCTCTTAGCGTAAAAAAATTGAAAGGGATCCAGAAATGGCTGCGGCTCCAACATGAGTGTTTCAAATTTAATTACAATAGAAGTGAGCGCTACCGGGCGATAATCATTTTTAGTCTGAGGACAGGCAATTTTTGGAATTGGAATGACAATTGATTTCTTCCAGATACTGGGACCAAATGAGTGTCTATTGAGATCTGAAAGAGTCTAAGCCAAACTGGAGAAAGTTCCTCTGCAAAGTTCTTGAGAAGGAAAGCGGACATATTGCCCAGGCCAGTTGCTTTAAGTATATTTAAAGCCTTGAAGACCCTGAGTACTGACTGTAAATCAATTACAATTCTGCTCTCAGTTCCACAATTTACATTTTCCAATATTTGCCAACACTCCCTAGAATCATAAGCTACAAACCGTAAATAAAAACTATTTAAGTCATTTGCTTTTGTGTTCTCATTAGAAGCCACATTTGTCATGGCTCGGATAGAGTCCCACAGTCCCTAGGTATGTAAATCACAAAGTTCACGTTCCACATGCTCCGTATGCTGCTGCCGTGCTGTTTCTCAGCAGCAGATTTCAACCTTTAATATGTGTGATAAAATTGAATATCAATGTCAAGGAAGTGCTAATCAGGATTTTTCTTACAATCTTCTACCTGAAACATTTATGAATATGCAGCTGCTATTATAGGGTTACAGTTGGATATTGTGCCAGTATGTATTAGTGAAAAACAACACACTATGCTACACCACTATCATTTGGTAGAGTAAATACCAAATCAAGATACAATTAGTAATCTAAACATAGCACAATTAATCAATAGCACAATAGAAAGTTTTATTACAGTTAAAAGTGCTTAACATTAGACATAATTAGTAACAGTTGTAGTCCCAAATAGGTTTTATGGAGGATTCTGTTGGTGGGTAATGATTTGAAGTTAAATTGAAACATATTATTTTTATTGTGGTTCATATCTAGCGTATTTCATATAAAACCCATGTTGGGGTTTCTTTCACACAGGGAACCAATATGTTATATACGTATGCCTCATACATATTTTGGGTTTCCCCATGTTAGGGAGACAATTATAAGGGGTTATTAATACAGGTTGTTGGCTATATGAATTTATTAATAATTAGCATTAATACATGTATTAATACAATCCTTAACAATAAAAGTTTATATTTGATAAACCGGGCACCACCTGAAAATCAGGAAATAATTTGTCAAACCTGTTCAGTCTCTCATGAATGAGTGGGATTGTAATATAAATGGTAGACACTGATTCATATACTGCAACAAACACAAACACTTCTCTTTAAATGATACAAATGCATTAATCTAAATGAATAAACGTTACAACCAAAATATTCGGTAGAGAAACTGCATAACTATCAATGATTAATTCAACACCTAACTACTAAATTAACAACTTAATAATAAATAAACAGTATTGGAACAGCAAATTAATGAATTGTAAAAGGTAAATGAAAAAGGAATAAAATAAATATAGGAGACAAATAGGAATAAAAAATATTAAGCACAAGTAACTGAGTGTATGCTGCTGTGGTAGCTTTGTGAGACAACTCTAAAATCAAGAATCAAGAATCAGTTTAACTATGTAGCGTCAATTTACAACAGATGTCATCTAAAGGCGCTTTACAAGAAAATCAATTAAAATCATAGATACATTATAAACAAATCAATTTGAAAAAGTTTACAATCAAAGGAACCCTAGCAGATTGCAGCATTCACTCCTCTGGAATCAGCAGACAGAAACAAAGGGTTGTGGGAACTCAGTCTTGACAGAGGGTTCTCCTTTGGTCTACCTTCTTCATGTCTCTCTCTATAGGGTTAAGTTATTTAAGTTTTTCTATAGTTATGCTGCAATAGGCTTAGACTGCTGGAGGACAATCTGACCACTTCTCTCTCTGCTACTTTCTTCCTTTGTCCAATCTACTTAGTTACTGTTATTTCAACCTTGTTAACCTTTTGTTTTCTCTTAGTGTTCTTCTCTCCATAGTAACCACACCTGGGCTGGCGTTCTGTTAGCTGAGACAGCTGCTTGGATGAGAACATGGGCTGAGATGCTTCCAGGGACGTTCTACAAATGTTGCTATAAACTCTATTATTCCTCATTGAGAGGCTCGAACACACTGTGGGGATCAAGGGAACAGCACTAGGCTGGTTTAAATCGTATTTGTCTGATAGATCCCAGTTTGTTCATTTAAATGACAAATCTTCTCCGCATTGTAAGGTTACTTTTGGAGTACCACAGGGTTCTGTACTTGGCCCAATTCTATTTACTATATACTTGCTCCCTATTGGTAAAATCATCAGACAGCATGGTGTTAATTTCCACTGTTATGCTGATGATACACAACTGTATTTATCTATAAATCCCGATGAATCCAGTCAGTTTGGTAGATTACAGGCATGTCTAGATGACATAAAAATGTGGATGACATTAAACTTTCTGCTCTTGAACTCTGAAAAGACAGAAGTTGTTATCTT
>JAVLVB010000299.1:253296-271884 GCA_032876305.1 Orestias chungarensis
CACACACACACACACACACACACACACACACACACACACACACACACACACACACACACACACACACACACACACACACACACACACACACACACACTTCATCTTATTAAGGAGGGAAGTGGACCATCAACCCAGTGCATAACCTCTCTCTGTAAGGTTTTATGCCACATCACTCACCTGTGTTACAGCCAAACCAAATATGAGATCACAGAATGCCATCAAATCACGTGTTTGTTTTTAAACTTAGTTGAGCACACTTCCTCAACTCTGCCGCCAGATGCCAAGAGCTCACATACCACTGTGTGGCTGTGTTGGGTTACATTAAAAGCTCTGAAGTTGGCTACTCCACATTTACTTCGTGCCTTTGGCTTCCTGGGATGTTGTTAATTAGTAGGAGGTTCAATCACAACTGATTTCTGGGACTGACTAGTACCAGACTGTAGTGGTTTCTTTTTATGCCTGCAGTAACACCTTGTGAGTTAAACTTCCTTCCTGAGGGTTATTTATTTGACTACAAACCCTTCACGCGATGTCCCTGTCTTCATCGGCTCGGTGTCTTCACCGACTCAAAAGTGTTCCACTAATGATTGGATGCCAGACTCACAGATGTATATTAACAATCTAAAACACAGTAGAACTAAACGTTCAAATAGACAAAAAATAATAATAATCATATATAACATATATGTATATATATATATATATATATCCTCCTGAGAACCGAAAGTAAAAAATCCAATTTCTCTTTTTGTCTGAATTCCTCTATATCTAGGCCTAAAAAAACAGATTACAATTTAATTTTTTTCAAAAAAATGTATTATTTAAAATGTATAGCATGTCCATTGTAGAGGACAACAGGACGATATTCATATAAAAACAGAACAGAATTCAGAAAATTAGGAAAAAAGGGGCAGACTGTATTTTAGAGTGATATTCATCCATGAATACAATCAATAAAAAAAAAAAAAAAATTTAATAAAAATCTAATGTTCTGTCACTTGCAAGGGCAAAATCTAGGTAATAATTCATTATAATGTATTGTAAAATGTCTTTATCATTGAACTGTAAAACAAAGAAGAGGCGTAGTTTTCTGCATTCTTTAGATATTTTAGCCATGATAATCCTGGAAGCATGTTTTCTTCTGTTTGGTTATGCATAGGAACATCTTGCATTTGGTTCATTTGATGTGTGTCTCGGCGTCACAGCCCATGTTCCTGCATCTTTCTTCATGTTTTAAATCCATCATAATTTTTTGCACGTGCCTGGTTCCTACTTTGCGCGCCGATGGCTCTAGTTGTGGGATCCTTCTTTTAGTTGGTGGCTGATATTCTTCTTCACTCTCCTCATTGCTGATATCAAGTGTAGGACTATCCAACTGCTCGTCAGCCTGGTGCAATTTTAAAGTAAAAGTACTCCTTCGTGTTCTTAGCTGGTCGATTCAGCGCTTTGCTGTCAGACTTATACTGGTTCCAGGCATTTGTAATGGCAAGATCAATGAAATTCATCATCACACATGATGTGGAGTTTTTAGTCCTAGTTGACATATGGTATATGCTCAGCATTCGGTCACAGAGGTCAACGCCACCCATGTGGACGTTGTATACCCTGATTACTGCCAGCCGTCTAACCTGGACATGGCATTTGTGTGTACTTTGTTGGATCTTCTGCTACAGACATCTTCTGGGTCTTTCCCATAAACAGAGGATGCAATCAGAACTGGTTTATTATCCAACCATTTTGTCAATGCCAGCTCAGGCCCCCTCCTGACCAACAACTCAGAAGTCCTTCTCCCTTCTTTTCTCATCTGCTTTTCTGCTGGAATTGGTTTGGAGCCCTGTTCATCATAATGGTTCCAGTTGCTGGAAGACCTTTTGAGAGCAGACAGTTGTAAAATATTATTTAAAGAACACAGAAGTTCATGTAGGAATGGACATAACCATTAAGACCGTTGCAGCTCCAAACTCCACTCCCAGTCTTTGGCCCCTGAATGTGCTCTTGTCCTGATAGACCTCAAAACCCAGGACCGTTTGGCGAGGCAAGCATGAAAACCTTCAGGCCGGTAGGGTTTGGCTTTCCTGGCACATACTGCCTGACTGGGCGGTGGGTTGTGAATGGGATGATTTGTTAATCAATGCAGACCTTGTCACCTCGTAGATGGCTCAGAAAGCCTTGCTGCACACAGTGAAGCAGTGGTCTCCAAAGAATGTCTGGCTTTTTTACCACCTCAGTTGCATCTAAGTCACTGGACATTTTGAGGGAGCTTCTCAGCTTGTAAAACCTATACTTTCTAATTGTTCTTTCAATAACAGGCCTTTTGTGTGTTTTTTTTAGACTAAATTTTAACTCCGGGATAGGCAAGGTACTGAAACGCTTAAGAAAATATTTTTCGGCCAGTGGTAATTAGTGACACTCCAGTAGGTAGTAGCTGTTTCAACTTTTAACAGCAGCCATATCCTCAAAGATCTAGTCATAAATGTACTGTGAAAGTATTGGACTGGATTCGAGAATTCCCAAATTTTAGGATCATCTTGATATGCGGGACGCCCAAGTAGAAAAGGCGTAAATATGCTGTCATTAAATACATGAAAATTGTCCTGCTGTCCATTATGGTTGGCGTTCAATAAATGGGTGTTATTTCGAAACAAGAAACAATTAAACTGTTTCCACAAATAGAAATAGTGTTATTTACATCTTAATGAACAGGGATATATGTAATATGTGTGGTAAAAATACCAATAGATAAAGAATATTGGGTTTACATTTCCTCTTTTCATAAAATGTGTTTTTTTGTATGACGGCCATCTTGACAAGGGAAGAAAATAAAGTTCCCAGCATGCAAAGCATCACACTACCCATCACTGGAAACCCCAGGATGTCCTTTGCAGAATACTATAGGACTTAATATTGAGGTAAACAAAATGTCAAATATAAAGGACATAAGTGAATGGGCTGGGTCTCAGCCCACTCATCCATCCATTTTCTTGCTGCTTATCGTCCAGGAGGCATCCTGACCAGATGATCGAGCCTCCTTAGCTGGCTCCTCTCGATGCGGAGGAGCAGCGGCTCTACTTTGCCCGGAGGGTGGTATATATATATATATATATATATATATATATATATATATATATATATATATATATATATATATATATATATATATATATATATATATATATGTGTGTGTGTGTGTGTGTGTGTGTTTATGTTATTATAGCTGTTACATATAAAATATTATAAATACTTAGAAATACTGACCACTTTAGCCTGTTTCTTAACCAATGGCAGAGTGATGTATATGAAAAAAGGTAACAAATTAGAAGGTAAAGTCACTGGTGGTACTTCCTGTTTTAATCGTTTCCAAATAAAGTCCGTATTTCAAATAAAATTCAAAACTAATGCATTTAAACTTGATTTTAATTTAAATAGGAACAAAAAATAAGAAACTACTATCCTTTTTTTACATCTACGAGAACATAAACGATTTTTTAAAATAATCATTACTCAATAGGAAAAAATAAATCCGGTAAATGGTTCAACAAAACAAACAATAGATGAATTCTTTAGGTTCTTACATAATGGGCTTAGGGTGGCAAAGTGGGAATAGTCGCAAACATACTCTCAGAAGATTTTTGGTCCAATTCCAGATACCACCCACAACATGCTGATGTCTTCTTGTCCTTGTTTTTTCTGTTGATTTATTTCAGATCTGACAACTTCAAACCTTAGCTGTGCCTTAAAAAAACTCAGTAAGCTGAGAGAAAGTGTTTATAATATTTTAAAGGGATGAAGTGGAGTTGGAGCTTAAGGAAAACCTTACATTTAAAAAGAGACCATATTTGTGGCCACATTATGTGATCTGTTTTTTTTAAAGCTCCCAGTATCAGCACGATGTTTGTTTGCAATCTGGGTCTGGCCCAGTAAATGGGCCGGACCCAGATGGTGGACTTTGGGGTATATTCAATGGGAAAATTATCCATACTTACTTCATACTTATCCCTTCTGTCTATCGGAAATAAAAAGCATTAAACATGCACATCTCATGCTTAATGTTTGTCAGCAACTGAACAACTCCCACAATTATATGCAATGCTTTAAAATGTTATTGTGCTTTATTTCATGTTATAACGTCATCAAACGCATAACAAGACTATAGCCTTGCCTCATTCATGCATGTTTCAGTAATCCTTGAATCTGTCCTTGCAGCACACACAAACAAACATACACATAATCTTTTAACACTGTACGTGTGGGGACTTTCATTGACATCCATTCATTTATATAGCCTAACCCTGAACCAAATACTAATCTTAACCATGACCAGGACATGCCTAGTCCTAAATCCAACCCTAACTCAATTCACCCAATAGTTGTACACCTGACCTCTGACCCAGAAAGAGCACAGGTACTTATCCTTGTGGACCAAAGCCTGGTCCCCACGAGGAGCAGTTGTTTGTGTGTGTGTGTGTGTGTGTGTGTGTGTGTGTGTGTGTGTGTGTGTGTGTGTGTGTGTGTGTGTGTGTGTGTGTCTGTGTGTGTGTGTGTGTCTCTGTGTGTGTGTGTGTGTTGAAGCAGTTTTAAAGCATTTGGGTGAATGACCTAAAGTGTGACAACCTTAAAAACTATTGTGGAAGACGTTTTTGTTTTAGGGGAGCAAGAAAACAATGAGCTGGAACTATAATGTAGGTTTTAAGATCCGCACATTCATGTGATCGTTTTTAACTGATGCTCCTCTGACTCAGTGTATATATTACATACATATTGTAACATACTAAGAGAATAAGAAAAGTGTGCTGAGACTGGGATTTGATTGAAATTTTTTTTGACATGTTAGGGATGAGTTTATTGGCTTCAAGGTTTCTGTTTCCTTGATAAAAGTATCACCAAATACCAAGATCCTTGAAAAGCCCTGTGTGCTCAGTTTGCAGTTTGTTATCAGTGATCTTTATAGTGTGTTAAGTGGCTGCTGTCTCTCAGTACTCTTGCTTGTCCTTGTGTGTCAATACTAAATCACGGTGTGGCATGTTGCACCTTAGCTTCAACGAGATTGTCTTACCTTCTAGGAGATGACGCAAGTTTAATGGGCTGCTTTTGTTGGACGGTGCATCTGTGTGCATTCTTGGGTAAAGTGAGAAGAGTAGAGACCCCATAGTAACATATCTTGTGAGTGAAAGGGGACTGAGGAAGTGGTGTGGAAAGCAGAATCAGGATCTAAAGTCAACATTGGAGCCGTGTTTACTGAAATGCCTTAAGGAGAGCAGACCAATGTGGGGCAGTGATGTCAAGTAGGGGCTGGGAAAGGGACAAGATGAGGTAATAAGAGCCACGGCGCCCTCACCTAAATACAGATGAGGAGGAGAAAGGGATGCTTTTATGTATTGTACTACTCTGTTTCACTCTTTAGGGATGTTTTTCATTTTGATGTGTGAAATGAACAATGGCCAGCAAATGTAAGTAATACGACTCTGGAACGCATTGTTTACCCTTTTAACTGTTTGTGTGTGAATAAAACACATCTCCTGAACTTTATAACTATGGCATAAACTGAATTATATCAGAAACATGTTGAATGAATGTTTGGCAGCCCCAGTGAATCACAAGCACTCTAAATTGTAAAGTTTATGAAATCTTTGATACACAGATACCTGTAGAGCGCAATATTTCTGAGCTATTAAAAAATTCATCACAAGGTCTCTGCCAGGAAAATAACAAGCAGTTGGATATTTTATAACTACACCCTTTCTCATCAATCATATTTTGTTCAACGGTATATCAGCTTCAACTTCAACCAAGCACTTCAACATAAACTGAACTAAGGAGCTGTGAGGAAGCTTATTCATCAGAATACTAAAAAAAATAATTATTAAGTTGGAAAAAGGGTTGCCACCATGATAAAGACAGTTAACTAATTAAAATCCCAACTGCTAATCATGTTAATTTTGGTCTTTTTAAGGTTATGTTCACACAAAATGATACTCAACTTTTGTTCTGAAATCTATTTCTTGTGTGTGTCTGGTTGTTTCTACTATTACGTACACATGAATGTGACCACTTCAGGTTTTCTATGTTAACGGTTTATGACCCCAGAGCGACCCATACACAGATAAGACGTTCGTAGATATCACACAGCACCTCAATGTTTACAGAGGTAACAATGGCTGGATTTTAAAGTATTGTCAGACGATCATATACAGATAAGGGAAGCTAAGAAAAGAGACAATGTCCGGCTTCCTCTAGACGTTATTGGACATACTACGAATTTGTTTTGGCATTGCTGGTGAATAACGAATGTCTAAAATATGGATTCCTATTTGCAATGCTGTGCAGTATTATGGTTCACGTCTCTTGTCAACAAATCACATATAATGTGACATAATTATTAAGACTGCAGATGCATTAAAAGCTATATATGTTCCTGTAGTTTTGGATGTGTCTGATTTAGAACTACATATGGAAGTGACACAAGAGTCAAGAATCAGTTTATTTATATACCACCAATTTACGACACTTGTTGTCTCAAGCCACTTTACAAGAAAATCAATTAAAATCATAGATACATCATAAACAAATCAATTTTAAAAAGTTTCCAGTCTAAGGAACCCCAGCAGATTGCATCGAGTCATTGACTTGCAGCATTCACTCCTCTGGAATCAGCAGACCAAAACAATGGCTTGTGTTGTCGTTGACTTTACAGCAATCCCTCATACTGAGCATGTATGTAGCGACAGTGGAGAGGAAAAACTCCCCTTTAACAGGAAGAAAACTCCAGCAGAACCTGGATCAGTACAAGCAGCCATCTGCCACAACCGATTGGGGGTTTGAAGAGACAAAAAACAAAAATAGATGCACATGATACCGAAAAAAAGAGTTTATAGCAGCAGTTGTAGAGCATCACTGGAAGCATCTCAGCCCATGTTCTCCTCCAAGAAGCTGTCTCAGCTAACAGAACGCCAGCCCAGGTGTGGTTACTATGGAGAGAAGAACACTAAGAGAAAACAAAAGGTTAACAAGGTTGAAATAACGATGATTAAGTAGATTGGACAAAGGAAGAAGGTAGCAGAGTAAGTGGTTAGATAGAGCAAAGTGGTTAGATAGTCCTCCAGCAGCCTAAACCTATAGCAGTATAACTATAGAAATAACTAAAATAACCATGTAGAGTGAGACATGAAGAAGGTAGAAGAAAAGTCAGTCTGTGAAGACTGACTTTTTCTTTAACCTGATTAGGCTGTCTTCTCTTCCTCTTCCTAAATATAAGCTTTATCAAACTGAAGAGGATCCTAATAACTTTAAGATCTGCCTCCCATTCCGTTCTTAGAATTATAGGAACCACCAGTAAACCTGCTGTCTGAGAGCGAAGTGCTCTGTTAGGGACACAAGGAGTATTTAGCTGAAATGCGGGAGATATGATCTCTCTTTTTAAGTTTCATCAAAACTCTTGCTGCAACTTTATGGACCAACTGAAGACATTTAAGTGCATTTTGCAAACTCCCTGCTAATAAAGAGTTACAATAGTCCAGCCTTGAAGGAACAAATGCATGGACTAGTTTTTCAACATCGGTCCTAGAGAGAATATTTCTAATTTTTTGCTATATTCCTAAGGTGAAAGAAGGAAATCTTACAGACCTGTTTTATATGAGACTTGAAATATATTTCCTGATGAAAAATAACACCAAGGTTCATTGTCACCAACGCCAATTTGATGCTATCCAGTTTAAGTGGTTGACTAAGCAGTTTCTTATTTAGAGGTTCTGGTCCAATTTTCTAGACATCCCTGTAATCTACCAAACTGACTTGATTCATCAGGTTATTTTGGATAAATACAGTTGTTTATCATCAGCATAACAGTGGAAATTAACACCATGCTGTCTGATGATTTTACCAATAGGGAGCATGTATATAGTAAATAGAATTGGGCCAAGTACGGAACCCTGTGGTACTCCACAAGTAACCTTACAATGTGAAGAAGATTTGTCATTTACATGCACAAACAGGGATCTATCAGACAAACACCAGCCTAGTGCTATTCCCTTGATCCGTATAATGTGTTCGAGCGTTTCCATGATGATAATGCGATTGACTGTGTCAAAAGTAGCACTGAGATCTAACAGAACTAGAATAGACACTAGTCCATTGTCTGAGGCCATGAGAATATAATTTGTGACTTTAAGGAGAGCTGATGAGCTCTAAAACCTGACTGAAATTCTTCAAATAGGTCCTTATTCCTCAAATGCTCTTTCAGTTTTATTAACAACAATTTTTTCAAGGATTTGAGATAAAAAAGGAAGATTAGATATGGGTCGGTAATTTATTAAGTTTTCTTGATCAAGAGAAGGTTATTTAAGTAAGGGTTTTATTACAGCTACCTTAAGAGCCTCTGGAACAGAATAAAAAAAACTGAAAAGGACACAATGACTGAGACGGACAAAGCGGGACTTCAAACCGACAATCAACTGGCTTCAGGATAAATCTCTACCTCCTAAGATGAACATGCTAGCTAAAAGCTCGATTCTGAGAAGAACACCCCTTTTTTAGACATTTTCAATGTATCTAGCGAAAATAGTCGCAAATATTTTCATAATGATTGAAATCTGACTATAAATAAAAGATAGATGGATTACCTAATGTAATAAATTAATAGAAATTTATAAAATAATTAGACACTAAGGGAAAAACTGTTTAGGTTTTCTCAGACTATACGAAGGCCTTTAAGGCTGGACAGCCACGGCCCTCATCAATTCACTATTATGCTTTCTCAATGTTGCGATACCCACATAAAAAAAAGATAAAAGTGACACTCTTTAATGGTAAATTATGCATTTCCCTTTTTTCAGGCAGTGTGTGAAGGGACTCCAGCTACAGTGATGAAAAGCCCTAAACTCTGTCATCAAAAGACACCTGACAGTTATTCAATAAAATAACAGGAAGGGGTGTTAAAGATTTTACTGGGAAAGGATTTTCATTGAAGGCACGGCACATAAATCTATACAAGCAGCGCACTCCGGCTATTGGGATGACACAAATCGCCCCCTCGTTTGGATCAATAAAGTGAAACACAATGCTGCAAAAACACAAGAGCAAACTGTGAGGCTCTGGAGGATTCAATAGCCCCAAAGAATGCGTGGGAATAGGGAGCTCAGGTTAGAGGAGAGCTTCAATCCCACCAACTCTGCCATGAAATAGTGAGGGAAAGAGCCATTGACCCATGAACTGGACTGAAAGAGAAATCACTTGTTCTCATAATGACCGCTTTCCATGTTGGCAGAGAGCTGGCTCGCAGTCGTGGAAGTGTTCAACGAGGGATGATGAGGAGTAGGGAGGTTTTTCCAGCTCATACCGGTCTCCAGCTGCCAAGCACGATGATGAACGGCCTCCCTCCACACAAACTGCAAGCTATTTCCTTATCCAAACAAGAGCTATCAGATAAACACAAACAGGGCTGCATCTTGTAAAATGAATCTGAGACAAATTAGCTCGCTCATTAGGCAGCTGAGGTGAAGCTCATGAATACATTGCAGAGTTAGGCAGGGTTTATTCAGCTCTTGTTTATTTCCAGGGTTCGGCCCACTAATTTGCATCCTCCTCTCTAAAGAAAGCTGAAGTAGGTGCTTATGTCTTTTGTTATGAGGCACTTTGTTCAGCTTTTTGAGTAGCATCTGTTTTAAAGTAGACTTTCTCTTCCGCAATCTCATGTCTTCTTCCTAAATGGAAACAAACCATTTGATAGTGTTGTTACACCACTATAGATAACTGCCTGCAAAGTACTTAGCTTTGAAATGGTTTTGCAAGTAAATAGATTTCAAAGGACTTTACCTAATAGTCCTTCCAATAGTTCTAAAGCCCTTTAATGCTATATCCTGTCTCTTGAAATGAGTAAAAATAAAAAAAATAAGCAAACACCTTTACCATGGTGTTCAGTTCCTATAAGAAATTGAAAAACCCTATATTGTTGTTTTTTTTAAAGGTGAAATATTGTAACGAAACATAAATAAACACAAATAAATGACAGAGGAACCGAAATTGATAAATATCTGCCTAAAATTGCCAGTGGGGGACTGCGGAGAGAATCAAATGGTCTGATCTTTCCTCCATACAAAAGTTGTACAAGTGATAGAATCTAACATATCTGCAGATCCGACACATCCTGGACACGAACTGGTTTTTACCCTCATATGAGCACTACAATTAGCATGTACACAGATGTACATAGATATGCATGCTTGTACTGTTAGTTCTATGCTTTATACCATTTCCTGTAGTTTGTGCACATAATCTTGGAAAATAAAGCTAATTTGGATTGTAATTCTGAGACAAAAACTACACAGGATCAATAGTTTTAATGCCGGCTTGCAAGTGCAGATGAGGAAGTTTTAGTATAGAAAAAGTCAGTTGTGTTTCATGTTAGCAGATATATTTTGTTTTCTCTTGAAGGATCAACTGTAACTTACATGTTTAAGAGAACAACGATGGACATACAGTGTGAAAACTCAGCTGTGTTGAAGCACCTGACAGGATGTTAGCACCAGGAATGTAGGCTCTGTTGTAAGAATCTGAGCATTTTTAGGTTGATTCATGTGTTACGTTTGCCCTCTCATGTGATAAATTTCCCAACTCCCATGTTCCCAAAGCCCCTCTGTGATTCTGATTACCAGCCAGTCACAACCCCAGCCACCTAAAAACTCCCCCTATCACTCCTACCAGCCTCCGCTTCATGCTTTTGGTCATGTAATAATCATCCTGAATGTTCCATTTGATGGAAGGATCCCTCTCCCTTTAAGGCACCAATGCTGCCCAGCCGCGTTTTCACACTAATGCTGCCCCGCAGTTCCTATCTGTGGAGATATTGAGCTTCTTTTCCCTGACAATTTGCTCCAAATTCTTTTTTGATTGTCTGATATCTCAATCAAAACCACCAATCCTATTTTCACTCAGTCACACACAGGAACACACACTCCAAACAGCCTAGTGCAGGTCATCCCTCTTTCTCAAATCCATCTAATAGCATGTTCTACGGACTCAGGCTAGCAAGTCATTGAAAGGGGGTGGTTACTGGCAGGATCTGAAATCTGATGGCCCTGGGATATTTTTACAGCTGCATGATAAGAAAAATTGTTGGAAGACCTGAGCGAGAAAGGTTAGGAGCTGACAGTTCGAATGCTCTGCCCATAGGAAGTCACAATAAATAAAGAAGGAATCCATCACCAAGCTATAATTCCTGTGTTTCAGTAAAAGCCTATGAATTTTAAAACACTGTAAAAGAAATATACAGCTCTCCAGAAAGAGGTAATAATTTATAGTAAAAGTGGTGGAATGGACTTTCCATGTAGTGTAAATACATCGGTGTACGCTGACCCACTAGTGAGAAGTATAAAAAACAAAAGTATACTTAGGAGAGATGACAGTATAATACCACAATAAAAAAAATCATGTTTCAGTTATCAATGCTGAACTATATGCCAACCTTTACATTTCTGTAATTATATCTTAAACGAGCTTTATTACCTCCTGCCAGACTGGGAGGTTTGGGCAGCTTTGGTTTCTATTCAGGAGCAATCTCTGACAAAGACATCAGCCAGTGACAGTCAAACAAAGAATAAAGACGTAGAGAAAAGAATATATCAGCCAATTCAAATATTGACTGTGCACCACAGTTGCAAATTAGCTGCAAAAATCAGACAAAGAGTGACGGCAACTAATCCTCTCATTTCAGCAGCTAAACTCACATCTTATTAGCATATCCTGGGTAAGACTCAGAAATCTTTAAAAAAAACTGTTCAAGCATAACTTTTTCCCTTATTCTCACTGAAAATGAAGAAACAAGTTATTTTCTGCATGCAGTACTGTTTAGTATAGATTTAAATGATGATATAATATATCCATCTAATGGTTAGGAAACCACAACTCAGTCAAGTACCCAGACAGAGATACTCAGTAGCTTTTAAATCACCTGAGCTATCAGCGTTTTTGTCAGGTGGTCATTTCAGCCAAGTTTGATACTTGCACTTTGACTGGAGAGGTAAATGAAGTGCATTTATACAAACATTCATACTTGGTTCCATGCTGAGGAATGCTAAAGACCAATCATACTCTAGGGTTTACCAGTTATAGGCTGGTCCTCTTTCAAGCTGAAGGTCCACAGTTTGTTTTGCAATAGGGAAAGTTTTCCAAACTATCTCCACAAGGCAGTCCAGGGTTCGGTACAATTTCCCAAACATGTTTTCTTGATAAAACCACAGGAACAAATTGAATATTCTGACAAGCAGATAAAGAGAGCTATCCTCCTGAGTGAAACAAGACTTGTCTTACTGAAAAACACATGATATTCTGCCAATGGATTTATTCATTATTTGAGACATTTCTGTATTCAATGATGCTAAAAAATAGGGTCTGGGTTTGAATCACAGACCTACTGGATGGAAGTAACGTTCTCTCCATGCATTTATCATTTTTTATGGATACTCTAACATCCTCCCATTATTCAGAAACATAAATTCACAATATTTCTTTGCTGATTGACTTCCACTGTGTTTTCCTTTCTGTGTGAAAAACATAGCTGCGTCTCATCAGTCATGTCTGAACAATTGTGAAATAGTAATCTGTTTTAAGGATTTAATCTTTTTCTTTGTTTGTTTTTTTCTCTGTTTATTTGACAAAATCAATGTTTTGTTGTTTCTGTAACAAGTGTATAAAAAATAGAAGGTTTCTAACAAATGAAGGATTTTTATGTTCTATTCCAATTCTCTTTTACAATGGAACCAGCAATACAAACAAGTACTTGAACACCACCATTGTAGTTTGACATGCAAGTCAATTTAATTTACTGTGTGAATCAACATCATGATAGAGGAAGAAAAAAAACAAGTTTTTCTGTTTTATCCGTGCTTTAAACCTCTGTGAGGAGATCAGGAATACGCTAGAAAGCTTTGTAAGCTTAGAAAGCAGATAAGTGGAGATGAACCAAAAGATTTTGAGCTGATAAAGAAGTGAGACGGGACGAAAAACTCTTCTTGTGTACATTTTCTCCTGCTATGCTTGGGAGGAACTTAAATCCTGGAATGTGACCCCTTCCCTTGCTGCTATGTTTACTTCCTGATATGACGGGACGTGGAAGGACCAGAATGTTAGACTATCCAGGGGAGCTTCTAAGAATAATTTGAAAACTGAACGCTGGTTTTCGTTTGGGAAAAAGTTTAAAAGAGAGTTGAGGTTAGGAGGTCACCAGAGGATGTATAATCAATTAAAGGGGAATTGCAACTTTTACACTTATTAGCGACCCATATAACTTCTCTAATTGAATCTGGCAGCCAGAGAAACATAACAGTGAGGCGCCATGCAAGCTCTCTTCACGAGGATTGTAATAAACATGGTTGTCTCCCAAAGAGCAACAGATACTGTATGGATGAGAGGATAAAAGCACATATTTTTAATTGAATGTTGGCCGTGCAGCACAATACACACTGGCCCTTCCAATCGCTCACAGATAACTTGTGATCCACAGTTTTTAATAGTTTCCTTTACATTTTTAAATTGCTTCTTTCAGAGTGTGCCTTCATTTTGCTCCTAGGCAGCCTCCCCTGCCGATCAAGTTAAATATTAATTGCAGTCCCTCGGAGGATCACCTGTCACGCTGGCGACAACAACAGAAAAATGTCGCCTTTCGTTCACGCATCCTGCAGGACCACGTGTGTGTGTGTGAGAAGACAGAATGAGTTTTTCCTTCAGAGGCGAGAAATAGTTTTTACATCCTCTCAGTATATTAAACATCAATTCTCGGGGTGAATCTGTACAACTATACAACGTTAATATAAAAAAGAACCACAGCCAGGTTTTTGACCCTCAGTAAACCGGCTTTGAACTGTATCCACTCTAATCACTTTTTTTTTGTGTGTGTGTTTTTTTCTCCTCTCTTTTTTTGGGGGGAGTTTGCTTTTAGCCTGTGCAGAAGATTAAAGGGTCAAAGAGGTCAAGGAGTTTGTGATATCACTGCAATGAAATGTGCCTAATGAAACCTCTCCTGCCAGGGTGGCCTGGAAAACCAGATACATCCACCCACACAGACTAACTGAAGGAGATAAAAGCAGGGTGATACTCAGGCATATTGCATAAAAAACACATGCAGACATTGTGCTTCCTGTTATTTTTGTTAATAAGAATCCATGATGATTCTGCTTGAAAGTAAGCAATAGCAGATATTGGGTTACATTTTACATGTTTAATTTCCACTATTTTTCAGCTTCACGTTTGCAATATTCACACTCTTTTTTTGTTGAAAGTTTTAGTGCATGGTACAGAGCTTGGAGATGAATTATGCACATTTTAATGGTTGAGCAGCTTTAAGTAAGAAACCTGGGAACACTAAAGGGTGTAGGGAAATTAAAAGGTTTCATAAATCAGAAGAGTGAGCTGGAGCTGAGCGCCGAGCAGCCTAAAACTGAGCAGGTCAAAAAGAACTGATTCATTGCTGTGTTCACACACTATGCTAGTTCCTATTGGTGGTGCAGATCTGAAACTATATATAACGATACATTTACCCCATGCAAACATTGTAATATAATGGAATGATGTAACATTATGTTAATGTGTTTCTGTAATAGATCTACTGGTACAGGTATTCTATAGAAATTTTTTCTTATTTAGATTGTTTTCCCCTGCACAGCCAAGGTAGATTTTTTATTGAGTACTGAGAAGTTTGTACAAATTGTAAAACACAAAATTCAAAGAGCATCAGTAAAAAACATATCACATTAATTTGTGAGTGTTCGTATCAATGCAGTGTTTTTTAGTAGAACCATATTAATGTTCATATATTTTTCCATTGTCAAATAAATACCTTTTGAAAAAAACTTCAAACAGGTATTTAGTACATTGTTTAGCTCAATGTATTCGTATTTATAAGATTTTCTTACTTAAACGTTATTTTCTAATCTTAAATTATGTTTGCTTTAAGCGGAAAATCATCATATTTTACACAAATAAAGAACAGAAAAGCATAGTCAGTCTTCAGTCGGTGGAACAAATACAGTTTCCCCTGCTGATTTCATCATCCTAAAATAAACTTTACATATCTTCATCAATATTTTAATTTAAATGCTTTTTATCAGGATTCAAACTGTAACTGCTTTTACACAAAATACAGAAAAATCCCCATTTTCCATTTTTCTTTGTAAGCTCTGTTTTTAAGACTCTCTTCTATATTATAAAACAGCTCCAGAAAAACAAATGAAATCAATTTCCTTTCTCCAAATTGTTTTGTTTCTCAAGAACAATATTTGGTGTAATATTAGTATCTCTGGGATTTATAGGACATTAATTTATCTAACCTGGATTTAAGAAATGTATTTTTAATAAATGAATAAAGGACAAAAATTAATTCAAATGAAATCTTTGTCATTAGTAAAAAAAATAGTCTGTGTTGATTGAAAGAAAGAGTCTGGTAAGGTTCACACAGCGGGTTAGAGGGCATTGTTCTCTGTGACCTTCTGGTAAAGGTCACTGCTCTCCTGAAGGCTGCAAATTCAGAGGCTGATGCTGCTGCACACATTTTTTATTGCTTCTAGTTTATGTTTAAACCGCGAAGATGAAGCCAATATTTCCCACCAACAGGAGTGATGCTGAAAGCTGATATTGTGTCCTGACCTCATGATAAGTACCAGCTGTCAGCTGCTATTAAAACAACGCTTAACTGGCACATGGTCAGATTAACTCAAGGAAAATTTGCTCTTTAACACAGTGGACAGTGTATGATGTGATATTTTATTGATCCCTTAAGAGTTCCTGTCTTTTCCCTTCAACAGGGAGATCAGAGGTCAGAGTCGGCTGCAGGGCGGCACCTTGAGCGGCGGAGAAAACACAAAACTCTAAGGGACACTTAAGAAAGGCATTGATATGTTCTTCCATGACTTTGAAGGCAAACGTGGAATGAACAGTATGTGCTCCCACAGACAGACGTCTGACTGGCGATTGAGTAGACAGCGTGCCGTGACAGCCTACATTACTTCAGTGTAATTTAACACAATGGTGGCGTCTTTTAATGTGCTGAATCTCTGCTTGGTGATGAAACACACAAAGGGAGACTTCTGAGGCAGACAGTTCAAACAAACAATAAAAAGCTCTGAATGATGCAAAAAGGCAGCAAGAGCTTCTAGTTTAGGTCTATACATGTAAACACAACCCATGTCTCTTTTATTCTCTGATCAAATTCATAAAGTAATAATATCTGAATGCTATTTAAAAAAAGTTAAACAAATCAGAGATTAGAGTGATATTAATAAAGATAGATAGGTATCATCATAAAATCCATTATTGTGCATCCCTTAGTGTTTCTATTCCTGTTTTCAGTTTAACTTTCAACATTTTGCAAAAATGTTTTCTGTGGTTCAGGTACATTATTTTAAAAAATGTACTTTATTTACACTTTTGTTTATGCAGGAAATCTCTTGATAAGGTTTCTGATCTGGGGATGAACTCACACCAGCACAAGCTTAAGATTGATCACAATACAAATATAAGGTCACTTAAAGCAGCTGCACTCTCTAGTTACAGCATCTATCAAAGCATGGACAAGAATGCACATAGTCTTAGTTTATTAGCTAAACAAACGTGCTCCCCTCACAGATTTATGTTTTAGTACAATATTTCAGGGGCTGATAATGTGCTATTTATAGATGTTATAAAGAGTGGAGAAGGAAGAATTGTCATTTGCAGTTTTGTAAGAATGTTGTTACGGTTTTAAGAGACAGCAGATCCCCACTTACTGTATTCGATAGCCGGAGACTGAGACCACTTTGAGTCACCACAGAACGCAACAGGAGGTCTTTCTTACCTGTCGCAATCAAACTGTACAATTCCTCTTCCATCTGCAGGAGGGATAAATAGTAGTGTAGTTATTGTTAATGGTTATTGTCTACTGTACTGTGTTGTGTGTGAGATGAGTGTGTCGTGTTAATTGTTGATACTCTGTAACCCTGGCAAAAAAATTTCCTCTGGGATCATTAAAGTCTATCTTATCTTATCTTATCTTATCTTATCTTATCTTATTACTGTTTTCTTTTTCTTCTGGTAATGGTCTGACCCGCTGTTTGCTTTGGCTAATACATGTTTAGGTGCAAGCTGAGTGGTAGTATCACCGTACTCGTTAGCACAAACTGTCCTCAAGGTTTCCAAAATTTGGGCTGGATCCCTGCAGAGTCCCAGCAGACCTTACAAGACAGAAAAAGGCTGAGGAATTAATGCCACAAGCTGGAATATGTGCATTTAGCTTTATACATTTGAGAAATATTATACTATTAGAGGTGGAAGAAGATGCCAGTTCTATCAAGCTCAGGAAAAATTATTAGTGTCTTAAAGAAAGGCTAACTCAACGACCGAAATTCCTTCTAAGTTATTGAAAGTGTTAAGAATAAAATATCTATCTTGAAACATCACAACAGTTGTATAAATAAATGCTGCAATGGTAGAAACAAAAACCATACTTTTGTCGTAGATTACTATCATTTTCCAGCCATCAACATCTTAAACATGATCGGATATCAGTCAACAGCTTGCATAGCAATAGAGCTATCAGAGTAAGGTATGGTGTCATCTGCATAAAGTGTAGTTTATTTTTAAACACAAGTTCTTCCTCTACAAATTTATGAAAAGTATATATAGGTTACAATTGTCTGCTCTAAGCCAGGTTTTAACTTGTGGAACCGTTCTTATTAGATGTAAAACAAATGAAGTCTGTGGTTGTGAACTACACAGTTGAACAACAGGACATTTTTTGTTTAACAATTTTTACAATTAAGTACACAATTAAAAATCTTTAATAGATTACCCTTCTATCTTTGTGTATCAAAAAATACTATAGATTTTATAATTTAACCTTGTATATCCGGGGACATTTTTTTTAAATATTATGACACAAAACAAAAAATAAAAAAACTGTCATTTGTGGTTTCCTATATAGCCAACTGTATAAACCTGTATAACTTTATAGGGTTCTCATATTATTGCGCAGGAATTTCAGTGCTTTCCTCTTAAAAAAGTTGCTTTAATTTTATTTTTCTTTCCATCACATTTATAATGAATTATTATTCAAAACCATAATGCTGTCACCAGTCTATTACTTCAAAATATGGAGAAAATAGAAACATAACAAATATGTCACGAAAAAGAAACAGCAGACTACAAATACAGTGCTTCACATGAAACATTTTTTTTTTACATTGTATTATGTTAAAACCTCACATCATGAAGTACATAACCAAGAATTTATGATCATGCCAAAGCATGATCATACCACCTCTATGTTTAACCCCAGGTATGGATCGCTGCCATCTTTGGCAGCAGCAGCTTTCCACCAAACAAAGGTTTGTGCAAAGAGACCACCGCCTTCCAAACGATGTAACAGTTGTAGAGAAATACAACTTTCATTTTTTGGGCATCAACATAAATTGAACTGATTTCTTTTCATTCTTATGTCTAGACACTACACTACACAACCATGAACTATTTTAACTTATAAACTCCTACGAAAACCCACATAGATCAATGTGGCAATCAAGGTGTTTCTTTGTTTACGAGCCTTAACTAAGTAGAATCATATAGTCTGAC
>JAVLVB010000299.1:291016-317932 GCA_032876305.1 Orestias chungarensis
CCTCCATAAAAAAAGGAACACATGAGAATGATGTGTTCAGGCGTATGGGTAGTGTTATTTTTCTTTTTTTTCTTTCAGAGTATGAGTATGAATTTAAGTGAAACAATGTAGCATTTCTGAAAACATAGCTGTAGTTTTGTTTATCTAACCTGAGCATATTACACACATTTTACTGAGCCCATGTTGAAACTTGAAAAAATAGGCATTAGATCTCATTTAGCAGAAACTATTGCGGCAGAACTTATGTTGGGTTTAAAACCATTCATCCGTGTGTGTCTACAGGACCTTTCACAGTTTAGTTTAAATTATTCTGAAAGCCATAATGCTCAAAATGCAGGATAAAGTGTTGGCACAAGTGGCTGTAAGTTATAGTAATTTTAGTATTTTTAGCTTTAAATGGATAAAAAAGCTCTAATGTTGGGCTCTTCAACAGATGGTTTAGCAGCACTGTTCAGAATTCTAAATGAACAGGAGTAAAGGCTCTAAAAAAAGAGAGAGGTATGGATTAATTTTGGTTGTTCTGCTGCAGTAATGGTAGTGTAAGTGTCAACCTATCACTACAAACATATGCAGTATATGTATTCTCCAGAGACCTAAGTCAATAATCCATTACATGGATTCCAAAGAATCTCTTCTGTCCTTCATTGCTCATTTCAGAGCAGCAAATGCCATCAGAATTCCATTCATTGGTTTATATCACAATTAAATAGCTAGTTAAAGTATTTATCGAAGCATTGTACTTCATAACGTTTCCCATGCAGGAGAACATGTATGGTAATCGAAGATCTGACCTAGAAAATTGCAAAAAAAATGAATAAAAAAGGTCCAGTCTTCACGGAGATTTAAGCAGGAAAATCCTTCAAGTAAGCCTGTATGGTGTAAGAACATTTCTCTGGTCTGGTTATAAGCTGAAAACACACCACCCTTATTATGCACGGGTTTTATCTGTGACATATCTAAAAAGGTTTTTGTGAAATTCACCACAGCTTGTACCTAACCAGAATCCTGCGGTGGGGGCTGTTTACAGCATTTAAACCGGCACGGCAGAGAAATTAGATGAGATTCATGCCTCCAATCTCGCCCTTGGTATTCTAGATTCAAGCCTGAGAAAGTAACAACTTGACAGCTGAGCCCTAACAGGCTCACATTTCTCATCGGTCATATATCTGAGAATGATTTCAGCAAGTATTTTAGGCTCAGCTAAAGCATGATGACTCTGCGGTGCATTCGTTTTTTGTTTTTTTTCTTAAGCGAAGATCTTTTACATACGGTTAAAAAAAATATATATTTATATAGTCAAACCTACCCAAATCAACCAGGCTCAAATTCCTCCCTTTTAATCGAGACAGTTCCATGTGATACAAAATCCGATGTATATCCAAACGTTTTTAAAAAACACCTGTAGTCTCAATCATGGTGTATTTATTCTGTCATTGTTAGATGTCGTAAATCTGGATGTAAATACTGGCAGAGGCAAGCAGTTTTATCATGAAACATCAACTCTTGTTATTTGTTTTATATGTGCCACTTTTTAATCACTCCCTTTTCAAATTGTATAGCTTTCCAGCAAAAAATGAGGTTATTCGTGTTCATGTTCTGCTGTATCGCTACGTCAGTTACAGTGTTATTTTCTAAAGTATTACCTGACAAAGCAGTAATGGGTTTGTGTACAGTGTCAGTTCTCTATGAGTGCTCTAAAAAGAGTCAGCAAGATGTTGAAAAATTGTAAAAAAGGTACAGCATGCCCATGTGAGTAAAACATCTGCGTACGCTATGGGTTAAAAAACATGTTTATACTGGATCAAACTTCGTTAACTGTTGCATTTTAGTAGGAGAAGTACGCATGAAGGTTTTAAATGCACTGGGGAAGAATAGTGCTCACAGTGGCGAAATTGTAAAAACCATTCAACAGATTGGTCTAGCTGGTGATCAAACTGTACATACCCAAGCTGTTAAATGCAGACAAACATGCCATGCCATTTAAATGGAGGGCAGCTAGAGTGACTGTGGTATAGGAGTTGTTTACCACAAGTAGGAATTTGACTTAACAGAACCATCAATCTGTCTTCTATATCTGTTTATCTTTGCACAGTTGAGAGGTAAGGAGTCCCTTCAGTGGCTGTGGGGGAATGACTGTGTACACCCTGGCGAGATAGCGAGACACGGGATATATGTTTGAAAGAAGCATATGAAGTCTAAGCAAAAGAACTGTAGACATTTTTGTTGCAGGGCAACAGTGATTCCTGGTGCTGCCATTTCTACCAGAAGCCCATTTAAAACGTCCCTTCATTGTCTGTGTGTATTTTGTTCCATTTTGTGTCTAAGATGTATTGACCATTTAGATTGTTGAGTACAGGACAAGGACAACAGAAAAGACAATTCCTTATAGGTCCGAAACAAGCCCTGATTAATTCTTTCTTGCTAAACTGGGACTTAGGGATTTGGGAAGAACTTCCTGAAAAAACGCATGTGTCCTAATTCAGCTAAACCTTTATTTGTTCGAGTATGTGCTCATGACCTCAAAATATCGATACCCTCATTTGCTTATGTAGCTCCACTTGCATCCGATACTAAAGCTGTTAATGCTAAACAATGATTTATTAAGCCAATTAAACTTGTAAATAATTAGGTGCGTACAATGAGGAAGCTGGGTGGTAATTTTCTCTAGAACACAGAAGTAACTCTGTGTTCTAGTGGATATCATTTGGGTCTCTTAAGTACATAAATGAGCAGAGCAGCAAGCCTCTGGCTGACTTACTGTATGTCCCACTAAACCCAATCATTTTTTGGAACATCTTTTCCACAATACCATACACTACTCTATATTTTTGATCATTTTTATTTTTAATCGGATTAGTGCACACATTTTTTTTTCTTTGGCGAATTTAAATTTTCTCAGTGCACATGGTGAATGTGGATTAATAGAATAAAGTAGAAACAGGACCTCCAGTGTTGTGAAGCATGCTAACAAACATCACCCCTCCTCGTTTGCAGATTTATGTTTTTTTGTCAGCACTGTTTCTGCATAATGAAGTAATCATTACCTAATCAAATGGATTAAGGTTTTTTGTCCTGCATTTATTCATTCTATGAAAACTGTAGCTGTAACATTTAAATGGAGTATGTCCAAATAGTACCTTTCATTTTGGGTAATCACAATTTGAAGAATAATCATGGCCAAATTATAGGATCCTCATGAGACGTAATCATCTTTCAGCAACTGGGTCAAAGTTGAAGGTACTCTTACATAATCAAAATTAAAAGACAATTATAGTACTTCAGATAATAGTCCTTAATTGAATTCATCAGCTGATAAATGAGAAATGCTCTTCCAACTCCACTTTTTATTTTATCACTGCTGCCATCAAGTGAAAACCTGCATTTGTGTGTAATCAGATAATGATCAGTTTAGGATCTAATATAACAGATTTTAAAGTGAAATTCATCCACTGTGAAAAAAAATGTTTTTTTACAATGAACAAACATAAACAATACAAGACATAAGTCCACACTAATGCGACACTGTTTGCACAATCATGGTAAAAAGGGACAAGATCCTCTGTCAGTTGAAGGATTTTACCTGTCAAAGCATGATGGATATCATCTTGCCTTTTTCCAGGTTTAAAGATGTGTTTAAAGAGGAAGGAGACACGTTCCTCTCTGTCATACTGTTTAAACAATTGCTAAACGATTAAAAAAAGTAATTACATCGCATAATTCAATAGTGTCTTGAACCGTCTGTGCCAACAAGTCTTTCTGTAATTGTTTTCTTTGTGAGTTTATCCAGAACTTTTAAAGGACCTGTTCAGACGACAATGCTTCCAAGAATGTTTTCTGTTGTTCATATGGAAAAAAATCACGTTTAAAAATGCACTTGAAAATGCATGTAGGACTAGAAATCATACGGGATAAAAGCTGGGCTTGTAGAAAGAGATGTGACATAATTCAAACTTAATTTGCATGGCGTTGCTGAAATGTCTCCCTTTGGAGAAGGAGAATTCAACCCTAGTCCTAGTCCTGTCCTGTAGGTTTTAGATGCACCTGTGTACCAAAATAACTTAATCCAATCATTAAACTACCTCAGCATGTCGTCATAATACATTTTTATTTCAGAGTGCTTGTCTCTGTGCTCAAAGACGGTTTACATAAAAAGAACTGTAAATCAGGAAAACAATATCAGATAGCACATTAAAAACACAATAGACATGAGCTAAACATTAAAAGCTATTTTGAAAAGGTGTGTTTTTTTTTTCCATTGATGTAAAAGTGGGCAAGTGAGTACAGTCACGCATGTGTTTCAGGAGCGCGTTCTAGAGGGAGGGGGTCAGACACAGAGAAGGCTCTATCGCCCCAGGGTCGGTGTTTGGTTCTGGGTGATAGAGTAAGGAGGCTGGCATCGAATATGTAGCAAAAGGCATGTTTACGATCTGTTTATGTGATTCAAGTGTGAACACAGCTGCATCTAAAACTGCAACTGTAGTCAGAGGGTGGGTTTGAACCAGCAACCCAACACTCACAGGATGAAGCCATACCTCCTGGAAACACCTTCAGGAGAATTACAAACTCACTCCTGATGAACCAGGATCCATTGCGATGCAGCCACCTGGGCATTAAAATCCGAACAATAAAGGCAGTGTTTTAAAGATTAGTATGACCTGAATAAAAATCTTTAATATGAATGAGCCCCTACAGCAGGGATTAGGCTGTTTTGGACACATTATACAGTTCTGGGTTAGGTTCAAGTCCAATTTAAAGGCAGATCCCATACGTTGGAGAGAAGCTGATGTCATGTTTTGGATGTTACTCATGCAGACAGGGTGCAGCAGCCTGGTTCTGGTGACAGGGTCTGAGATAAACCCTTCAAACATACACAGTCATTACCACATGGAAACCATGAAGGAGAAACACTAAAGAACTTAGAGTTAAAGGTGGACAGGGAAAAAGAAGAGAAGGACGACCTGAATATTTCTGCATCAAGCAGCTCAGTTGAACAAGCAGAACCCCAGAAATTGTTTCTTTCTCAAAACATTAAAATGCATCACAGCCAAGATCTGGTCCACAGTCTAACAGAACAATAATCATAGAAGCTAAATAGACGTGTGATTACAGAAAAGTGTGTGCCAGTCACTGTTCCGTCTGCCATGCTATAACTGCATCCAGTCTCCTTCTGTTGTGTCGTTTGAAATAGTCAAATTTCTCATTTACATCCACACAAGACAGTGATCAAGCGTCGTTTTATTTCAGCCATTTGTCCAAACATATTTCCTGTTACGGTTGTGAAATGACAGTGGGCTGAAAATGACGGCTCTATAATGGTGTTTTATATTCAGATTTGAGGACATTTTTAGTTCCAAACCTTGGAGAGATCCCTTTTATCCCAGGTCCTAGATGCAGCTGAACACCCAGAAGTGAATTACAGATGCCCTTTTAAGTAATAATTGCATTGACTCTTGAACCTTTTTGCATGGCAATATGAGCCACTGTATAACTGCTCTGTTTTAGAATGTGGATTATTGTTCAACTAACACCTGTTTTTAAAAATTGTCTTTGCAAATAAATTCTGAATGTTTAAAAGGAACAAGTGGCTAGAATTTTCCTCACTGTCTGAAAGAATAGATTGTAGAATTATGTTAGTCTCAGTGAGAATAAACTAAGGGAACCTGGAAGGATCATTTTCAAAATACAATTTTTGATGAAGTAAAAAAGTTCTGTTTTGCTCTCCTCTGACTAGAACCGTGTTTTATGTGTTCTGTATGTTACTGTCAGTTAACTACATATAGAAATTCTTGAAACTTTCATTCTGACACTCCCCGTTAAGTCCCGATTAGATTCTTTGAACCCAACTGTGGATCTCTGAAGCTTTCCCATAGATACTGGGCCTCTTTGCTCCATTTCTAATGAACACTTTCCTTGTCTAATCTGTCAGTTCAGGACGACAGCCATGTCTTGGCGGGTTAGTAGTTGTCTCATTCTATCTCCATGGTTAGTTAAGAGATGAAACTAATAGAAAAAACAGAAAACACATGAATAGAACAGATCTCAGCCTTCTTATCACACTGTGTTCAATATATTCCGTTTTAATTTCCTAATAAGGATCTGTCATTTATCAACTACTCACATTCATAAGCGCAATTTCTTTTAAATTGATACTTTAACAGAACCATTCGAACCGTTGCAAAAGGCTCAATTTTTAGTTAGTCCCATTAGGCAGACATATCTGTCCATCCATCCATACATTATGTAACAAGTTTATCCTTTGTTGCCTCGCGAGACTCTGCTGGTTCACGTCTCAAGCGTTTACCAGGCAATATGAGGGAGCTGCTCTGGACAGGTCAACCATCCATCGCAGGGAAACACTGAGGCAGACAACCACGCACACTCCCACCTAGACTATAGTGTTTTCTCATACTTTCAGTCATTTCTGAGCACCCTCTAGCTTTGCTGCTACAGGCTTAGGATGAGGAAGGACTAATTATGTTCCCCTGCCTTTTTCCATTTATATATTATGTAAAATATTTGCTGCAATTAACTTTGATGTAAATCCCATTATTGTATCAATAGAAGGGATGCCGGGCCACTGCTTGCACTGCCTGATTTCTATGCTGTGCCACATTTCTCTGCCCATCCACTGATAAAACTGCTTTCTGCCTGCAACTCTCTTTGTTTACCTTTTGGATAGAACGTTCTATTTCACCTGGTCTTCTGTCTTCTGTATCTGGTTTTGATCCCTCAACCCCCAACTTGTAAAAGCAGAGTCATTCTTTTCCAATGGGGCCACACAATGATACTAAGAGAGGATACATATAAAAGTTTGATCTTTCCACTCTAAAACTTTAATGTAGAGTTTTTTTTTCCTTACAAGTTATTCAGACGTCAAATTTGGATTATTATGTTGCTGCACAATCAGTATGCTGTATAACTCAGCATAGATTTAAAATAGGTTTAAAGCAAGCTAGGTGTGCCAAATAAATGTAAAACAGTAAAGAACTAAACAAAAACGCTATTACCGCATCAGCGGGTAATAGCGTAAGTGTGCCTAATTCAGAATAAATCACTAAGGGGATAGTTTTTTAGAGCTGTCTATTCAGCCAAAATGAGCTGCTAATTATCCCACATTGAAAGATGCCAGTTAATTTTGTGTGGGAATCTGATCAAGGCCCAACTAGTGGGAGGACCCCAGAGAAGATCCAGAACTAAGGAATGAACTGGAGGACGAGACGGATCTCAGTAATGCTCTCCTGGATCTGTTGCCTTTGTGACCCCGTCTGGGATGAGCAGAAGTCAATTGATGTAGTTGTATAAATGAAGGTAAAAATTCTACTACAGGCTCCCATCCATTAATTCATTTAGTCAGTTTTACATATATATAATTAGATCTATAGTTTTACATTTAAAAGTATTTTGGTGGATGCTAATATGAATGTTTCAATCCTGCTTACTTGATTTCTGACAACTAAGTGTGGCAAGTGTGACATTGATAGAAATATAAAAGCCACTGAATGTGGAAGTATAACTAAGGTTCACCGGTATTCCGAGACTTTGACAGAACTGAAATGAAATTGTAATGAAATAAGTTACCATAAAATCTGCATGGAATCCAATTCTAGCGATGAAAAACTGCAAGTTGAAATGAAGTTGACAGGAATCTGATGGGATGTCTGAACTGCTTAGCAATGTGAGGCATTAAAATGATTGATGATTATATGTGGCAGATGTGTGAGATGTTTGAGATTCCAAACAAATTCTGGGAAAAACAGACAAAAACAGACAGGTAAGGACGGAGAAAGAACACAAAAGAAAGTCAGTCTGGTGTGAATATTCTGTTGGTGGAACACGCCCAGTCTCACAGCGTCACAGTCACAGTGACTGGTGATGAAAAGAAAGAGAGCTGCCATCAGATCTGAAAGACAAGGAACCTTTGCAGCAATCAGGAGAGTGAAATAAATAAAAACAGGTTTGATTCAAAGGCCGCTCAGATCAAACCACAGATAATAGGATCAATATCAAACCCAAGAAAGAGCCAGGTAACTTAATTAGTTTGTAAAACAGTTTCAAACACACTTTACCGGTTGGGAATTTTCATTGGATACAGATGTGTTGTTTTACATTCTATAACTGTCAGAGCAGGAGACAATGAGGTGTTTACCTTTAATTTCCATTCATTCATCCCACTTTCTCAACCCCCCTAACCAAGGATGGTTCACAACAGGGGAGGGTCTGAACACTCAGTGGGTGAGAGGACAGGTTTTTAGGACATCATTAGACAAGGCAGGACAGTAAAACGGTCCCACCAGTAGCGTTCGAAGACGTAGCTGCACAGTTAATGAGGTTGTTCTAATTTTGTCTGCCATCATTGCAGACATTGCTTATGTGACTCACTGTGGGCAGCAGCTCTGACTGAGCGCTGACTGCTACTAGGAAGGATGTGACCAGGATGTTTATACTTGGAATACATGTTCTCAGTGTAGTCTGACATGCAACTATGTATTACCTATGTCTCTACAGTACTAGCTTGCAGGCCTGCCTAAGTCTTGCCTCATGTCACCCCATGCATCCATACCAGACGTGAGTGAGTTTCTTATGTTTCTGTTGCGCCGTGTGATGTGTCTGTTTTTTTGCGCACAGCCAGATCATCGGCAAAGACATTTTTTAATACCGAGTTCTGCACAACTCAGGTATACAATGACAATATGGCAGATTATAACAGAAGTTTATATCATCCCCTTCTAATAATCTACTAATGCTAAGTATATATATATATACTTAGTTTGAGGGAATTGCTGTAAAGTCGACGACAACCCAAGCCCTTGTTTCTGTCTGCTGATTCCGGAGGAGTGAATGCTGCAAGTCAAAGACTTGATGCATCTGCTGGGGTTCCTTAGACTGGAAACTTTTCAAACTGATTTGTTTATGATGCATTTATGATTTGAATTGATTTTCTTGTAGAATGCCTTGAGACGACGTCTGTTGTAAATTGGCATCATGTAAATAAACTTATTTGATTCTAATAACATCATTCATTGTTCATGAGCACCAGCAGTTTTCTTAAGCTGATCGGAAAAAGAACGGAAAAGGTTCTTAATAGCAGAATCAATAATAGTTAGCTTAGCGGTACCACTGTGCCTAGTTTTCTAATTCACAGCTGAGGTTACAGATCCCGTTTTACAACTTCCTAAGGACTAATGCAAGTTAGTGACAAAAGACAAAAAGAAAACTAATTCAAAAAAGCGACATAAGTAAAACAACTCATTACCGGTCATACTTTTTTTTGCAACAGGCAGTTTGATTGTATTCAAGGAGTTAAAAAGAAAAAACTAAAACAGATGTTGTAAATGTAAAATCCTGCAAACCAAAACAGAAACATATTGAATTACAAAAATGCTGGTAATAATCAGCAAAAATATGTTTAAATAACTTTTTCCTCAACACATTTTTTCATTCTCAGGCATCAACCTTACTTGAACTGTTCTTTGAACTCACAGTGGTCAGTGAGTTGTGGTGAAGATTTATGGGAGCCAAAGCTGAATGATCAAAGGAAGTTTTAGCATCGGCTCAGTGTGCTTGGGAAAGGTCGACTGGCTTTGTGGAAAGATCGGCTCCGACAGGCTGGGATCCTCGGCCCGGTACACAGGCAGCCGTTTGATGCTGCATTGTCTTCTTCCAGGACTTTTGCTGCAGCAATGGGTTAGTGACGAGATCACATACAAGATACTTGGGGCATATGTTAACAAAGACAGTGGACTGAATATTAACTGTGCATCCACGGTTACTATGAACATGGAGTTCCTTTCATTCGCAGTGAAGAATGGTGGTCTTTGTTTTTTGTTAGAGGGTTGATATCAAGTGTTCACACAGTGAAAATTCTCTTCGTCCTAGTAACTGAAAGGTTATGCAGTGCATTCTGGGATTCAGAGTTTTTACAACAGTCTCTTTGTTCTTTCTGTGTAGTTCAGTGCCTCATGGCTAGAAGCCGAAGATAAAATAACAGCTATGATTGTTAAATTACAAAATAATACAACAGGTGTTGGAGTCATGCATAGGAATGAATAAGAGAAGTAGGAGAAGAACAAACAGTGAGAAAGCTGTGGGGAACAGCTCAACATACACAAAACAAGGTTATCAGTTTATAGAGGTCATGACCTTAGCACACACCCCTCAGGATCAGCTGTTGTACAGAGTGGAGATAGCTTTATGTTAGAGCAGAGACCTAGGATCACCTGATCTGGTTAAAGAGCACCACTGGGATTATGAAACAACAAATCCTGCCAAACATTTTCAGACAGGTGGTGGAGACTGTGTTAATGTATCTGAATGCGGCATCCATGGCAAACACGAGTTCCCTGAACTCATGTCTACCAATATATGAATGAAGAAGGGAGTTATAGTAGTGTCCCTGCCCTTTATGGAGTTTTTGCTTCAGAGTCACAAAGTCAGAGACTCGCTTTGTCTCTGTTCGTCTTCTAAACTGCCGGAATAATGCAAACACTTCCATGCCATAGAAATCAAACCAGACTCTTTGACAGCTTTCTGCATCAGGCTGTTAAGATACTGAACCGATTTTACTGCAGTTTTTATTGTTATACCTATATATGTTGTACCTATATACATTGTTGGAATGTGGTGGGAAGCTGGAATATCTGAAAAGAATCCACTCATGCAGAGGGAGATCATGCAAGCACCAACAAAAACATGTAGAAAAAATCCATGCAGTTATAGCAAATATGTAAACTTATCTCTCTGGTGTATTTATGTATCAATGATTTCCTTTTTCTGTTTGAATTCCCTAGTGTTACACATCATGAAATGTTTTTTTTGTGTTGCATTCCATTTAGTGTGCAATGACATGACAGCAAATTGATTTACATATAAACTGGAATTGTCACCTCTCAAGAAGTGAGGAGGTTTCCAAGCATATCGCAGCATGAATACAGAGTCAAATAATAATCAGCTCAGACTCGTTTGCCTGATTTACATACATTAGCTAACTGAGACACATGTTTTTGAGCTGTGAGAGGAAACCAGAGGATTGTTATTACAGTTAAATATTATAAAAGAGACATTTTATTTCAGTTTTCCAATAATAGGAAGGTACATGAAACACATTGGTGTTTTCAAACAGTTTATCTATGCAATAACTTGGCTGATTAATATTAGCTACAAGAAAATTTAAGTTGTACATCAGACCAATCAACTCTGCGGGGGATGGAGGCCAATAATATTTGGTATACTAGGGTCATCAGTTCACACGAGCTGTTTTACAACGGGATCGATAAAATGAATACACCTGCCAACAAAGGAAGCAGGAAGAACCCCAACATTTTGATTAGACATCTGCATTGACTTTAAACTTGATAAAACCTCTTAGACCAACAGCAGCTTATGGTCCGGAGCCCTGAATCATCTGTGCCTGGTAAAAATGTACATAGAATGTTAGCATCTTCAAACTCTGGGAGGTTTATTTCTAAATTAAATGCAAAGGTAAGAACTGTAGAGCATTGAGCAACAGTACATTATTTTTGTCTTTAACTCAGGTATTACAATTATACGGCTGTCTCTGGTTCAGGAGGGATTTCACTCAAGTATGTAATCCGGAAGACATCTATGTGAAATAACTCTTTAATCTCTAAATCAAGCTGCAGTGTTTTTCTTGCTCACCCCCAAAATCACTTACCTTCACATTCCACAGTGTTTTCAAGTGTTTATGTTTTTTGTGCACCAGTTTCTATGTCAGTTTTTCCCCTCCCCTTAACTTTCCATAAATATATGTGGACACAAGGAGCCACAGTATTTCTTTTGGCTTAACGTCGCTCCAGTTATGGACAATAGCTCAACAGTCTTCTTTAAGAATGCGTAATAATATGACACTGATATATTTTGACAGCAGTATGTGGTACTGATTTTCACCTATATGTCATATTTTTCAAAGTGTCTTCAGTCTGAATGGCCATGTTGCATTTTATCCAACTTTTACATCATAACCGTGAGACTTGCACCATATATCTGCAACAGAAGTCAGACGTGGTAAATCTGAATTTAAACGACGTCTGAAGCAAGAAGTCTCGAGTTTAGCTTTCTTTTTTCTCAGCTTCCTTCATCTTGTTCTGATCTTGTGACAATACAGTAAGCTCCCATTGCTCACCAACTTTAAAATCCATCCACAGACGACGACAACCACTGATACATTTCCATTGGCAGAGAGAAACTGCATCCTCTACACAGACACAAGCTCTCACACACAGTCCTTAGCTAAAAATTATCGGAGGAAAAGCTGCAAATAAGAAAAATCTAATAATGACAAGGACTTCCAAAAATAAAATTAAAAAACCTAACGCCTGCTGTATCCCAGTGTTCACAAAAGTTCTGGACACTGGAGCCAGCACACTAATGGGATTATCATGAATATCATGTGGTGATGTGACAGCTACACTGATTACTAGCTCAGGGGTGTGGAAAAACAATTATTGTGCAAAACCACCATGGGGAAGCGAGAAAGGGATAAATTTACCATCAGCATTCATGTCCACAGAACTGTGTGAGGAGATGCTCTAGCCGAGGTGTTTTCATAGCCACTGCAGACCTCATTCAGGTTTCATTTTATTGGGATGAATGCTCTCCTCTACCAAATGCTGGGCAGCATCACTGCTAGGGGCTACTGTGAAGCTGCTGAGCTGTTTACTGGATTATATTATGATTTCAGTTATGTCAAGAATAGAGGATTTCAATTTAACGGCAAATATATCTTTACAGTATGTACCAAACACAATAAACTTTTTCACACTTCCTTTGTTATATGGCAGCTATTACTAAGCAAGCATCTTGAAATAGAGAATAGGTGCTCTATGTGTTTCGCTGATGTGTTCTGTTACAAAGATCTATTTTATCTTTGTGTGTGGGGCTGGTGTGATGCTTTTCACATGTTGATTCTGGCATGTAAGGGTGGAATGAAGCACAATTGTTTAGAGATTCAATTATCTGATACCATTGTATGAAGTATGGCCTTTCCAATTTTTGGAAAATCTGTCCCGACCCTGATCAAGCCCTCACCGAGCGCCTTTTGGATCATAAACAAATCGAACTCTTTGTCTTCAACAAGCCTGCTGTCAGGTTTCTCATACTTATCCTCTTAGTCACAAATCACACTGTCACTTTTTTATTGCTTCCCTCCTTTGATTCCACATTTTCTGCTCCCCTCAGGTCAGTATTTGAAATAAGGTAAAAGCGTGCCTGCCTGATTCCAGCAGCTAAGATTGTGGGTATTCATGGAACGCAGACACACACACACCACAAACCCTCAGATCCACCAAATGAGCAAACAAATAAGGGTTTTGGTCTATGTTTGTTTTGTCTTCTGTGCATTTCACAAAGGTTTGTTAGGTGCTCTGTTTGTTCTTGGCCAGGATATTAAGGTTGAAATCCTATGGTCTAACCTTTTGAAATTTTTCTCCATCTCTTTGCACATGCTGCCTTCTTAACATGTCTGTATTTTTTATACATTCTTTTTCCATCTCTAACTTATTTAATTAGAACATCTTTAGATTTTATTTTTATTTTTTAATAAAGTCAATGTGAGTGTTGATTGATTCCTTTGTTGGGATTTGTTTTGATTATCAAGAGGTTTGTCCTTGACTAATATAATTAAGCTTAAAAAAAAGTTTTGCTATTAGCCAGGATACACAAACCCAAAAACATCACATGTGAAGCAGATGGGATCAAAACCGTATCTTTCAACTCTGTTAATGATGGCTTCATTCCATTTCTGTAAGACCGATTGCGCCACCCTCAAACTGGCTCATCTTAATGGAAAGTAGCAATCAGTGTTGCTTAAGAATAATTTGCTTTCTAAAGACTGCCAACATATTTGCTGATGATAGGCTGTAGTTGGACTGCAGCATAAATCATTGAAACCTTTCTCCCTCCAAACCACACATACAGTGAAGTGTTGAACGTTCAAAGCAACATAATTTTTAGATGTTTGATTTTGACCTGCATTTTGGGAATAATCGCACACACATTTGACGTTACCAGTAAATTCGAGAAAGTCCTTGATGATGTATGGTGTAAGACTGATAGCTTGTCCTTGGATAAAGCAATCAGGCTGACAGAACAGCTCAGCTGGCCAAATAAGAATGCAAGAAATGCAGCTTGCTTGGAGACAGAGGCCTGGCAGCAGAACCATGAGCCATTAGTTGACCACCCTAACACACTCTGCCTTCTTACACATATGACTTGGATATACCAATAATACTGGCTGGGTAGGTCAGTTTAAAAGGCATCTGACTTTCACACAGGGGCCTGGGTTCAAATCCAGGCCTGGGCTACACCAACAGCATTCATTGTGAGTCCTTTGCGCTACTGCCTACTTTGCTTTGGATTAAAGCATATGCTAAGTACATAAACAATAATGTGGCGCATATTTTATTAGTGATAAATATCTTCTAAAGGTGCTATTGAGCTTGTTTTTTTACTGCAGTTATTCAGCTGTGTTACCTATACCTGCATTTTTTTTCTACATAGGGTAGTCCATGGTAGCAGATGAGACAAAGAGCCATCAAAATCATGGTTAAAAGAGAATTATTAAAAATTATAGTTGAAACACTAAATAACCTGAAATACACCATCACCAATGTGAAACGTGGTGGCAGTATCATTCTGGGTGATGCTTTTCTATCACAGATACTAAGAAACTAGTCAGGGTAAAAGGACGATGAGAAACTTAGAACAAGAGAATTCTACAGGAAAACCTGTTAGATGCTGAAGACTTGTGACACTTAACATTTAAATTGGTAAATAAATTATAAATCCATGAATCATTGTTGTTTCACTTCACAAGTGTTTGCACCCTTGTTGTCGTGGATGTATCAGTGAAAAAACAATCTATTGTACATCTAAAACAATTTCATACTAGGTGACACAAAAACAGGTTGTGTTCTGTTTATTTTTCAGGTTGTCTGAAGATCCGAATGTGCAAATATAGATGTTACGGTTTTTGTATATATATAAAACTTCTATAATATCACGAAATGGATTAAACAGATGCCATTTTTGATGTTCAAAAAAATAACTGTGTGATCCTTTCATAATTTTCCTTGTTAGGCTCGAATGTTAAACTGTCCCATCTTCAACATCGCATTATAACCATTAATAAAGCCATCACTGGTCAGTGTCAGAAATGCTTAGTAGCACTGTGCAGGGATTTATGGATGGAATATGAGAAGCAAGAGATTTCACACTATTTCACACTGGATATGTTTGGTGACAGCAAGCTGCAGCAGATTGAGAGGTGCAAATCTACATGGATTTACTAACAGAGAATAATCAAACATGCTGGCCTTTTCTCTCAGCAAGTGACCCAGATGCAGACACTGGAATTGGTTTTTTAAAATTGATTTTTTTTTGAGTGGATACAATCAGAAACTGATAATATGAACTGCTACTCTTTCTAAACATGAAAACACACGTGCAAATGTTTAAATGTAGTTTTTAATAAAACGGTTTTTCCAGTTATTTTTCCACTTTAATGTAGTTCAATACTGACAAAATAAATCTGATAATTTAATGAGTTACTTTATATTAACCTTCGTAATAATGTATTGAAATCCTCTCCCCTAAACCATGAATTGCTCTTTCAAATAGTATGTCTACTTTTTTTAGGCCCTGGCTCCAGACAAGAAGTAGTTGTTTAGAATAGAATGCATCTACATGTTTCTTTGCAGTGCACATTATTATTTGTGCTCAATTCAATACTATTTATAAAACACAGCATCAGTAGATGGTTGCAAAAAATATGAGTAATAATAGGTGGTGTACCTCGAGGTGCTATGCTGAATCCTTTATTTTTTTCCTTTTTTATTCTTCAGCTCCTTAGATGTATGATATTTACATGATGACAGCAGAATCCAGGAGCTGTCAGCTTTAATGATTAATGGTTTACTGCTCACATCCCATACTGATCTTGTTCAAATAATGATAAAGCCTGGTTGAAACATGTAATGACATCAAGTCAAGAGTGCTTTCTTCTGCACTAAGGTAAGACTTTCTTTAAATTAATACTCCTAGCAACTACGCTCTTCTGTGTACACTAATGTAACAACTGGTGTTGAATATCATCTAATCTTGAAACAAGTTCATGGTTAAACTTTATGGTTGCGGGCAGTCAGTGTCACTTGTGCCATCATGCGTAATGCGCTTTCTGTGTGTGTGTGTGTTTGCGCGTGCGCACGCGCATCGTAGTGAGAGGGTGTTAGTGTGAAAATATGTGACTACTCTGGCCCCCCCTGATGCAAAAGTGAAACTCTGCCTATATTTGGGTGAGTGTGAACAGGGATCTGGAAGCTGAAACGGATTGAACAGCACAGAAAACTGGGAGCACTAGAACAAGGTGACAGAGCAGGTGAGTATATGATCCAAGCTGAGAATTTTTCCTGGAGTGGGTCTTACTTTCTGCAGGAGGAGGTACCGCCAGGGAGAGGTGAGCGGCCTGTGCGATCCGATGGTGGCGGTTGTCCTAAGGCGTTGGGGCAGATGTAATCCTGAGATGTTAGAGCAGGCAGATCAAGCAGAATGTGAAGGAGTGGAGACCAGCACGGGAAACTTGAAACCAGCAGAGTTCGTGGAGGAATCTCGAAGGTTCTAAAAGCTTGATAATAACCTGGGTTGAGAGCACAAGAGGAAGTCTTAGTAGCATAAATATGCACAAGGAGGCAAGGAGAGAAGGCACAATGAAGCAACGAGAGAACTGGCTCAGAGGGGAAATGAGATACTGCTGTCCCTGACCTCGTTGACGGAAAGCCAAGAACCTCCAGACGTTCTAGCCTAGATGCCTATCTAGGCTTTTTTTAAGGATCGCCCAGGTTATCAAGCCAACCACACAGCTGGGGGAGATGATGGTCGATTGTTCTGAGGTGTGTCATTGGGGCAGAACTGTCGTGGGAGGGAGTCAGGTTTGTGACAAATATGAGAAGCTAATTGAGGCTACACGATATATTCTGTATATACATTCTTTATATATCTTGATCCGTATTCATTTTTTGTAAAAAAAAGAACAACTTTGTTTTTATTTTTTTGGGCTCATGGTATAAGGTTTTCCGAAAAAATATCATGTGTACACATGAGAACTGGAGTTTAATTTTTTTTACAACAACAATGTGGTGCATTGCAAATTTGATGGTTTTAAAAATAACTGATGGGGGTGAAGGTGGGGAAAAAAGAGATACTTACCAGTTTTGTGCTGCTCAGCTTCAAAGCTAAAATTAGTGCTCCCTCTTTTGACCAATAATTATCCCAATCAGACGAGGAGAGGAGTGGAAAGGCCAGACTCAGATGATCCCTATAAATCTTACATAATCCCTTTTTTGTTTCCCTAAAGGGTGGAACAGGCTGAATGTCGAGTCAAAAGTCCATGTGGGGTTTTTTAATGACGAAGAGCTGAAAAGTTTGCAGTTAGCCAGTGGCGTCTCATTAATACATACGCACAGGCTGGGGCTGGTTTTAAAGGATGACTACCTGCTCCCATATTCCACCTCTGCCAGAGCTGCCATACTGAGCCTGAAATAAGTTGTGATGAGGGGGGAATTTAAGCAGGCGATTGATGTTATAATCATAGCAGGCTTTCTACCAGGACTGTTGCCTCATTCAGCTGAGTCACGGGTTGACTGGAACCTGCTTAAGATTGGCTACATTTTCTTAGACTCGCCAGAGGATGGAAAGGGTAATTTCCTCACAGACGAGAAACATGCATGAGAAATGTTGCAGTTATAGAGCTTAAATCAATTTCAAGCACAACCTGTCCTTGATGACTTTCCATTTTTTCAAGTCATGAACTCATGAAATGAAATTCTTACCATGCTACAATCACAAACATTGAAATATTTTGCTTTAATGTTATGTTAACAGCAGCCGTAATTAGTGGATAACTATAATGAAAGTAAAAGTGACACATTTGTTTTTACATTTTATTAAGAAATAAAAATTTCAATGTTATGCAGTGCATTTCTATTCAGTCACTACTGCTGAAATCACCTTTTTCTATACTCGTGCTCTAATTATGTCATGGGTTTAGGTAAGGCTCTGACCCACATGCAGGAAGAAAACTCAGTAGACAACTGATCGGGTAAGTATGCTTATTAAATGATGTATGGTGGACAATGATGAGAAGTCAGAGCGGCTGCACAACGGTGACATGGGGAACCGGGAGCTCTGGAGAAAGGCAGACAGTTGAGTAGACTGATCTTAGGCTGGAGAAACTATGGGTGTGGGTCTTACTTGAATTGTTGAGTGTAACCGCCAGGGAGTAATCAACAGATTTGGCTGTCTTGGATTGTGGTGTGTTGCTGCTCAGTGAAGGGATCCAGAGAGGGACGTGGAGAAGTCTGGGGTGCAGCTGGGGTCTTTGAGTGTTGATCTGGAACTTGAGTCTTCTTGTAGAGCCTTTTTCTTAAAGGTAATGAGAGGATTTCTCCAGGAAGGAATACTTGAGCTGGTACCTGGGTTTGCAAACACGAGAAGGATTGATAGAGACACAAGAGACACAAAAGCAACATCATGCAAGATCATGCACAGGAACAGGAGGGGGGCTTGGGAGTACCATTGGAGGTTAACAACCAGGCACTAAATGACCTTAGTTGGCCTTATAAGAATCAAGAAGAATCAAGAATCAGTTTATTTATATAGCGCCAATTTACAACAGGTGTCGTCTCAAGGCACTTTACAGAAAATCAATTAAAATCAAAGATACATCATAAACAATTCAATTTGAAAAAGTTTCCAATCTAAGGAACCCCAGCAGATTACTGGAGTCATTGACTTGCAGCATTCACTCCTCTGGTATCTTTCTATAACATCTAGCTTCCTTACTGCTGCTGAAGAAAATTATCCTGCAGTATAATGCTGCTACCATGTTTAGTTGCGCTGATAGTGTATTTAGGGTGTTGCATAATGTTAGTTTCCTACCAGATGACCCGAGCTGACCCCTCCACATGTCTTCTGTGTCTCCTGTACCTTGTATTAAACTGTATACTTCTTCTGTAAGATGTCTTTGGTTGTCTTTTCATAATCGCTTTCTGTTTTGCCCCTCTTCCATAACGTTCAGATATGTTGAGATATGACTACTAGTCTTCACAGCAACAAATTATCCTACCTGAAGTGTGAATCTCTGCAACAGCAAAGACAATGGCCTGCTGCTTCGTTTTCACATATCCTGCACGTGAGTTTAGGTGGACGGCCATGTGTTGATTGGTTTCATGTTAAGGGATTCTCTTACTGTTTCTTGGTTTTCATGAGACCGGTTATTCTTTTGTGATCAAGAAATCTTGTAGGGCTACAGGAATCACATGATATAGGAAGTGTGGCTCCTTTAAGAGAATCCTGAAACTTGTGCACTGGGGTGAGTAGAGTGTGAGGTGCATATGCAGAACAGGTTCAGCTGTATTTTATCTGATACAAAATATGTTTCTGGCAGCTAAAATAAATGTTTACTTTTATAAATATTTGTCAATAATTTATGGCATCTTGTATCTTTATTAGTTTGTTTTACTTTTATTATAATATACACCTTGGTATTATGTAGACTTTTTTCCTGCTGGATGTTGTTACTAAGGAGAAAGGAAAATGAACTTGTTCTCCAGAAGAAATTTGGAAGCAGAAATCATTTGGACACAGGAGATCAAAACTGCTCTCTAAACGTACAACAGCTTTATCAACCTATTGTGGAGAGGAGTGATTAAAGAGCAAATGCACAAGGGAAAAATTCAAAAAAGAATCTTTGTTCTTTTGGGTCCTGAATGCCAAACATGCAGGATGGCAGGGATCTGTGCCTGGGTGGAGGGCAGCTGCTGGACAGGCTGGCTAATGGGCTGCACAAGCCAAGGCTGTACAGAACCCATAAAATAAAACACCCTTCTTCTGGGTTCCTTATGGGCTTTCTTGTCAAGGCACTGTCTTTTTCTTTCATGAACAAAAAACTTTAACTGACCTCTTTACCTTGTATTCCCAAACTCTGCTTAATTTACAGGAGGGACTTTGGTAATCGAACACTGCTGCTACATTTGGATTGTAGAAATAAAAGGTTCTCAGTCCAACCTGCTTTGTAATGAAGGATCGGATCGGACCTGTGCTGAACCTATTTCACTTGATAAACAGATGAATTAGCAGTTGAGTAATCCTTTTCTACATCTGAAATAGTACTCAATCTCTTAAAACAGCGGAGATGAGACAATCTCAGTTTTTAGACATTTAAAAAAAGCCCTTGATTGTTTCTGTACATTGAACGTCTACATACTCCTTAAAGCCTTACCTTTTTATGGATACAATATATCCGTGGATATTATTTTAAGGGCCAACGCAAAATACAGCATAAGGAATTCATGCAAAATTCACTGCAACCAGTTATCTTTAAAATGTACCAATTCTATTAATTTGAAATTTGCATGTCATTTAGGGCTTTGTTTAATAGGTACAAACCTTGCTTTCAGGAAAGTATGGTAGAGAGAAGACATTGATAAAAGATGGCGATAAAAAGTCCTAGGCAAACATAATCCAATTTTTTAAAGAAACCAACATTAGAGTGTTTCAAGTAAGTTATTAGTTTAAAGAAATCTCAAAATGACTAAATCCTTGTTTAATTCCAAGTAGATCTTACATAGTTCACTCAGAAAACTAGTTTGGGGTATTATGTAGACTTCTGTCCTAAATACATGGAAACTTACTATAAAACAGGAATTGGTCAAAGGATTTTGTATTTATGATGTTTACAGGGTTAGGATGTCAACATAGGAAACTGGGAGGTTTTAAACTCGATAAGCAAGCGAGTGAAGATATTGTTAATATTAAAAATTACTTGTTCTTATGAAGGATGACAGGTTGAACCTCCAGGGACAGGTCTTGCGTTGTAGACAGCTGAGGTTGGAGTGGAAAGACCTCAGAGGGCTCGAGAACCACATGATGCAATGAAGAGGCTCAGATCTGCCACCTCTGAGTTCTTGGCGAATCAAAGACAATGAGTGGGTTTACTGGAAGAAAGTTATGGAAAACAGGGGATACAACTATTAAAGTTTTAGAAAATAATTCCACAAGAACCTGGGGGAGGACTGATTTACCACTTTGGTTAACACTTAGAGTATGACCGGTTACTACCTCCTTATATCCAGTGAGTAAAGTGCCTGATGAAGTTGGGTAAAAACACAACTGTGCAATAAACAAGTGCCAAGACAGCAGACACTTGTAGGAGATAGAGAACATTAACACAAACAAAACCCAAGTTTCTGACAAATTCTCTTGACTAACAGGTTATTATGAATCAGCTATCCAGCACCTCAATCTTTAACTTATTTAAGGTTCATATGATGCAGTGGTGTATTTCCTTCCATCAAAACAAATTCCTTGTATTTCCTTGGCAAATAAGGTTTGATTAATCTATTTCTATTATTTGTTCATCCATCCATCCATTTTCTGTACACCCTTGTCCCTATTTGGGTCGGGTGGGTCTGCTGGGACCTATTTCCAGCTTACAATGGGCAACACAGAGACAAACAACCACTCATCCACACACTCACACCTAAGGACAATTTATAGTGCCCGATCAGCCTAACAGTCATGTTTTTGGACTGTGGGAGGAAGCCAGAGTAACCGGAGAGAACCCACACATGCACAGGGAGAAGATGCAAACTCCTTGCAGAAAGACCCATGACCCAAGATGGAATTGAACCCAGAGCCTTCTTGCGGCATGGTAACAGTGCTACCCACTGCAGAATTTAAAATTACCTCTGCATTTTTATAGTATCCTGCTAAAATGAACATAAACTGGCTTTTGATGTGACAGATTCCCCACATTGTTTTCCATTAGAAGCTGTGAAACATTAATCCAGAGCCGTCTTACATTTTTAGTTTGTTAGAAGTCTTTTGCACTGATATAAACCTAATGTCATCATAAAACGAGCATTTATACTTGCACATCTGATTATCCTTAAATGAAAAACATCCATTTTTTTCCAGAAATGTCACTATAGAGTTGTGGAGGACAGATACCTCTCTCTAGGGATACAAGCTCCAGAAGCTAGGATTTGAGCACCAACCTCATGTTTCACATGTAAACACACAGGAGTCCCAGAGAATAAGCTGTAGAACATGAAAATGAGATTGCTGGATTTTCATTATGAGCCTGCTAATTATGGGTAAGAGCATCCCTACTAGGACAGTGAGATGTTTCCCCTGGAAACCTACCAACATTGAGAGAGACAGGGAATTATTGATGTAGACATAGACTAATATTTAACTTAAAGCCAAGGCTAAAGAAGGAAGGAGGTATACAGGCAGGTCTTGAAGCGCACGCTTCTGCAGAATCATTTTTGAGATTTGTGGTCAGGAATAATAGAGATCACAGGCTTAAGAAGGATGGTTGGGTAAATGGAAGTCTGGACAGAGCAAATGACAGAAAACAATCTTTTACATGCTCACTTCAGAAAAAAAGCTTAGAACCCCCTCCTGTCCCAAGACAAACACACAGTTCGCCCTCCCTTGACCCTTGGATTTAAAGTTAAACATCAAATATTTATCTTCCACTGTCATGGAATGTGGTCATATCTTTAGTTTTCACCAACATTGGGAGATGCTGAAGCCCCCTTTGCCTCCCTCTGTCACCTCCCTGTCTCCAGAAACGAGGTGAGAGTGTATCTGGAGAGACTGATCACAAAACGGGGCTGCAGGTCCAGAGAGCAGAAACGCTCATCGGGATTCTGCAGCAAATCTTTAATCTTTGCCTGACCCAAGAGAATGTCCCAGTGTGTTGGACAAGAGATCCTGCCTTCTTCTGGTACCAAAGACAACACAACCACATTCCAGATCATGCAGGTCCTGGAGAGACTCATATTGGCCCACCTGAGTAAGCAAACAAGCACATTTCAGGACTCTCTGCAGTCGGCTTATGACCCATGGGTTTGATTGATTACGCAAAGGCTTTCTTATTAAACTGGAGAACATTTCAAACAATCCTTCAGCGTCATCTTTATTAGATGAGTATTCTTAATAAGGCTGAACTAAATATTTTTGTTTAACATTTGATGTTTCGTTTCCGAGCAAATCCACACGGTACAATCCCTGAAGGCTATTGGTGTTGCACAGTCCATTCGTGATCCAAAGATGAACTACAGCTCAAGTGTCTGTCCCATTGCTGCTTTTTTTTTGTTTGTAGACGTCTCAGCTGCATGAGTTTGGTCATGCAAGCAGGAAGTCGATTTAATCACTTCCATAAACAAACAAAACTGTGATGGTGAGGAGTCAATGGTGCATATATACATCAAGCTGGACAGACAACATATTTCCCATAATCATGTCTGTATTTTTGTATTTGTCAACTCATGGAAATAAAACTTGAGGTAGAAATCAGTAAAGAGAACAAGAGGAATTGTGAGGCTTTGTGACATTTCACTCACTGACTGTGAACTTTCTATAAATCCATTGTATTTAAAGCAAATGAAGAGCTTTGATCCCTAGCTCATTTGAAATTAAACTATGAAAGCTGAGCAGTGCATAAGAAAAGGCCTATTAATTATTGCTTTAATGAAGTTCCACTTGCATGAAATATCACACCAGACTTAAGAGGATTGTGTTCACATGTGGCAGCCTTCAGTGTGCAAACATCTATGGCTTGAAATATGCTTAATGAAATATTATATTATGTAGAAATGTGATGTTCTATTATAATAATCTTCTATATTATGTTGTCTGAATGTTATTCTTACCATAATTGAAAGAAAGATTATATTTTAATAACACAACACTGCTAAACTCTGCAGCACCAATAGCAGGATAGTTGAAAGAAGGCTTTATAAAAAAGAGTTCTTCTGTCTTTGAATCTATTAATTGGATCACATAGAAATGTGGATTTCTGTTGTACTTCCTTGTTTCCTGATGAACTAATTTTCATAATTGCAACCCGAGGCACGCACTACTTTAAACGCAGAAGGGACTTTGGTGTGGCATGATTACTGCCTTTCTGGTGCTTTGCATTTTTAAACATTTCCTCACAGTTGCAGACAGTCTCCAGCAGGAATGTGATTATATCAACAAAACGGTGTCAGGTGCAAATGGATTTCAGCTGCCCCACAACAATACCAGTTAGATTTTCAACACTTGAGATTTCCTATGGGGCAGGCTTTCCATATTACTGATCTATAAAAAGAAGCAAATTGCCCGTTTGTGAATCCAAACTGCCATTTGACAGGGCCTCTGGGCGGCTTCACATGGTCGCTATTAAAGCTTGTGGTGGTGCTTTCCTCCAGGGCCACGACAGGCAGTCTTCAGACTGCCCCGACCGAGGCTTCTGGGTGCAGGGATCGGCCTGCTACTGCAGGCTGAGGACGCCTTGTTCGCCATTTACCAGCAAGGTCTGGGAGGTGGATGGGAACAAGGTGCGGCTGTGTGCAGAACCATTTCCAACTTCTTTACACACCTCAGCAGTCTGTGGGACGCCGTACCAGACATGTAATTTGAGCCTGAAGGGAGGAAACACTGGCAGGGAAGTTAAGTGCTGCCTGCTGATGAAGACGCTGGATTAATGTTTAACAGATTCCTCAGGAAAAGAAAACACACCAGTTCATATTCTTCACACACCTTTCACAAACTAATAGGATTGCTTTGGTAAAATCTTTCAAGGTGCATGGTTTGCAGCCCAATAGAGTGGAGTGACCCACACACCAGTGTACATGGAGGAGAGATCACTATGGCAGCATGAGGAGATTTAGAGAGATTTACTAAGTGCTTGAGCCTGGAACACAAATTCCACTTCGTCTCGAACCTCATAGCTGAAAGAAAACCACTGAGATCCATTTACCAGAAAGATGAAGATTCATTTGTTCGCGCAGCTTCTGGAAAATGTTTTTTATTTTATACACAACTTTTAAGAAGACTTCTTAGCTCTTAAAAATATTGTTCAGCAATAATCAATTTTATAAATGATTTAAATTTTAGGTTTTTAAGATTCAATTTTAGGAAAATCTTTTTTTTTTACTTTTTATCTTTAGAGACTTCTTAATATTTAAAGCATATCACTCAAACCTATATTAAGGTTAATTCTTTCATTTAAAGATAATTAAATTTCCATATTTTAAGCTAGTTTCAATTATGATATCTTAATCTCACATGAGATACATATTTTCTGTTTTTTTTACTCCTCCTTGTATGAAATTCACTGGCAGTTCAGTTGCATCTCAGTTTTAAACTCAGGTTTAAAGCTTGGGGTTAATCTCGGGGCTGGACCTGTACAACTGATGCAGACTCTGTAATATATTTAAAATAGGAATAACGTAACTTTTCTGCCAAACACAGTTATTTAAAATTGGATATTTCTCAAAATCTAGTTCTGGTTTTTGGACTGTGTTAATAGGACTTTTGACATCGTTATAACGAATAACCTTTTTACCTGGTCCACATTTCTATGACCCATGTCGCCTACCTGTGATATTCTGGACATGGCTGTCTTTTTTACGGCAGCAGATACAATCCTCCCAGTGTTCCAACAGATCAGCCTCAATATATTCCATTTCAGGTTAACTCATTTAAAGCAACACTTCCCGTTTGGCACCTCACAGTTTATGATTAATTTACAAAGACACAGCAGAATAATTTATATATATATATTCAAATCTTGCTCCAACTCAAAATCTGCGTGTACAGAGAATTTTGCAGAATTTTGCCTGAGGCTGGGAATCCAGTAGTGGACAGCTGTGTTGAGGACTGAAGCATCTGCATGGGGTGCTCTACCACTGAGCCATGCGGAACCCTATAATCGATTACTTCTTTGATTTAGTTAACCTAAATTAGGTTGCAAAAGTTAGATTTTCCCTGTGATTTGCTTAGACTAACCATGCTTTTAATTGTTTGGTTACAAAGCAACTAAAACACATGAGTGAAAAAAGCTTTTTTTGGACCTCTAATCTTAGTTTAACCAATCTGCCCAGATATGAGGGCGCACAATGTAAAATGCCATTTAGATGTTTTTCAAGAAATATCAAATAAAAGGTGAAAGAAGGAAAATAAAATGAACACAGTAAACAAAACAGAAAAAAAAGTTGATTGTTTGGCAAAGATTTAAAAAAAATATGTGATGATTGTTTGTCTTGTTTGAATGACCCATTTCTGCCTGTTATAGCAAAACACTGGCTAAAGCTAAAGGAGCATGTTAGAATCTATAAACAGAGAGCTGGTTACATTAAGTTACTTCCAGCTTCACAACTAAAAGTGACTTTTAGGTATGTCGCACTAATTTATTGGACAGCCGTACCGACAACATCAGGGCAAATGTGACCTCATTAATTGTCAATTCTCTAATGTTAAGTGTCGCTTCCTCCCTGGGAAATCAGGAACACTGTAATTAGACAACACCATTGTGGCAATGAACATGTTTAGGTTTGTTGCAATTAAAAAAGACAGACAGATAGAGAGAATCTCACATTAGTCAGGCGATTAAATGTGTCACTGCTGCTGTAAGACGGTGCTTTTTTTCTTCCTTAATATAGAAACATTCCAGAAAATGTATTTAATGTAAACTGAAATATCTGCACCAAATTGAAGGCAGCAACATACAGAAAATTGACAAACCACTCTGCATTAACTCAGTGCATTCACGTATGTAGATGTACTGCCATGTCAGAATGAGACGGGAAGTGGATTTCAGCCACGTTGAGCATGGTATGGTTATTGGTTCCAAGTGTCTTGGGTATATTAAACAACACTCATTTGCAGGGATGTCTACACACAACAATCTTTTTGACTTGAAGAAATTGGATCATAAACAAGAAAATATTTGGTGATTAAAAGTTGTGTGGACAAAATATCCTGCTTGATATCCACAAACACCTCAAATAAGCTTCATTTATTACTCCATTCTCAAAATCATCTCTGATCACGTGTACGCATTAAACCTTG
>JAVLVB010000299.1:318032-354893 GCA_032876305.1 Orestias chungarensis
TGTTTGGTTATTTTTCTTCTTCCTTTTCCACCATGTTTTGTTCTCCTCCTACCCCCCCTCAGCTGCTACCAAACTTCCCTTTCTCATCTGCTTGAGCTTTCCCTCCAGATGTTCCACGTTTTGGTAATTAGACCTGTGCATATTTCGAACCTTCTTCTCCTTCATGGTAACCTGTGAGCATGATGTTCAGTTTGTTCTTAAATGTGACATTGTGCTAGATCCACCAGCTTCTTGGCATTTAGGTCTGAGTCTTGCACACTTTATGATAAGAACCAAACTATTTTTGCTGCAAGGCCCAATAAGTCTACAGTGAGCAGACTTACTGCTACTCACAAGAGTGTCCATTAATAATATATTTATTTGTTTTTACACACTCAAAACCCCAAATATCCAACAAAGATTTAGAAAACACACCAAATTAGTCAACAAATGAAGTCATGGGTAAAAACCAGAATGACTTAGGGAATAAGTCATATATCTGTTAATGAAAAGGATGTGCAAAAAGGCATGGAGTCAACAAACAAAGGCTAAATATCTGTGTTTTACAAGCTTTGCTGCTACTATGTGCAAATCAATATAACCTGGTTTGATAATAATTTCTTCATTATGAAAAAAGTTTTTCGTTAATGTTTTAGTGACAAATTGGTAGGAACAAAGGAGGTTCCACAAAAAAGATATCTTAATGTTTAAAAACATACTATCCTTAATCTGTACACCTGCTTTCTAAACTTTAAAGAGATTTTCTGAAGGCAAGATGTTTTCATATTCATATTCATTGTCAGTAAATTGGAAGCATGTAAAGTAACAGACTTCAGGAGACACTCTGCACAACACACCAATGCTGAAGGAAAATCCCATCCTGAAAACCTTTACAGTTTGCTGCAAAAGATGCAGCACAGAGCAAATGTAATGCTTTGAGTATATAGTGTGTTAAGCTGAAACCAAAGCTGAATGCTTTATTTGGTATAAAACACACAACAGACAGCTCCTTATATCAGCCCAAGAACACCAGACCAGACTGTGAAGTTTGCAGGCTGGAGTTTGAGCTTTCTTACAATGCATGGTAAAACTACATTCTATAACTGATTCAGGATGAAAGGAGAAATGTTCCGGAAATCATTGTTAAGAATCTGTAGATGAACCAAATGGATAAAAGTTCCAAACACAAAGCCAGGGACACTCTTAACTGGTTTCAGAGAAAGAAACTAAAACAACTATGGTGCCAAGTCAGTCATCCAACATGTATCCAATCAAACACTGAAGAATGAAACTAAATATCAGAGAGAAAGGCTAAGGCCCTGTGGATTTGTTTGAAAGAAGGAGTTGGAATTAGTCAAACCTGACCAATGTGTGTGACTAATTTCTTGGAATGAGCCATTTTGTTGCATGTGTGGAGTTGTTAGGATGATGTGCACATCACAGCGAAGTCCATCTAAATAGATATATTAGGAATGTTTGTGAGGAAATACATTAATGAAAACACAGAAGCTACTCACTGTCCTCTCAAACTCCTTCAGCCTGAATCTGAAGGCCGAGTGGAAAGAGCGAGATTGCGGAGCAACAAAGCCCCTATACAGGAACAGATGGTTCCACAGTGAGCATGGAGAGCTATTGCTGCTATGTACAGTCTTATTTTTACAGCAAGCATTGTGGTCACTTGTTGGCCAAAAATAGGAATTCTGGTCTCATCTGAGAAACATTTTACTTTGTTTTCCCTACATGGTGTCCTGCAAACAGGACTTCTTATGACTAGTTTCGCTTTTCACTCTTCCATTAATTTCAGAATTGTGTATGAGAGCTACTTCAACAGAATCTCCAACTTGAGCCGAGGATCTCTGCAGCTCCTACATCCTCTGATAAATTCTTCCATTGCATAGGTTAGGTTGCCATAGGTTAACTTTTGTGTGTGTGTGTGTGTGTGTGTGTGTGTGTGTGTGTGTGTGTGTGTGTGTGTGTGTGTGTGTGTGTGTGTTTTACTCAAATTTGAATTAAAGTACTTCACATGAAATGAATACACAATCAGACTCTATAGATGTGAAAATGACCAGTCAAGAAATCCAGTCAGCTTGTCAGCAACTGACCTCTCACTGTTTGCGATTTGTCATAATTATTTAAATGTCCTTTACCAGAACCAGCTCAACCCTGTTAACGTCTTGGGTTTGTTATTGTGAGAATTAAAAGGATTCTATGTAGAATAATTAGAGGTAAAAAGTTAAACGACCTCTTAGGGAACATTAGAGGGTGGAATAGAATTTATCAGATTTCCAAAAACCAAGATCAAGGCCTGCTGTCGACCTCATGAGGGTTTGAATCCATCAGCGACCGACGGTAACTACCAAATGTTATTCTGTATCAAGGTAATTGCACGTAAATCTCCCATCTCCCTATAATTACATAATGGGTTTAATGATTAGGTCTAAGATGATTTCATGAAGTTAGTTTTGCTTGACTGTGTATTTTATATTTTTATTTGTAAGGCTGTAACAATGTTCAGATAATCATACACCCTGACATATGAGACCAAAACACAGTTCAGGTTTTTAAAAGCTTGTTCAAGTACTATTAAGTAATTACTCACCTGATTTTGCAAGCGCAATGTGGGTCTAACAACGTTTTCTCTCAACAACCAAGATGAATTTTTACTCCTTGTCATTCTTTTTTCTGGCTGCTAAATCCTTGAGCTTTAACGTTGTTTCCTGTGTTTTTGTCACAAATAAACCTACACGTCTGACATAACACTTGCTGGAAAACTTTGCCTTATTGGCTGTCATGACAACCATGTTTATAAGACATTGGTACTACCTGAGTTACCTTTCTGCATGGTTGGAGCGATCTTAACATTAGTATCATGTTGGTTTGGTGAATTATATATCATATTGCATTGATACATATGGAGTAAATACTAATTTTTATTCACGGAAATTGATGTCAAGAATTTATTGTTTTGTGCCCATAAAAAATATGGACTGATCGTTGTGGTAAAATTGTAATGATAACTTTACAAAAAAGGGACAAGTTTTCTAATTATATCAATACTTTTACAAGCCTCTGTGTAATAGTCAACATAAATGTTACTTCTGATACTGGAAGGCTGAACAAACAGAGAAAACAAAGCACTTGCAGGCTTCAAACTATTTCTAATTCATTTAAAACACATAAATATCTGAGATCCTGTCCTTCTATCTCTGACTCTATGCATGCTGTTTACTGCTGTGACTCTGCTCACATGCAGACAATTAATAAAAAAAAGAAGTACCATTAATCCAGATTCATTTCAACAATCATTAGTTAAACACATCCATGCAGGACTCCAGTGTTTATCGAAGTCAGAAAGGATTAGCGGCAATTTGCATAATAAATAGGCCGAACAGACCAACTGAAAAGCAATACAAGCAAAAGTACATAAACCTTGATGAGAGTCCTTGTTGAGCCCTGTCCATGTTTATGTACACAGTTTATTAATCAATATTTGCGGACAATAATTATAGCTGCTTGTCCTGTTGGGAAGTAATGGAGATTAATTAGTGACCTGAAAAAAAAGCTGTATGTATAAAGCATTAACGAGCCCAGCTTTATGCTTTCAATTTTAAGTGATATGCCAAGTCATCTGAGAAATAGGAAATTGACTTTCAACTTTTTAATTGTTTTTTTTCATACTTATGATTATTATTTATTTTTTCCTCACTTGAAAGACCCCTGGTGTGTCCATCGTTCTGCTGGATTTGTGTGATGCAGCAGAGCAGCAGTGAATCAGTTCCTGTTGTGTGAACACTTTGTCTCAGTGGGACTTTCCGCTACTTAAGGTGACCTTCTGCAGATAAAAACACCATTTAATGTCCCTCCATCAAATGCTATATTTGGCTAAAACATTAAAGACGCCGGGCGCCTGCGGGGAATTCAAAGTCTCTTCTCTAATCGGAAACTGCTCAATGTTCTAGATCAGCCGTGTCTTTGCAGCTTTTAAAAGCTTTGTCAAGTCTTTCAAACTGTATGTAGACAAATTGGGATTACACCCACACAGTTTGTGCTAAAAACACAAATAAGTGAGACTGATGAAAGATACGGATTCATTACATGGTGGGGCTCTACACTGCAATTAAACAGAAACATCCTAAACTTATAAAAAACTATTCATGATTCAAATTCAGGTCAAAGCTTCTACTATCCAGGCTAGAACCTTTGCATAAATGGAGTGCAACCAAAGCTTCTGCTCTTTAGATAACAACATAATATTCATCCCTCAGACAACTGAAAGGTCTAAAATACTTCTGTTATCTGTTTACACATTGTGTGTTTGTTTCACGAGTCAGTTTAGTGAATTTATTTAAATAGTTTCAAAATACAGGACAAACTGTTAGTCCATGTTAATCATATTCATAATTATGAAGTCAGAAAATCTGTGCTATTTACTGACTGGCATTCTCAGTCAAGACTAACACAGTGATAACTTTATAAAATGTTCTAGAACTAAAACACAATATGAAACTGTTTATTTTAGGTAGTTAATTAAGGTAGGATGGATGGATTTCAAATATGGCTTTTTAACCTAAAACACTGAATTTATTCAATAAAAAGGAACATTGAAAATATGTAAATTTAACCCGATACCATACTGTATATTTTATGTTTTCATGCAACTTCAGGTCTACATGTAACTTTGTTTAGTTTATTATTATTCAAGTAGGGTTTTGTATCACATATATAATGTTTAATAATTTAATGTTTGAAGATTTTTTTTCTTGACAGATGAGATGAGGGAAATATTAAACGTTATAAATATGAGAAAATCCAAGCAGAGCTGTGATACAGAGGATCCAGAACAGTCTGGGATATGAAATTGAGTCTGAAAGATGATTAATATCATGTTCATCTAATTCAGTTTATTGAATTAATATTTGTATAGAAGTGATCCTATAAATATTAATATAAATATTATTATAATACTGGTTTAAATAATGCCCAAATAAAACAGGTGAGATCTTAACAGTATTTATTTACAATATCCTTTCTTCCTTCATTTCCCTCCATTAGCCAGAATAAGTGATCCATCAGATCATCCTGGAACAACAGCAGATAAGAGGCAGAACGCGTCCTTCTGATTCGCTGCCCATCTCCGTGACGTGTCCCCGGAGCCCCGCCCAGCGCGCAGACTGACGGCCGCGCGCGGCGCGCCCCCTCCCCGCCGCAGCTGAGTCTATTAGAGCCAGAGCGTCGCTCGTGCGGGAGAAGCGCGTCGGTGTGGTCCATGGGAAGCGCGAGCGTCGGAGGCAGCAGCTCGAGCTCCGGTCCAGATGAAGCCCAGCGGAACCATGCTGTCCGGCTCCGGCCCGGTTCTGTGGATCACTCCGGTCCTCATCCTGTGCTGCCAGGCGGCCAGCGGCGCCAAGGAAGGTGAGTTCCCAAAGTTTGGAGCCTTGTCTGTCTGGTCCCGCGGAGCAACAAGCCCACGAGCTTCTGGGAAACAATCAGAATCTAAAAAGTCAACATTTCCTTAGTTCTGTTCCTTTTCCACCGTTATAACTTTTTTATTACTGGTAATAAAAGCGAGGCGGCGACACGGCGTTTTTACGCGCGGCGATTTAAAGGCAGATGACCTGGTTTTATCATTATCCTTTATTATTTTAATTGTCTGTGTCATCAGCTTGCTTGCTCTCAGATAAAGCACTGATCTGTCTCAGTACCCGGATCATAGCAGCACCAGGCTCTGGTTCTGGCTGTGGCTCAGGATCAGCGCGGCGTCCATCAGGACGCGGCGTCGCTCCTCCAGAGTCTGCTCTGCTCTGACAGGCCAGTCCGACAGAGCCAACCAGATCAAACTGGACGCGATCACACCAATAGAAGCAAGTACGCCACCAAAAACCTCACAGACAACAGAATCATTCCCAGCAGCAGAGCGATTCGTGCTGAGTCTGTGGTGAGCTGCGCGCCCCGCCGCGGCGCCGCGGCTCCGCTCAGGTGAGGCTGAAACGGGCCCGGCTGCTGTTCCATCTCTCCGTCGATCTGGCTGCTAATAATCAAGAAGTTGGTTTCCAGAGGTCGCCGCAGTGCCGCCGCCGCTGCGCGCTCTCCAAAACAAGCTGCTGGTTTTTCTCTTTCAATTCTGATTTCTTGTTTCTTTGTTGTAGTTTTTTCTCACTTCAAATAAAACCATTCAAAAATAGTCGAAGTGAGCAGCCAGGACATACGTAGATATACGCGCGTAAATGTTGCACCAAACTATTTTTAGTTCTGTTTCTTACTAATAAAATGAAAATACGAAAATAAAATACAAAGTTCTGCAGCCTTTTGTGGCAGCTGCTTACAGGAATGAGGTCCCAGGTAGAAACGCGCGCAGATTTCTGGCCCGACTGAGATTGAACCACCTGCCCTCTGGTTTCTGTCTAGTGATTCTGCTGGACTCCAAGGCGCAGCAGACTGAGCTGGAGTGGATCTCCTATCCTCCCAATGGGGTAAGTCTGCAGAAGCCCCGCAATGCTCCATGCATGTCAGCCGATGCCTCTCGATCTTTCCGCGGTGTGATAGGAGATAATAACGCTATAAGGACCCACACACACGCACGCGCGCGCACACGCACGCACGCGCGCGCGCACACACACACACACACACAGGTGAGCAACTGTGCTTTCTGCCTCTGCTCAGAAACGGAGCCGCAGAGGGAAGAGGCTGGTTTCAGCCTTCAAACACAGCCGGCTTTAAACATTCAGAGCACAAAGGCCTTAAGTGAACCACTTGCGCACAACTGATTAACGCAAGCATTGAGAAACTTTTCCAATAAATAATGCAAGGACAAGCTGATAAACCAAACACAATTGTTCTTTAAAGATGTGTTGGTGAGATAACCCAGCATGCAGCCCTCCTCCTCCCTTTGCAGATCACCTACAATTTCAGCTTGATTATGTCTTTATCTGGCAGCGGTGATGCTGAAATGCGTTCCCTCATTGGTGCATTGTTGTTTAAAGCGTCTCATTTTCTTCTAGTGGGAAGAAATCAGTGGCTTGGATGAGAATTACACACCCATCCGTACCTACCAGGTCTGTAAAGTCATGGAGCCCAATCAGAACAACTGGCTTCGGACTAACTGGATAGAGAAGGGAGATGCCCAGAGAATCTTTGTCGAGCTCAAGTTCACCTTAAGGGATTGTAACAGCCTGCCGGGAGTGGTGGGCGCCTGCAAAGAGACGTTCAACCTGTATTACCAGGAAACGGATTCCGAGGTTGGCCGAGGCTTGAGGGAGAATCAGTACGTGAAAATTGACACGATTGCGGCAGACGAGAGCTTCACCCAGGGAGACCTGGGCGAGAGGAAGATGAAGCTGAACACGGAGGTGCGTATAATCGGGCCCCTGTCCAGGGGGGGCTTCTACCTGGCCTTCCAGGACGTCGGGGCGTGCATCGCCCTGGTCTCCGTCAAAGTCTACTACAAGAAGTGTTGGTCCATCATCGAGAACCTGGCCACGTTCCCAGACACCGTGACCGGGTCCGAGTTCTCCTCGCTGGTGGAGGTGGAAGGCGTGTGTGTGCATGACGCCGAGGAGGAGGCCGACAACTCCCCCAAGATGCACTGCAGCGCCGAGGGGGAATGGCTCGTGCCCATCGGGAAATGTATATGCAAAGCTGGATTTCACCAGAAAGGGGATTCCTGCGAACGTAAGTGGCTGAACTTCATTTACTGTGTTTGTGTGGAATGTATGGAGGCTACCATAAGAGGAAAAGAGATGTGCAGGGAGCAGATCTGTGTTTAAAAGCTGCTTTAATAGAAACCAAACACGCAGTGTGGAGTTTGTGTCAGTTACTCAGCCGATCTGACAACACGGAAGCCGGACATCTTTGGTGAAGTAATTAGATTCCCTCCTAATTGATTGTGAGGCTCGGCATGAGTGTATTGACTCAGGGATTAAATAGTAAGTTGAGTTTAGCCCCTCGGCTCAAACAGTTTTCTCTCCAAGTGGTCAATAGCCAACTCACCGGCTGAGCCCACCGGTTTAGAGGAAGCCGCTCCATCACCTTCGCCCAAATCATCCCGACACACAAAGGAACACAGACACAGCGGCTTCTTCTTCCCGAGAATAAGAGGAACAGTGTGGCTGAGAACAATGACATTACAGTCAGAGATAATTTGCCTTTTTCTCTCGTGAAACACTCCTGGGTTTGTTTTCAGGGGCCACCTGACTTGAATGTTAAGAATCAAAGTGGATTAGAAGGGGCTGACTTAGGTCACAGAACCAAAGTGGCGTGCCTCATCAGCCGTGGCCTTTTTTTTTTTTTTTTTTTTCAAACTTGGGACAACCTCAATATAAGCGGCTTATAAGGAGCAGCAGCCAGTAATAGGTGAACGGAATGCGCCTTAGAACAAATTAGCATCCCTGGCCGACGAGCTTTTCTGCCACGCTGTCATCCATTAGGGACCCATCTGAGGGAGGTGTGCTAATGAAATATATTAGGCCATGTAATTTAGAGCTTCCTCTAATGCTAGCAGCCCCATGGAGCGCCTTCTTATTGTTCTTGTTGTTTTAATATGCATAAGATCCAGTTGTGCCCTTAGGTTTGAAAAAGAAAAAACAAACCAAGAAGCTCAGGAGTTCTCTCCACAGGGAGAACACAGCAACTCAAAGCTAATCCCTCCAACCACCTTTTCTTATTGTGTCTCACAGCGAAGCCCCCGCAACGGAAGCCCGTCTCTATTAATGAATCTGTTTGTGGGCCAACTTCAGGAAGTACGTGGAGCAGCGCACTATTGTTTAAATCTGTGCAAATCAAACCCCAGCCCTGACACTGCACCTTTATTAGCTTTATCTCCGCTCAGCCGTGAGACACTTTTGTATTAACGGCTGCTTAATCTAAATAAAATGAGAACCGTGTTGCACCATCAGCACTTCTGCCAGCCCCTCCATCGATGTCGACACCAAATTGTCCTTTCAGTGGTTTCTTCTACAACAGAAATTATTCAAGGTGTTTTATATAAACTGTCTGTGACTGTAAAAACAATATAAATCAAATCTCTTAAAGCAAATAAAGCATCTGATACCTGGAGGTGGGTGTTGATGCTTTAAAACAGATGATCTGAATGGTTGAACTGAAAGGTGAAATCAATATTTAAGGTGTTTTGTTTTCTCTCTCCAGAGTAAACAGTATTTTTCTCTCTTTCTTTTATTGCCTTCCCGCGTTTACACTGCATTGACCAGCGCAAAAACAAATTACCAGGGCAGAAAGAGCACCCAGGTATTAAGGTACTGTAGCGCTTCTTGGTTTCTCACAAACTTTAGAGTTTAGGAAGAAAGGGTTGAGTTTTACTCTGCCTTTTTATTCAGTTGTCCTGCTTGAACACTGCTCGTTTCTTCTATTTCAGTAATTGAACTGACGGTGCTATTAGTGGGCATTAAGCTGAGTAACGTGTTTGGAACAAAAGAAAAGTTATTTTATGTTGCATGTTTCTGGTTTATTCTTCTATGTTTCTCAGGGTCTATTTGATAAATAGATGTGTAGATGTTCTAAGAATCAGAATATGTATCTACTGTGTAAACGCTCATAAGGACCACCAGTCCAGGGCTCCGGTGTCAGATTTTAATCCAGACTATTCCGGTCGAAAGTGATGAAAGTCAGTGTCGAAAAAAATCCCAGAGGGTTTGTTCTGACAGCTCTTCCCTGGAAAGCTCCGGGGAAGAGCAACCCTACAGAATCTATATAGTTCTGCTTATGTGACAGAATTATCGGCTACAGTTTTATCACTGAAAATCATTTAATCCAGTACAGGTGGCCTCCCACACTCAGTCAACCTCAGTGGGAAGTTAGCTGCTCCATCTCTCAGCTCTGTTTTGCATTTCATGGGGAAATAAAAACAAAACACACACAAATTTAGGTCTTAATGTCAAATCCCTCTTTTAGAATCTTTTAGGATTCTGTGCCATGTCCATAATATTACTGGCAATGTAACTGTTTCTTTTTTTATTTTTGTGGTTTTTCAAAAACAAGATAAACGTGTCCTAATTTCACATGAGTAATAATTATCCGCATGTTCTCTCCTATAACAGACTTTATCAGACTCTTATGATTCTGGTGTAGCGAATAAAGTCTCCGGCTGTCGTGTTTGTGCATTCAGCCGTCGGTCAGACCGCGTTCCCCCATGGGTGGAGGGAAGACCTTCTCCAAAACGTGTTGTGATCCACTCATTCATCACCGTCGGCAAAGAGGGACTGCTTGTCTTTCACTTGTGCCCCCCACCCCCCATGTGTTTTTAACTCTTTGTATGGCACTGTGCGGCAGTGAATGTGAAGGTTTCTTCGTCCGCCCTGTTGGTCCGGCGGCCTCCGTGTATGGAATGTTGACGAAGGCCGGCTGAAGTGTCCCAGCAGCCTGCGAGGAGCTCGTCTTGCGGAGAAGTCCATAGCGTCCATTCATCCCTGGGTTGTATTTAGCACCGGTTGCCGCAGAGCCTCCAACTCGCCCACACAGAACGGGCTCTTGTTGGAGGACACTTGTGTCTTTGTTTGAGTCAATGCCGAGAATGCATGTTGTCCGATTTTGACACACCGCCACCGGCGTCTGTGAAATGATTAACCGGTGACCCTCGCCCAAACAAGGGAGAGGCTTGTAACGGCTGCAGAACAGATAAAACGCTTGATATCGCTCAGCTACTTCTATCAGCGCACGCTAACATGAGAATTAATGGGAGACGGCAGCATCCTGTGGATGCTTGCATCATCCATCTTCACTGTCTGGGACTTAGACAGAAGTTAGTTGGAGACTGATTGATGATTGAACCCCCGGAGGGAATGGGCTGAGCTTCATCTCTCTGAGACAGCTAGCATGAATAGAAGCCACTCGGTGCTCGGAGTAGCCGGGCCAAGCTTTAGGCATGGAGATAAACTTTAGTTTAGCATTTCAAATGAAGGCATGAAGCCAAGGTTCAGCCGTCCCTCATACGTCTTGGTGTTCCCCTGATTGATAAGGTGAGGATTTAATACAGCAAATGACTGCCTTCCACAGCCTCCCCCAGAGCTTAATTATGCAAATGACAGGTGTGTGTCGAATACCCACAGGAGAAGCAAATGGACCTAAATCACTCAGAATTGGAATAAATTGGTGATGGATGGGATCTTGTCCTGTCGCTGCCAGTGTGTGGCTGCGATGAACAGCATCCCAGGGCTTTTCCTCTCTGTTGCTTTGACCTGGCAGGTAGCAGTCGAACATACAGATGGAGTATTCTTTGCTCAGGATCCTGCTTTCAATGCAGTTGGCAGTGTTTTAAAATTGATTGCTTAGGGGCGGAGACCCAAGACATTAGACAGAGTGAAACAAAATGGCTTACCCCTGAACTGAGTGATGAAACGAGATCATCGATCATGTTAAAAGCCAAAAAAGTCCGCTGGCACCCTCTGAAATTTCAAGATTTATCCTTTGGTCTGGTTGACAGATGGAATGTTGTTTAGACAGAGTTGGAATAATATACTTTTGTTTTTAATAAGATAAAACACATTACATGTTTTATCTACTGTTTGGTCTCTGACAACCAATTGAAAGACAGAAATGACATTATAAAACACAAGGTTTTCAGTAAATATTTGCCACACACATGTATTTTTAAATGCGTATGAAATGCTTCAACCTTAATTTCTGCTGCTGTTTTGGAAGTTGATCAGCATCAGCCCAACAGTCGGTTCTCTTTAGCTCAGTTTTTATGCCGCTAGATCGATTAAAACGTTTTTTTTTTTGTAGAATGTGAAAACCAAATAAAGCACACTACATTTATTTTGGCTTCCAGTTCAGATATACGATCCTTGTCTTGACCATATCAGCGTATTCCTGTGTGGTTCCTTTGCTCTAATTCCTTCTCATTAGTAGACTAAACCACCGGTACTTCCTTGGAGGAAGACACAGAAGAATGTTTAGAAATGTGGTTATGTGCAAGAACTGGGGAAAAGTGTTTATTGTACTATCACATCCACCACACACACCCACACACACACACACACACACACACACACACACACACACACACACACACACACACACACACACACACACACACACACACACACACACACACACACACACACACACACACACACACACACACACACACATCCCTTTCAAACATACACCTGTGTGTGAACGAGGAGAAGAAGCAGGGGGAGGATGTTTTCCTGGGATGTGCATGTGGTTTAGGCCGTGCCAGCGGTGCTTTCTGTGGAATCTGGCTGTCCTGTCAACACATTAAATCAAATGCAAATGCCCTGTTTTACATACAACAATTTGAGTCTGGGGCTCTGAAAATATTTGTTCTTGAGCGTTATGCGATAAAGAAACTACAGCGCTGGAACATGCACTGGGAAGGATGTGTCGTAAAAAACATAATGAACATTAACATTCAAATCTAGCAGATGTTCAGGCTGTTGCTCTATTCCAAGAAGTTTGTATCTGATTGAAACTAAAGGTTTTCAACTTGGGTTGTAAAAATGTGAAATTGAATCACCACATTGCGACATGATTATTTTTCTTTTAACCAGATTAATCAATTAAAAATACTGAAAACACACACCTTCACACACACAATCACTCCCTTCACCCTTCATCAACAACAATATATATACTTCCAGAAGTGAGACGCCACAAGTGGACATTTAATGATAAAGAGAATAAAAGACATCGAGGGTCAGCAAGAAGCTTGATACAGTCTAAGCAGTGAGTACGTCCCAGGAGTACACTTAGAATGGGTGTGTTATTATAGATTGCATAAAGCCGACAACCTTTTTTCCCCTGATCTCCTCCAGTTTACTTCCTATAATCTCATATTTTTTCCATATAAGGAGTTAATTATAAATGAAAACATAAACTGGAAACTTTTGGTAGTTATAAAAAACACATTACACGAAGACTGGGACACCTGATTTTATTGGGATTTAATATTTAGGTTATGGATAAACTGGCGAGGGACATATGAGTTGCTGTTTTTTTGTTTACCGGAAAAGATGAGCAAATGTTAACGTACCGTCATCCGCTTGTTACAAGCGTAGCCTCGTCTGCTGCGTTGGAGCCTCATGAATCACACCAGTTTCCCACAAATTGAATCCCAACATGTCAGTGCGACATCATCCCTGTTTTACGAGCGAAAGTGTCATTTACTGTAAAGATGTAGGACGTGTTGGACTGATGATGATGACTCCATCGGGTTTAGTGTGGAAACTCTGATTCATGCTGAGCAGTGGGACGTTTTTCTTTAAGGAACAGAAAGTGTGACTGACTTTCCTTAGACCGACATTGTTTCATGTTTTTTCATTTATCCTAAACATTGATATCATTACTAGAATAACTAGTAAGAAAAGTACTTTGAAAACACCTTTATGAATTATAGACGTACACCCATAGGTTTTAGTTTAGTTTTAACTTTTTCAGAATGAGTCTGTTGTGTGTTTTATTTTATTGGCACAAAAGATCAAATCTAGTAAGAGTAAGGAAAGGGGGCGGCTTCTTACGGTTGAGTTCTTGGCATCTGACCTGTGAGGCCTAATTAAAGACCTTCTGCCGCATCATGTGAGATGGAAAGACTCCAAGTAAACATTCCTCCTTTTAATACAAACAAAGCCAGATGGTTGGCTATGCATTGTACGCTTCAGAAAAGGAGACCTCTGTGACTTCACGTCAGATAGCGTTATTTCCAAGGTGACGCCAAGGTTCACGTGGGGCCACGCACGAGGTCGGTGAATATTACCTTCATTTACACATGGCTGCAGAGCGCCGCAGCAACACAATGGAGGCCTGCCGGTTGTGTTTAGTAACGTGAGCGCCCAGGCTGACAGGACGCTGTCAAGAAAAAGATGGATGATCGCAGCAGTTGACCCCTGATCACCAGAGGAGTCACCTCTGGGAGGCCCTCCCCCCTGCATGACAAAGGAGCCCTCCCCGCAGTGCAGGGGCTCTCATCTCCACTTGCACTAACAGGTTGAGACATCTCCATCGATCCTTGCTTTCAAACCTCTTGTCGTTTTAAGCTTTTGCCCTTTTTAACTATCCGAACTGTGGCGCAGATGTCTATTTTGTAATCGCTTGCCTGCTGGCTGCTGGAGAGGGATGTGATCAGACAGGTGAACTCCATGTCAGAAGACAATGGCTTTGGTGTTCTGTGTTGTGTCCCCGTGGCATGAAGGTGAAAGTGATATGTGAGGGGGCCTTGGGGTCTCGCCACCTCAAGACGCAGCAGGCAGGGCTGGGTTGTCAGCGGAGCCGCTCCTTCGGGGAAACCTCAGACCCCTGGCTCTGTGCTTCAATCTTCCTTTAAGAGGAAAATCGATAAGTTATTACATAACTGCACAGTTTTCTTCTCCACTAACAGAGAGGTGGAATCAGAAGTTGAAATGCCTGGATGGCTCTGTTTCAGAAAACGGTTTCTGTCAGAATTCAAAGGCTTTCTTCCAACATGCTGTTTTGTGATAACCGTGCTTGAGACAAGTATGAATCATTCCAGCTCCGGTGCATCTGAGCACTGTTTTGTTTTAACAAGACACTCGGCCCTACATTTGAATCCCAGACAGGACCTGCCTCCATCCGGTTTACATGTTCTAACCTTACATGCACGACTTCTCCCAGGGTATTCCAACTTCCTTTTACTTCCATGAAGCATCAGCCCTGCACAGATGAAACTTGTATAAAACATGTCTGGGTGGTTTCACCTAAAGAGTTTTTAATTGCCTAACATACAATAAAAGTGAGGTTAAAGAGTCAGAAACAGAGAAGATTGCTTTTGAGAGCCGTCCAGACCTGCACAAGCTTAACTGGGTAGCTGAGGCTTTATTTTGCAGTGAATAGCTTGGTTGACATTGTTCTAACTCTTTTTGTCGCATGTCTGTCGGGGGTTGGCTGGAATAGCACAGCCCGCATTAAGGTCAGGAGGCCTGGTAGGCCCTGGCACAATCCATGGATAATGCCCAGTTGCTGACTGGGGACATTTTCAGCTGCGAATTTGCCTGGGCTGCAAGGGACTTTGCGTTTGTCAGACTTTTAGATCTTGTGATTTCATCCCACTAATGGAGAGTTCACTTCTGTCTTTCAGCACAGCTTCTTTTCGAAGCCATCTCATCCATTAAAGGTATCAGCCCGGCTGGCCTTAAGGGCCCACTCTCCTGTTTTCATGCGAGTTAAAAGAACTAAACAATAGACGATTAGGCAGGGGTATTTTCCATGTAACTGAGATGCCATTTGAAAAAGCTCACTCGGCACAACAGCTCAGAGAAGCGAGGACCTCTTAGGAGGACTGAGTGCAGATCCATGATACGCCAAAGTCAGAGGGAAAACTATCATTTTAAAATGCTCTTTATTCTTTAAGTCTAAATCCAAGTAATGAATCAACCAGAGTAGAGAAAGAGAAGACAGGTGTTTGAGTTTGCTCTTTTCATTGCCTTTCGTTGATGTAAGCTAGACTAATGCAGTTGAGGCAGTGACGTTTTGTGCAATAATATTCCTCCTTCTCTTATAAATTCCCTCCCTAACTAAACCAAATACGTTTATTTAACAGAATTTTCTTCATCGTCTTCCACTTATTTCAAGTGAAGATTAAAAAATACCTTTCAGCGTGTCTCTTTTCTGAGATAATTACCTCCTGCCAGAGAAAACGAAAGTGAGGAAGTATCACCCGTGGTTTGTCAGAGGACTGTAAAAAGAATCAGTGAAAGATGGTCTGTTGTTTTGAAGCAGAATTCTCTGGTTGCCTCGTTTTTAAGAAAAAAACGTTTAATTAGTTTATCTTATCCTTAACTAGTTGTAGGGATCTTTCTGATAATCTGACCAAGTTAAAGTGTGAAAAAGCATCAACCTTGCATCAAGGGACGTTATGTCAACTTGAAACTTTTTTTAACAGTTAGTTACAATTGTTTTACATTTAAGGACTAACCATATGACTAAGAAGAACAACAGCACAATTAGCTTTAAATCTAACTTAATTAGAGTGTGGTTTTGATCCTTTCCTTGTATATCCCATCAGGCACTTCCTTTGGGTTTTCCTTTGGTAGAGGGCAAAGCTTGGAGCCCTCCAACACGGTGTAGGGGGATGCTAATCTTCTCATTGTTTCTCACAGAAAGCTACTTATCTCCTGAGAAGCACAGGTACCTCGGATGATTGACCCAGTTGTGTGAATGTGTGGAGCTCGGTGGCAGTCGGAGAGACCCAGTCCAACTATGCGAAGGCTTGGGGCGAGGAGCCAACATAATGCCAAATCCGAGTCTTAAAGCGTTTTATACACGTTTCAGGACATCCTTTTTAATCTGCTCATGGCCTCATGGTTACCGTGCCCTTGCTTCCTCCTTCTCTCCAAGGTTAAGGGGAGTTGTTGATTTGTGGTTGAAGAAAAAAGGTTGGAATTTTTTACTCAACAGTTATTTGGCTGAGAGCTTTTATGTTCTAATGTGTTTTTGTGAGCCTGGGATGCATCTTAGAACTTTGGTGTGGTCACTGATTGGCCCAAAGATTATGATTAATTTGTGTACTTATTAATACATTGTTTGATCATAAAAATGTAGCCTCAAACAAAACATTTACTAAGTGCAACTATTATTTCAAGCCGTTATAGGCTGGTTAAGACATCATCATATTTTCAGATCATTCTTCTTCTTCCTTGTTTTGACTTCAAACTAAATAATAAAAGAATGAAACTTCTGTAATAATGGAGGCCGCAGAAAGTGCTTTTATACCACAAGTCTAGTTCACACACAGACACTTTAGCCTGATCACTCAAAATATCAGTGGAAACATGCAACAAAGCTGCTAAGAAATTATAAAAAGTGTTTGCTTGTTCAAATAAAAACTTGACATCTAAAACTACCTGGAGTAGAAATAAATCTGAGCTTAAATATTAGTAGAAAACAGGTCAAAGTGAAGAAAATGCTGGGCTCAGTAGGAAGTAGTTTTTTTTCCCCAGACAGAGATTTAGGAGTCTCTAGTTCAGCTTGTACTTTTAAATTACAAAAAAGTCATTTGTTTCTCTACCAAATAATACATCCAAATACTTTAAGAGGATAACAGCAACGCAATGGCTTTATTTATTAAGAGAACGTTTTTTCAAACACACACTACTTTGTTGAATTAGTATGCAGTGTAAAGGCAGACGGTCTTGCTATAAGATGACATCTGAAAAGATTTTTGTCATAAACAGGCCAAATATATTCTTATGAAGTGTAGCTAATGCTCAAAAAAACAAAATAACAAAAGCCTTCAGTAAATTCACTGTCTACATTAAACTAGTATTAAAACGGTACCAAATGAAAAACTACAACAATTATTTGAAGGCAGAATAGATATCATACAAAGTGCTTATAATTGGAATACATATTATTTATTCTACAGTGATGCAATTATTATCTCCTAAACCCCTGCAGTTATTAAAATCATAGTGCTGCCCACTCAATGACATGAGTTGAGAGTTCCATAGGCTCCTAAAGCAAGAGAAATACACCCAGCTAGGATTCCTAACAGGTCTGCATGTCTGCATTACTCTAAATTACCCACAAGATGTACAGCCTCTTACATTGGAGGGGAAAACACCACAGGCTTTAGTCCATAAAAGAGATGCAGCCATAGTTCAGCATGCTTAAAAGACCAGCAAACAGAGCCTGATGAATGTCCACACTGAGGCCTACTATTTATTAAGGCAAAGAACATAAGTCACATCTAATCAGAGCAATGCAAGCAGGCCCAGGGCAACATTAATGCATAAGAAATAAGCTCTGTGTGAGCTATTGACACCCCTCTGTATAGTCAGAAGACACGGTCATGGTCCTAATCGCACGCCTTGAAAGTAAATCTGAAAAACATAAAATAGGAGTTGGGCTTTTAAAAGGCATTTCATGCCTGTCAGAGCATCCAGCAAGACGCAGGGCTTTTTGAAGCAGCTGACAAAAAAATGCCTATGATGGTCTTAACAGTGGATTTCACTTTGATAGAAGCCATCAGACGAGTTTAAAGGTGAATTGGCTTCTTTTTCTTTTGCTAAGAGTTAATGATTTAATTTGCTCGCACACCAGCTTATCTTGCACAGCTGCTTGTGTTTAGACAGCAGATGAACCTGCCAAGGGGAAAAGAATGGAGCTGCCAGGCCTCTACTAACCCGCTGTTACTCCCACTCGCCCAGTGATGTGTCAGGTAGTCCCAAGCTAGAATATATTTTGGGCTCAAGGGTAGAGTGTGATTACTTAGAACAAGGCACCCCAAAACTCAACTTTCAAGAGCCGTTGGGTTCACACTCCATTCCATTTTCAAGGCACACACACTCGACACTCATCTGTGTTTTATATGCAGCCTTCCACAGCTACCACTGCAAGACTTACATCTCAAGCTAAGCTAAACTAGGCTGCAACAACTGCTTTACATATTTGTAAAGAGGAGTAAAAGTCCAATTACCATTTCAGAAATTCTACAGAATAATTGTCACAACTTTGAGATACAGTTTTGCTTTCACTTCTGTGTTTTTCCTAAAACCAAACATAGTTTATTATAAATAATCCTATTTGTTTATGTTATTAACACACACAATTATGATCAAAACTTACAAATAACTGAAAATATTTAAACTTAAAAAAAGTCTGGTAATATTTTACCCATATTTTTAAAAACATGACGATTAAAATCTGTTAGTTAAAATTAAATAATCCCTGTCACAGAATCCGTTAAAATCACATATGACTTTTTCATTCAAGCTGAATTTACTTTGATATAAGTAAAGGAGAAAAATACCAGCCGGAAACCAGAATCGTTACAAACAGTTCATTATTCTTTGTGAGTGTTCAGATGTGAGTATTAAAATCATTCCTTCAAAGGGAACATCACTGCACAGACGGCTGAACCGTAGGTGACGGGATGCATATTATATATGAGAGCTGTGTTAAGAGCTGATGCTTCTAACTACCTCAGAGGCCGGCATTCATTATCATTTTACAGAAAGCAATAGTTTTTTTGAAATAAGAAAATAAACTGTTTCCTTTATCGTGCCTGACCCGCTCCACCTGGCATTCATCAGCGCCGGGGGCCAGCGTGTTGGTCCTGTCAGCTGCTCTCCTCCCTCGGCCTCTTTTATCACTCTAATGGGGTGCTATCTTCCATCCTGCCCAGTCCGGGTCTCCACAGCCGTGGCTGGATCCCTTCACACTCCTTCCACATATGCCTGGGCGGATTTAACACATAATCAGGCCGGACGGGAAGGCAGCCGGAGAAGAAAGGGGGAGGCCCGACCCTGACAGCCCTCATCACGCGTCCGCCGGGGAGACGGAAGGGCCCACACGATTCCCTCTCACTTTGGCTCCGGCAGTCTCCAAAAAACAAACGGAATCTCCCACAGTCGCACACTTGAGCTTACTTTTAGCCCTGTCCACGGCGGTATTGAGACAGATGAGGGGAAATTCAATATCCTAGCTGCCCTGCTCTGACCAGGTCATTTCATTTGCGCTCAACACCAATAAGCATTTCAAGCTTGATTGGAGTTGTGCATGTTAAGCAAAATGGGAGTTTAGTGTTCAGTTCCTCTAAGAAACAAGTTTCTGTTTCATGTTGTTTATTCTGGCTCTTGTGTTATAACCTGGCTTTCATCCCTCAACAGTTTATCTTTTATTTATTTTACCACTAAATAAAATTACATGTGTTCAATCTGCTTGGGCTACTACAGACCAAACGTTTTGTTTTTATGATCAAACTTACAAACAACCCAAAATATATATAGTTTTAATATACATCAGAGCAAACACCTTAAACTATGTAACTACGTATATAACCAGAACTACATCCTCATTCATGGTACATATGTTGTTGGTCTTTACTTTTCTATTCTATTTGTGGTTTCCATCAACAAATCCTTTAAGGATGATGTCGTTCTGTTTCCATCTCCATCTGTGACTCCACTCCTCCAGCATGACTGTGCTTGTTAAAATGCTTTGAAACACACATTCACTAAGTCAAAGATGTTTGAGTGTCGGGAGGTTTTGTTCTCGAGGACGTGCAGGAAGCAGAGGGCGATCAATAGACAAATTGCAGTTTAGTTTTCAGTGATAGTGAAGTGCTTTGGTGAAGAAAAGGCTGAGTTGAAGTGGATGATCTTGTCTTTGTTGTCCAGCTGTGTTCCAAAAATATGGTTATAAGTTGGAGATAATGACTGAAAAGATCTTAGAGATCCTTAGACACAGGGTGTTACCATCTGTAATGCAAATAGGATCTTAAATAGAGCAAATTTTTCACAACACAAATCACAAAAGGCCTGATGGATGCAACTCTTATGAGGTTATTTATGTACAATACTCCGTTAGGAGACTAATGCAGATGACAACTTCATGTAAGGTTTGTGTTATTATCCACACATGTTTGTGTTTTGCACTCGCCTGATTTTTGTTAATCCCTGTGATATTTTAATTGTTGTTTTTGCTTTCCTGGATCGTTGGTCGGTTGTGGACATCCTTCTGTTCTCATCTTTGGTCCCTGTGTTTATTAAATAAGTTTCCCATCTTCAATGCATATACCAACATCCTGTTTCTGCTTTGGCTCCTTTACTGCCACCCATCATGACATTATTTAAGGAGAAGAGATCTTGCCAGGCCGACGAAAATGAGGAGTGTTTACTGGACAGGGCTCTGTGGGTTTGTGCATCATCTGGCGCCGCCAGCCCCCTGAACTGTGCGCCTGTACGATATGATCTGGTCTCGCACACTTGACTTGTACCTTACTTCCAGAGGTCTCCTCTACCTGGCCTGTTGTGTTGATATTGAGGTTTTTGGTTCCCTGATTGGCTAGTCGAATGTCAACATCCTTATTTTTTTCATTTTTGGTGCATCTTCAATGCATCTGTTGATGTCCAGTTACTTTTTCAGTCCTTCACCGCTACCCATTAAAGCAACCTGTCCATTCTGGTGTGTGGATGTTTATGGAGTATTCTTGATAGCTGGGGAGTGTCACATGTTGTTTACCTTTGAAAGACTAAGTTCTGCTTAACCAGAACGTTGATCAATGGAAGATGATGTTGGATGGATGGGTGGATTGAAGTACATTTTGAAGTTTACTTCAATAATCCAATAATTCAGTCAATATCAACAAAGACTCAATGCACTTTGTGAAGCTGAGGCGTTAAGGTTACATCACGTAAACCTCATCACTTCAATCATGACAACGATTTTAAAACTAGTGGTAAGTTTTCACTGGTTTTTAATTTTAAAATACACTTAACCTGTAAAAGTCAGATTTAGATCATCACATATCAACAAAAGCAGAAGATTAAGGAAAGACCAAAATCCACAAGTGCCATCGTTTCACCCCTAGAGAAGGCAACTAATTATTTCAGGCTGAACTGAGAGGAGTAAGTTCGACTTGGCAAATAAGGAGTCCATTCTGCTGTTTCCCCTTCTATGCTGTCCATCAGCCAGAGTCATGACACTGCCAAAAGTCTGAGAGAAACTGGAAGCAAGTCAAGAATTTTAAGATGCTCAGTTTAGAGGACAAAGGAAATGAACCAGATGTTTGGAAAACACAAAGGTCCCCTCCTCCCGTTTTTGTGTATTTGGGTCTTAGCGATAAGAATACTTGGTTGTACTCTCCAGGCTGTGATAGAGACACTGTAGCCACAAGAGTGTTTGATTATCTCTGTCCCACTTGTCTGAGGACCTGTCCTTTCTCAGGCTCTTTGTCCTCTGTCCTTTTAAAAATTGCTGACTGCAGCTTGTCCCCACACACACAGGAACGAATGAATGAAAAGCCTCAGCCAGTGGACGGGAAATTACAGATGCTTTCTCTTTAGCCTGTCGAGAAACTGGCTCAATTGTTGCCTGATTTTCTTCTTCTTTCTCTGCTAAACCTCAGCCTGTTTCTCAAAGGACCGACTTATTCGTCCGTGTCGTAAATAAGCCGGTTGTTGGATCTGGTGCCGAGCTTTTTATAGCTGACCACTTGTCAACAAGCGTAAGCCTGCCGACGCCTTTTATCTTCTCAAGAAGAGGACCTGACTCGCTTAAAAGTGACGAGTTATTCCGAGACATTTCGTCCTTCCACATGTAATTATATTATGGACTGTAAGACTTCTTGTCAAAGTCATTGAAAGTATCAAAGAGGAGGTGCTTTTTTTTGCTGTGTTCTAACACGTTAGTGTGTCATTGTTTAATCGTAGGGTGTCAGTCATTTTGTCAGATGGGAAGACTACTGGGTAAACAGAGCCGACATAATTGCTTTGCAGTTATTTCTCCCCAGATATAAAGTGTTGCAGCTGGGACAGTCAACATAGAAAGTCACTCTATCAACTGGCTTTGACTGTGAGCGTTCCTCCAGCATGCATAGACATGGAACAGAGACCTGCTTGACAGAGAATCAGTGAACTGATTTTGCAAGGCCTGGAATGCTGGGTTGGGACTGCTATGTTTGTACTTGTCACTCAATGCACTGCCAGTGGTGGTGAGAGTTGCAGAAACACTTAGTTGCCCATGTCATACAGGCGTTCGATTTTTGAGACCTCATTTGACGCCTTGTTGGCTCTGTAAACATTTCCGGCTGCTAAACTCAGTCGAGTGCTCTGATAAACACATAACCTGACGGTGAAAAAAGAAGTAGAAAGAGCAAGTGTGAGGAATCAAAAACAGATTTCCCACCATATATGTTTTGAGTCATGAGTATTTATTAATGACGCAACTGGAAGCATTTCAAGAGTTTCGGGGAAAGGCGAATAAAACAGGAGAGCAACGGATAAAACCTGAACTGTTCAGTTTAAGCAGATGCCTCTGGGTATAAACACCATCAAAATAATCAACAGGGACCAGGCTTTAAATAAATACTGTTGCCAAAAGTTCCTATTGGTTAGATGAACAAAATCCCAAAGTGTCTTTAGAAATCCTAGAGTTTTTAGATATAGAAATAAAGCTGACCGTATTGGAAGAACAAACGGACACTCACATGTATGTTTTGAAACTGGATCATTATTTAACTTTAGTGTAGAGTTAATAATAATAAATAAATTTAAAATTAATTGTGTAAAAGGAAAGTTATCAATACAATTTCAGAATATATAAAGAATATATGCACATTGTGACGAAAACATAATGTTTCTAAGATAAATACAGTTAAAATTATGTTTTCTTGTTTCATGTTTCAAGGTCAGTTGTTCTGGCCCGCTTTGATTGGCTGTTAGCTTTCACTGTCTGGGTTAAAACAAGACATATCAGTATAAGATAAAGAGGGAGCTGTCTATAAATCACTGAAAGCATTGGGGAGAAATACTTACTTCAAGAGGCTACATCATGTTTAAAGAATGGAGGATGAACATTTTACAAGTGATGGCTTGTACCTCATAGTTATACCTAGTTATAAGCTTAGCGCTCTTTGCTCCCTTCTTAAAGCTCCCACTCTATACTCTGGGCTTTGGATCCTCTTGTCTGCTGTCGCTGTGGGAGTTAGCTCCAGTCCCAGCTGGGTTCTCCCCCTCAGCAGGCTGGCCACCCAGCAGATGAGCTCTCAGAAACCCAAAGGCAAACAGGCTCACTGTCTTATCAGAATGTTAAAAAGGCTGGCGCTCAGACTGAAAGCTGCAGGATCCAGCCAATTTTTACCCAGCTGGAAAAGGCAGCCCCAGCAGCGTCATTATGTTGCTCTGTGTACACTGCATACCACACCATGCAACCAGTCCCCGCTTACATCGCTGTTTCCTAAATGTTATCTCTCATCAGAACTTTACAGTGGGTTAAAAAAACAACCAAATATGATGAGTAGGCACTTCAGAGCTTTGTGAAGAGGTTCTGTGCAGTCAGCATTCAGGCTTTTCAGCCTCCTCCTGGATCTGTTTTCAATTACCGGCTCACAAAAGGTAAAGAAAGATTAAAGATAAAATCGTGTCGTTACTTCCCTTAAAAAAAAAAGATCTTGTTTCACAAGGCTGGAGGCGAGCAGTAAATAGGGAATGACAACGCTTTCATGTTGCTAAAGTCAGGATACCCTCAGCTTGAGCTTCAGCCTGTGCCTCTTTTTCCTCCCTGGAAGTGTTAAAGCAGAAAACTCCTTCTTTTTCCAGAGCTGTCAGGAGAGCTGATGGCTGGAGGAAAGTAGAGTAAGCTGAACAAAACAGTGGATCTGAAAGAGAAATGAAGTCACTTGGATAATCATGGCTGTTTTTACCCCAGTAGCTCATGGAAGATACATTTTGGTGTAATTTTAGAGTTTGTATGCAGACCTACTCACTGACCTTTAGACTTCTTGATGTTTTTTTTCTTGTTTTTTTTTTGTGTGACAACAGGCTATTTTTTTCAAATCTCCCTGATCTAACTTTTGTTTGTGGAACATTGAAATCATTTGGCCCAGATTGAGCTTTGTTTAATTGTTATTTTCGCTTTACAACCCAGTGTAGACACAGGCTGTGACGAGACTCTCAGGAGATCATCTCTTCAATTAAAACTGAGTTTATTTCACGTAAGCAACAATTAAAAGATTAAAATACATTTCGATTGAGATTATTATATACTTAGATTAACCTGAACAGAGGTAAAACTGCCAGTTAGTTACACATCGCAGCAATCGGTGCAAACATTGTTCTCAAAACTAGTCTTATATTGGTCCTTTCAAGGTTTATTTTCAATCTTTTGTAATACGGTGTTCGAAAGGCCACTTTTGGTAAAAATGTAATAAATCCTTGGATTAGTCATCAGCTAACAAGCTAGTCACATGTTCAGTGTTGTGGACTTCAGTCGCTCATGTAAAGCTGAAACCCAAACACGCCAGACCTCGTCTACAGGCGGTTAAACCGTCTGTTTTAAAAGTTCAAAGGTCAACTATAATTTCATGTACTTTTGCATGGGCAGTGGAAACGTCTCAGCACCACAGCAGAAATTACATCTCGATTTTTATTTCCATTCCTCGGGGTTCAGCCACTTTTATGAAATTATTCTTCTGCTATGCGGCTCCAGCCAATAGCATATCATGTAGCATTGAGCCGGCATATTTGTTTGGAAGTCTTTGGAACGAAAGTACGAAAAATATCCATGAATAGAAAAATGTTCCACCGTCAAATCCGTGAAGAAATGGTTTTCCGCTGTTTAGCTGTCTTTAGCAGTTCAAAGAAACTCAAGGTTAATGCGTTTTGTTATATTAGCCTAGATATCAGGTAAATTAGGACATATTTAACATTGTAATATGTCAATTTTATTGTGTCCATCCTGTCATCTATATAACTCCTACAGATTGACTGTAAGTGGCCAGTGCTCTCTAGCCTCAACAATGGTTTTACATTTTCAATTTTACCTGAGTGGTCCCACAACAACAAAGATGATATCTTTCTGTGGGTTTGCTGGTCTTAAAGTTGCTTTTCTTATCTTTAAAAAACCAGAAAAAGGAGGGAGAGTGACATCTTGTTACTACTGAGGATTTATTTGCATTATAAACTGGCTAAGAGAAAAATAACATGGTTGTAGAATTGTGGGAGCTGTTACTGGTATTAAAACAACAGAAATGTATTCAAAACTATCCCAGCTGACCCATAAAAATAAGTGACGTTTGGCATTTCATGACTCTAAAACAGCTTCATGACAGAAAAAAGTCCTGCTGACCAGCAGAGTGTGACTGCTTGAAAGGTCAAAGATTAATCATTAATTGCCCTATACTCTAATCTCTTTATGGATAATATTTCTTCTTATAGGTTGCCTTTGTTTTAAGCGAGTCAAAGGCCTCTGCTGACATGCGCATTTATGAGAAAATTCCTGCTGTTTTGTTCCTTCCAAGCTTTGCTTTATCCCTGGGTTTGTGCGTCAGCGTGAGATCTGGGACAGCTGATTTTGTGGCTCACCCTGCCTGAAAGCACCGGCTGCATCATCAACACTTGAAAGCAGCGGTTTGTTCTGTCTTGCCCGTTTCACGATGGGAACTCGGTGTATCGCAGGGACTGTGTTTGCACAGGACTAATATCACCTCAAGATATTTAGTGATTTCCAACTGCTGAGATCATCATTGAATGGGATCCTGTTTGGAGCTTAGCTGGGATATTTCTGATGGAACTACTGGCAACATTCCAGGCATTTGTCACATTACAGATTAGAAATGATTTTTGGTTTTACATTGATGTTGGATATTTCTGTACATAGAAAAAGTCTCTAGTCTTCAACGGACACCCGCCGTAGAGAAGTAATGTTGATCACAAAAGCTCTGGACACCATCTCTAACAATGAACTGAGACTTTTCTGAAACACAGTTAAAACAAATAGTTTCTTCAGTAAAGGAGACAATACAACGTTAAAATCACAGCCCTGATCTTCCTGCTGTGACGGGTCTTTTTTGTGGAGCATCAGTGACGTCTCTGTGAATAAAGAAAGGAGTCGCTGTAACATTAATCACCAAACTATTAGATAGGTGATTTAAAATCTTATTACATTTAAGCATCTTATATTAGCAAGTAGCATGGTTAGCATTAGTAAAATATCAGTCTGTTAGAATTAGCATGCAAACGTGTATATTCTAAACGGTTTCGTCAGAGAAAAAATCCTTTTAAAGTATCGTTTCAAAATTAAGAAAGTTACCTTAACCAACAAAAAAAACACTGAGAACAGCAGTAAAATACTACAAATAAATAATATTTTTAATCAATAACACATTATTAATACAAAATGAACAATAACAAAAAACTAAAAATAAAAGTAACATAAAAAACATACAGTTTTTTTATATATATATATATATATATATATATATATATATATTTATATAGTGTAAGTTGTGTCTTTAAGTATTAGATGCTATTTTTATCTGCTTTTTGATGCTCTCAGGTCAACATTTAGACTTTCTACAACAGTATTAATAAAATAACTAATGTTTTAAAGCGAAAACTAAATTCTTCCTTTTCTCATGTACTACTTGCAATTTTTTGCCCTTACAGTGTCTAAACCTTTAACAAGATCCCCAAATGTGTCCAATCTGAAATTGTGTTGAGCAAACATCAGTAAATAGGCAATGATTATTGAAATCTTAATTTCCGAGCATCCTGTTCAACTTCCTGTTTCTGTTTTCCTCTCCTCAGCGTGCAGTCGTGGTTTCTACAAGTCTTCCTCCCAGGACCTTCAGTGCTCACGCTGTCCAGCGCACAGCTTCAGCGACCGTGAGGGCTCGTGGCGCTGCGACTGCGAGGACGGCTACTACCGAGCGCTCTCTGACCCTCCATCTGTGGCCTGCACAAGTGAGTCTGCCAGGCTGTCGCTAAGGTTAAAAAGAGAACGCTTTGAAAAGCCCCACGTGTTGGAGTTGTAGGGGGGCAGGGGGGACCAACATAGTCCAGAACCTGATCCAGACCTGTGGAGTCCGTCTGCTGCGGTCTCATGAAAGCTCCAGATGTGTTCTCTAGCAGCTCCTCTGCCTCCCAGCATGTCATCATAATTATGTTTGCAGGCTTGGGTGTCTGTTTTCTGTCTTAGCTCGTTGCTAATGATGAGAGGAGCAATTTGCCATTTCCCGTCTGAGAGATTGCAATTACAGTCGGCAGCGGCGGCCCACGCAGCAGCCGTCCTTTGTCCTGGCTCGGGTAGCGGCTCTGTGACAGCACTTGATGGCTCATTTACACAGGATGGGGGATCCAGGTTGAATTGGTGGAGCTCATTTGCTTCCAGGTCCCATTCTCAAACATATTTATTTCAAAGAGTGGTTATTTTTCATTCTTGTTTTCCGTTACTTTGCCGTCAGCTACTGTGCACAGAGGAGTGGCGCTCGCCAGCAGGACCGTGTTAGCACTCCGCTTTATCTCTGTGGGTAAACAAGACCCCTAAATCAAATCTTTGGGCCTTTATCTTTGTGCCTTGCTCTCTGCTGATAATGTATCACAGGAGCCACGGTTTGTCCTGCAGGCGCCTGGCATTCATTATATCTATTTTGCACATGCACATCTGTCGATTCCTAACAGCTGAAACAGCTGCAGCCAGTACACACGCCGGGTCCACACTGATGAGCAGCGGCGCTTTTTCCCCCAGTTTACACAAAGTAGGCCAAGTCAGAATTTTTTATGTGACAGAGAGAGGATCCGGGGAAGATATCTGACGCAAAGCGTAGCAGCGTGGAGCATTGCACCGCCTTGAAATCAGAGAGTCAGTAGAGAGGATTCAATGGATTGAAAGTTAGATTTGATGCAGGGTCTTTTCTTTTCAGTTCACTCTATGTGAACGGCAAAAATCTACAAGACACTTAAAAACTATATTCTGATCAAACATACATGCTAATGTATACCCAATGAACTTAGGGGGGTTTAACTGTGATGGATTCATAGTTCTGTTGGATTCTTCATTTCTGCTGTATTTTGCGTATTGTATGTGAAAAAACCAGAAACACAAAGGGATGAATTTACATGCTGGTAAAAAGCTTACAAGAGGAAAACAGATAATTGGAATAAAAAAAAGCTGATTTGCTTTCTCCTAGGAGCAAGAATTTCCACAAACATTAGCTTAACAATCTACAGCCTGTGTCTCAGCACTTTAGCCGGCTGCGATGCACCTGAGGTAAACGGATTCAAAACACTTGCGTGTGTCCCAGTCGGCTCCTCCAGTGTGCCAGCTGGTCCAGAGAGTCAGCCGTTTCTTTTTTTGTCCGAGGGTTCAACAAAATGAGTGCTCAAACCTCCGGGTAAATTACTGACTGACAATGCAGCAGCTTAGAAATGAAATGTTAGGATTGGCTCTCGTTCCGCCCAAAGCAGATCCAAGCGTGCGCTGTAATGCTGACATGCACAATACCACCCTGGTGTTAACTGTAGGGCTTCATTATAGAACAAAAGAATACAAAGCCTCATTCAGGTGGACAATGATGGGTTGGTCTAACTTGATCTGAACTGCAGATACAGTTTGGTTAAAGGTCTCCATGTTTTAGCTTAAATTGATTGGATAATTTAGTAGAATGTGAAGAAATTATAAAATGACTATTTATTGATAAGTTAAATTAAATGCAACTATTGTTACTCATTTATAAGTTATTTTGCTTGACTCAATCATGCATGTTTGAGTAATCCTTGAATCTTTCACGCCAGACACTGGGGGCGCCTAAACACTTGCTCCTGTAATGCAGTGTCTTTTTACCCATATGCCCACCTTGGAACTCTAATACCACAGTGATGGAAAGTGTAGAAGCCTCTTAAAGAGACAGGGGCTAATTTTAAGGCATTAGTTATGAGCGTTTTGCAATGTCAGTTGTTTTGTTTCATATAAACATTTTTATCAACTGTAGGTAACAGATAGTAAATGGCCTTTACTTGTATATTGCTTTATCAAGTCCAGAGGACCCCAAATTGCTTCACACTATAGTCAGTCATTCACACATAGTTACTTAACTACCCTATAAAACGGCAATATTTGCCTGGCAAATATATAATACCCCCCTTTAAGTCTCTGTTTGATTAGACAGCCGGCCAGACAGAGCTCGGCAGTTTCCCAGCTGATTTATTTGTTTGGTGTCAGAGTGATGCTTTGGAAAAATCTGTGTTGAAGCCTTTTTCCAAACTGTATTTTTGCTGCTCTGAGGATTAGTTTGCTTGGCTTATCCTGTTGAGAAATCTGTGAGAGGAAAACCACAGTGACGCTGTGTCTGAATTACAAATAACTGACTCAACACGGCCTTATGCTCATTCGTAAGCCAAGTGTTTTACAGCACCTAGTATATGAGATGACACATTATGAGGTGTTTTTTTAGTATTCAAATATCTAAGTTGTATCATCGTTATTCATAATGCCTTTATAACGGCCCAATCTTGTTCTCCACTTAGAACACAGAGAGCTGCAGGGCAAAACACGCAGTAGTGCAGATTCAGGGACTTTTTTAGTGCTGTGGAATAAAAGACGTTTGAAGTGCAGTTGAACTGAAGCAACTTGACAAAATGTGTAGCTAATTATCTGGTTGATTTAGCTAGTCAGAGAAACGGCCTTTACCTAATCTTGTAGATATTACAAGCGGGACTTAAACCGGTCTCTTATCAGTTGAAGTTCTGACATCGTTCTTGTGGGTAAATGCCATAACCTCTGCTTGGGCTTGTTAGAGTTTGGTTCCACCAGCTGTGTTTATCTGTTTCACTCACTCCCCAACGTCTGACTGAGACAACCGCGTAACTCAAGCTGACAAATTTGAACAACAAACCAGCAAACTTTTAGTGTTGTGCCGAGGCAATCGTACGGACCCTGCTTTAAAAGACAGCTCCATTACTCACTTCTCCAACCATCCTAATCGGATGTTAATGCCTCACTCTAATATCCCCCGCTAATCGAGGGCAGTGCACACATACATCGGTAAGAACAGCAGAAAGTTTCCACTCTCGCGGTGTCCTCTGGCTGTTCCCTCCTGGGTAATCACCTTGGCAAAGTAACACCGTAATTACTAAAGTTGCCTAATGCACACTTTCCAAAATTCATTTTCATTAAGTTTGGGTCTACACTTGATGACCCCACACCATAATATGTAAACATGTATTTTTAAATTGCTTGAAAAGCGTTAGGGGCCCACATCTTTCATCCAACCCTGTTTTCTTGCAGCTTTTTTTTCATTATCTTGTTAAATGCAGAATTAAGTCAGTGTGACCAACAGTCACTGTGATTTCCCTTTCTCATGTCTTTATTCAGCCAAGGAGTGAATAGCACTTGAAAATGAATTTGCAATAGGTGAAGAAATAGCTTGATTGACAGATATATATATATGTATTTATTTTTCTAAAGCCACCATATTGTTATCTTTAGCGAAACAGTGAGATGGATCCCTGGCACTTAGAGATTAAGGGTGTGTCTGTGGGGTTGGGAAGGAAATGAGATGAAGATGTGTTGTGGGGACAGGAAAAGCCAAATTCCAGAGCTGAATAAAGAAGGGGGAGACATTCCAAAAATACAGCTCTGGAGATATTGTTTCCCGTGTGGAATGTGTGTGGGGCTGACGGAAGAAATGCTTTATTTATTTATTTGGTACTATGTATTGCTGGATAGTCATGGCATTGTTATGCAAAGCTGAGAGGAGATCATATATGTGGTTGGCCTTTTCTTAAGTGGAAAAATGGAAGAAGAGCGCATCGAGGAGTCTCTGACAGGTTGAGGAGTTGGGCATCAATCATGCAACAGCTGTGAGCGGCATGGGTGCGAGCCAGGGTCTGAAAGGGCCAGCGGTCGACTGCTCCACCCAGCCCTTAAAAATCTGCCACCTCCACAAAATGACGCTCATCAGAGGTTGTTTGTGGACTCGGAACGAGCTTTGAAATGTTTCGTTCAGGGCTTTTTTTTTTTTTTTTTTACATCTAGGACTGGGCCAAGAATCTGTTTTGTTGATTGATCAAATTTCAAGTTATTGAAGATTTAATTTTTACAAAAATCTGTTTTTTTGAATTCTCTCCTTTGTCCTATCAGCCCCATCAAGTGCTTTCTATCTTGTTTCACCAGCATTTTCTACAGTTAGTCTTTATTTGGATAAAAAAAACAAAAAAAACTGAAAACATTATTTTAGTTTTAAGCTATATTATAAAGTCCTGTTAACTAATTAAAACATTTGTCCTGGTTTCCCTTTACAAAGAAAGCAGGCATCTTACCATCAGTCCAGCTGCATTATTTAGGTTCAGTCCAGATTAGTTCAGGCATAGTAAAGGTTAGCTTTTTAAACTGCTGTCAAATGCAGGTCTAATCAAAAGGTTTAAAATACTGTCAATAAGGACAAAATTTTCTCGAGAGACGTTACTTCTCAAGTTAAATCCAGGTAGGTTTCACTAAATGTAATAAAATCCAAATAATTGAAAACCTGTTCAAAAAACTTAGGTTAGGGCGAAAAGAAACAACAACAGTTTACATTGATGTACGAACTTATATAAATACTATTGTTTAAGACATAAAATAGGGTCTTTCACATACTAGTTCAAAAATATTGGAACATATTCATTAATACGGGTATGATAATGTTCAGTTTTATTTTATGATCTATGATAAGAAGTTTTAACCACAGAAATAAAATACTACAAACAGCATATTTGAAATGAGACATGTGCCTCATTTTTTTCTTTATATATCTGTGGGCATAAACATGATTATTAAATAGGAAAATACCAGCTTTGTTTCCATATAGCATCATTTCCAGCTCTTAGTTCCAAGAAATATTGATTGTGATACAATTGGGGCAAATCATAAATATAAAAACGACAGATGCATTACATAGATTTATAAGTATGTCTACAGATAGCAATCAAAGAAGATTCGTTTTTATTTTCAGTCTTCATCATTAGAATCTGTCCGTATCAAATAATAAGTAAAGTTGTGTTTATTTATGGTAATCTATAGCTCTGCTAAGCAAAGTTATATTGCTGTCTTTGGCTGTTTGCTTTAGAAGTCCTGCGTTATGTATTTACAGAGAGCAGAATGTGGATAAAACAAACCAGTATATTTATAATTGACTTTACATGTCTAGCGCTTATGTAAAGTCCATGTAAATAATTACATGGTTGTATCAACCATGTAATCAGACCAGGCCATGCAAACTCAAACCAGATTCATAAACACGAAGTAGGGATATCTTCCCTGGTACAAGTTTGGCTATTCAGCAGACAAGACTGGGGGAGTGGGGGGGGGGGGGTAATCATGTCGCTACACAAAGCTTCCATCAACTGTCGCCTGGCATCAATATTTAATGTCTGCGTTTTCTTGGCTCATATCTGGGCAGGTAGAAATCCTCCAGGCCTGTTCCAGAGCTGAGGTAATCCAGAAATGTGTCCATTGTTTCTGCTTACATAGTGTAAGACATGCGTTTTGCCATCCTCCCATCCTCATCCCACAGAAAACCTCCAGAGGCTTTGGCTAAAATAGATTTCAGCTTGAAGCCCACATTGTAAACAAGTGGCAAACCCAATATCAAATTCATTGCGGTACATAAGCAGGATCGAAAAATGAACATTTTGGTAACAGATGCTAGAAGACACTCCAAGCTCTTTCTTTTTTTTTCTTCTGCATGTCCTCCTTTGGGGTCTGCTGCACCCACCTCATTAGAGGCGAGGTCAAGGGGTCACAACACACATTTGTAGAGTGAGGATTACCTCATGGACGATTTGAATACCACTCACCCTTGCTGCCCCTCTCCCCACCACTTCCCAATTAGAGGCGCGGCTAGCTAACAGGCTGCCGGGGGTTAAGATAGCTCCAAGCACCTCTCAAGGCTGATAAGCAGCAGATTCCTCCCTCCTAAGCCTGGATTTATCCAGGTCTTACAACCCGACAAAGAGCAGAGAGGAGCTTCGTAACATGACCTAAAGACAGTCTCCTGCAACGTTCTCCATGCTCTAGATTATCGGTTGCATTTGATAGATTGTCGTAACCTCAGGCTTGTTCCTCATGGCTGCTTTTTCGATCAAATATTTGACCTCACACAACATTATGCACGACTACAGTAGTGAAATGCCTTAAACTACGGATGTATCACATCTATATGCATTGCGATGACAGCAGACGTTCATACCAGAGCCTGGACACACTGGCAGAGTTGGAGGGAAGCGAGCAAGTGATTGAGACATTTCAGGCTGTGGGGTCTCTGGCAGGCTAATCCGTGAAATGAAACTCGACTGGGAGGAGGGTGAGAGGAGAGGAGAACACGGGAAGATAAGACAGTGAGGGGGAGTGACACACTGGAGGAAAAGTAAAAAGAAGTGGGAGAGCGACAAGCCCTTGAGCTAGAAGGATGAGCAGACAGACAGACGGCGGAAGACTTGGGATGCAGGTGCAACTCTGTGCTGCAGGTGAAGTCAGAGCACAAGTGTTTTATTCCAAAGGCCAGACACGTCCTATTCAGAGAAGCAAGGAGACGCCAAGGCGGAGGCAGAAGAAAAAGAGCTAAGGTTTTTAGTATGCTTCACACAAACTGGGTCACGTCATGTGTCATCTAACCGCGTCGAGAGAAGCACGTCTGCTTTGAGTGGATACCATCAAAGGTACGATATTCCAGCTACCAAAGAATACTCCCACTGTCCTTGGCTGTTTTTTTCCAAGTACATATTAATAGTAACAAACCATGTTAGGTTTTCTCGCCTAGCAAATATTCAGTTACTGTTGGATGAGGAAAGATGACAGTGAATAAAGACAATTAAAGATACATGAAAATAATCATAAAAATGGATTAGGATTATCGGAGATTAAAGTCAAAAGATTAAACTAAAAGCACCTTTAGCTCCAGACATGTCCACTCCAGCCTCAAAATCCAACATGACTGCTTTGTTTTATTTGCATGGGGACAACTGACTATAACAATTATAGCCTTAGCTAATTTGCAATCCATGTCCATAAATGGACTTTTAACCAGAGAAAAACCGTTTAAAAGACATCAGTAAAAGGTGCTGGAAGTTTCCGTTCTGATTCTTTGCACTTTTGGTGATTTCTGTCTCAGTCAGCAAATGTAGTTCTGGACCTCTTTCAGCAGGTAATCTGATGCTTAGATGTTTCCTAGCAGAGTAACGAGATCGTGCGACTCACAATGCTGAAATATTACTCTGCTTCTCATCAAAGTCTGTCTAAGTAGTTCCTTTAAGCTGGAGTTGGGGGGGGGGGGGTATTTGTAGGCAGCTGTTCTGGAATTGCTCTGTTATGTTAACAGTCATTAATAAATTCTTCCTTTTTGGTTGGATGGAAAGAGCTTAAAACAAAGATAAAAAAAGCTCTAGGTAGATATTTTGTATGTTTTCTGTAGAAAACACAACAGTGACAGACAAAATTCAGACCATTTCCAAAACCATTCTCTGCTAAGAATGCGAAAGTTGAGTTCTATTAAAGTAAAGTTTCTAATGAGCCTACATGGGATTTAACATCTATTGTTTAAACTAAATAAAAGAAAAAACTTAGATCTACTAAACCAGATCTGTACAAGGTTTTTCACTTTTAAGACTAATCACAGCATTGTTACACATCAGGGGCGAACTCAGCTCTGTTTGGTATTCATAAACATGAAATTCATTTTCCATGTGGATCAAACTTCATTCAGTAGGATTAAATGAAATGTGTTCAATAGTATTCATTCATCTTACGTTTGTTTTATGAAAACTTTGTTGTTTATATGGAGTCTCTTAGTTCTCCCAAAACAATCCCAGTCTCACAAACCTTCTTTTTCACAGTTGACCTTGTTTGGAAGCCCTCTAGTTATTTAATGTACTAAATCTTAATGCATAAATTGTTTTAATCTTGTTTCGCTAATAAGAGCTAACCTAATTACACAGGGAATATGCTGAAGCTGGCGGTAACAGCATGGCAAATAACTGACTTTCATAACATTACATTAATACAATGTGATCATTAGCTAATCAAGTATACAAACATCGCAGTGTTTATGCTGTCATTATGGACGTTTCGATTAGTGCTTTAATGAATGTTGGGTGTGTTAGATCTCATTCACTAAAGCTCTGCATATTATCCATCCAACCATTGATCCCCGTCTTCCTATTTGCTGTCCAAGTGACATTGTGACCCATTAGATTAGTATGTTACAAGTAATAATACAGTGTAGTAATTTACTGTATTTACGTTGAAATGTTAGATCTTATAATTTTGACTCAAAAAAAGCAAAAAGATATTTCAATATATCATGATGCTGCGATAGAAAGTGCATGTTCCCGGCAGTCTATTGCTGAGGGATATCGGAAAGTGTGTGGCTGAACATGTGCGTGTATGTGTTTTTAAATGCACATGTGTTAAGTCATACTGTCACGCTGGACACATGGACGGCTGCGGTGCTGAGAGTCGGCGCTGAAGTGGAGTGGTCCCTCCACTTCACCTGCCACAGGTGGCTCTTTCATCTTCCCTGTCCTCATCCTCTCTTCTTTTGCCCGATAATAATGAATATGGATGTCTCTGTTTTCCCTTCGGTTTTGAAATAAAGCAAAATAACTCAGAGCTGCGTTAATAAGTTAGAATATTGTTAGAATATTTAATGCTACTGACATTCGAGGTCCTCCGTCTAATATTCTTTAGAGAATATTACAAATAAGATGAAGACACGTCTTTAAAGTATTCATGTGTAAAAAGCACAAGTCATATAACATTAATTACATTTGAGGGAATTTATTTATATTAACATCTGGGCCGTAAAAGCTTACAGGAGGGAATGTGAAAGATAAAAGCAGCGATTTGTAATTCATAGTTTTACGAGATGAGCTTATCTCTGTCGTTACGTGAACATTTATGAGCAAATGTTTTTTGGGTCCTTCACGCGTTTCATCTGGCAGAACCTGACGTAATTGTATTCTGGTGTAACAGGCTGCTGATAATTGAGCTCATAAAACTCTTTTTCTTTTTCTGAACGATGTTAACTTTTAATGGGCAGTTTGTCTAAGAAAGGATTCTCCGTTCTATGAAAACCCAACAAAACAAGCATCTGTTGCCAGGGTAAACATAATTATCGTAGACATACCTGACAGGCTTCTCTCATCCTGCAACAAGTCTTCTGTCAACAACTTCTAGTTCTTATGTTGTAAACTCTAACCATTTTTAGTTAAGTTTGGGTAGAAACTAGATTTGGAAATCAACATAAAGAATTGGCTGACAAAAACCAATAAGATACCATGTGTGAACCTTGAAATTCATTATCTAAATGAATATATATTTTGGTGCATGCATAGATCTAGTCTATATAGAGTTAGGATCATTATAGTAAACAAACTGAACTTCAATGTTGCTTTTCCAGTCGTCATTTAAAACCCTTTACACTAAAGCATGTTTCACCCATTCTGTCTCACAAATGGGAAACAATTACATACCCATGCACAGATCAGTAGGCTCTCTGGGCTTTAGTGCTTGCTGAGGGGCACATCAGCACGTAACAGCACGAAAGGACATTGAAAGTGTAAAGACACATAGATCCCAGCTCTTAGTGAAGTTAGTGTGTGAGGATGGATGACGGTGATATGTAACAACATCACCCATCCT
>JAVLVB010000299.1:356740-372588 GCA_032876305.1 Orestias chungarensis
CTGACCTTGGTACCTGCCTCTGCTCACTTTCTGTCAGTGGACCTGCAGAGCGTTTTTTTCTGGCTCTGACTCTTATTATAATTGAGTGTCAGTGTTTGGCTCTGGGGCTGGAGCTGCCATGTCCTATAGCTTTTTTTTTAACTCAGAGAACAGTTAAATTGCTGATCCAGTTCATGCACACACTTGGCTGTCACTTCTCTTGGCACTCACTTATCTAAATCTGGCTTCCTCTGTGTGTCCACCTTTGACAGGACCTCCCTCTGCGCCGCAGAACCTGGTCTACAACATCAACCAGACCACCGTTAATCTGGAGTGGAGCCCGCCGGCCGACACTGGCGGGCGGAACGACGTCACCTACAGGGTGATATGCCGGCGCTGCAGCTGGGAGCCGGAGGAATGTGTACCATGTGGTCCGAACGTGGGATACTCTCCTGCACAGTCAGGATTAGTGGACACCTGCGTGAGCATCACAGACCTGCTGGCTCACGCCAACTACACCTTTGAGGTGGAAGCTGTCAACGGAGTGTCAGAAATGAGCAGGACGCAGAGGTTGTTTGCGGCGGTCAGCATCGCTACAGGTCAAGCAGGTAAGGCGGTTTATTGATATCGCCGTTTCTTCCATTCTAGTTGTACTATATTAAAACACAGGTTTTAAAGTTCCCCTCCTTAAGTGAGAAGCAGTGAGAAGTTTTGCACTTTGCTCCAGCTGAGAGAGCATCACACATTTGGACGATTGACAGTTTCGTTTTTGAATAGCTCTCATACTAAAGTCCCTGTAATGATTCCCAATAAACATTAATGGATGTAGTCTGATATGATCCATAATACGTCCACCATGAATATTCCGCAGATTAATTCAATGTGTGTGTCAGCACTACAACGCAGACATTATTAGCTTAGCAATGATGCAGGCTCAGACTGATACCTAAAGAGCTGAGAGTGTGTGCAGCTCAGTCTCATTATCTGTAATTAAAATGCTGTGTTTGGTGGTGACAGAATATAAAGCCTTTTTTTATTCATTATTTCTATAGATCAGCTCAACAAGTTTCCTCTTTCATGCTTGAGCATCCATGAAACACAGTTGGCCCAGAAGGCCGAGCTCAGACCCCAGTGATCAAATGATAGCTGCAAATCCAGGGTTGAGGCTTTGATGATCATGCAGTTTCTACAAGTAGATGTCTATTTCCTGTAAAGTACATTCCAGTACTCACCACATGTCACTTTTGTTTTATTGTTCACATTAGTGTGCTTTCAACCAGAAACAAGGATAATAGTATTTACTCCAGATTCATTTGTAGTAGAAATCAAAAAAACGAACATCAGCAAATATGTAGAAAAAACGTTCATGTGCTTTTTTTGCATACCTGAGGTACCTGTCCATCTTCTGCTGTATCCTACTATCATCTAGGAAAAGGAAATTCATTTTACAGATTAGCGCTACACTTCATGATAATACTATAATGCAGGACCAGGGTACTGGCCCTCATCCCAACTTTCTTAAACTGTGTCAGGAACATTACCATTACAAAGGTGTGTTGTTTTCACCAACCTGTTACAATCGTTGGAAGTTTTGAATAAACATTTGAGTTTTTGCTGGTATATGATATTAGTTCAGGTCTTGAAGCAAAAAATAAAACCATCTTAATCTGTTTATCAGCTATAGAGGAGGATGCAAATGCAGTTTTTTGTCCAGATTCTCATCTGTTCTCAACAACACAGCCACTCCAATGGTATCAGATCTCATGGAAATGTTGCCTCTCCCGATCCCATGCTCCTCTTCACTTTAGCCAGGATTAGGATTTCTCAAGTTTTTTCTTTGCTCAAAATCCTCTAAAACCTATTAAGCTCAATGAAAAGCAATGGCAAACAGTCTTAATTATTCTTCTTTGAGCAAATCTGAGAGCATGTAAGGACAGTCCACATCGGTTTTTAGCTTCTAATGCTGCCTAAATCCATTAGTAGGAGAGTAAAATACAAAACAGTCTTTGTTTAAAATAGTAATTAGAATATGAAGAAATAATTAAAAATGTCCTTTAATTTTAAACTAATCTAATCCCTTTTGGGTAAAGCATGGCAACTTTTCCATCTGTTCAATTAGATGGCAGCAGAACAGAATGCAGCCTTTATACCTTAAGGGAGAAGTAACAAAAGACGCTGCTCAAAATAATATTTTAAGTTAGAAAATGACTATAATATTCTTTTTTAAGTTATCTATGACAAATATCATAAAAGGGTTCAAGAATTTATCCTTTTCTGCACAGAGTTTTGTAAAACCATGTTTGTTAGCCTTTAACTGTGCCGCTGTTAGCTGGCTGGTTGTTTTTGGAATGTGAGGGTATTTCAATTTGCTCTTTTTATAACATGGCTCAATTATACATCTATAATCTTCAGATAATAATTATCAGTATCAGGGAATATCGGATGTTCTGCTACTGCCTCGGTTATGGAGACTATGGTTAACCAAACGCAAACAGATGGTGAATGCAACAATGGTACTGTTATTAAGGTTTAAAACGTTAACTTTTATATCTCTGGTCATCCTAATAGCAGCACACAGTTGGGCCTATTTTTATGAAATACATACTACCTGATAACATAAGTTTTGCCTTTCTCTTAGAGCTAAGCTTGCAAGATCCTTTGTGATTGTGAACGTATTAACTGATGTTAGCTCTTTGTGTTGGATTATTGGAAATTATTAGAGGTGTTACAATCAGAACTCTGGATTTTAAAGTGAGTATGCTGGGCCTCTCATTACAGAACGACTGTAGTATTAAAGATTGTTATAGCTCATCAGTCAGAATTGATTAACCTTTGCATGATGAGGTGCTTGAGGCCTTTAGCACTGAAAGAATCTGACAAGGGTAGAAAAGTCTCCTCTGTCCCGTCCCTCTCCCTACATGCTGAATTATAATCAGCGTAAACATACTAGAGCATCAAAAGGCAGTGAATGAATATGAAAGCTGATGCATCTGGTGAGAAATTCACACCTACCTGAAATTTAGCAAAGGAAATGTGTTGAGGGAGCCCAGAGCTACATAAAGGTGCAGAGTGCTTATTGTTCCCAGAAACCTAATTCCCTCTCTGTGCTGTTTTAAACGGCTTTAAGTAGAGGCTGCACATTTGTAAGCTTGATTTCTGCAGCTCTGTCTATTCAGCGTCTGAATGGTAATTCCCAGCGTTGAAGAGATGTTGCCATCTCTGGCATCGCCCCGTGCTGGAAGTTAAGTGCATGTTTCAATCAGCTCTCCATTGTGAGTCGGCAGAGCTGCAGAGCCAACCTCAAAGAACCTTGTTGTTCCTTGCTGCCTCCCCTCTCCTCAAGCACACTTGTAAACAAGTCCTTTTGTTCTTCCTGCGGAGTCGTGAGTGGGCATTGCTCATAGAATCACCATTAGTATTTATCCAAGCTGGGGTTGGGGTCTGAAAATAAAATATCACGTGAAGTGCAGCATCCAAATAAGGTGGAAAACTGTCACTGGGATGAACTGCAGGTCCTCTGTTTGTTGCCAAAAGCAAATATTTTAGCAGGTTTAGCAGTTTGGTGACATCTTAATGCCACAATACCACAACTGTGTTAGTTGTTATTACTTTTGTTTCTTTAGTTGGTAAAACAGTTTTATTTCAGGGCTCCAATGTGGAACAACGTATAGCCCTGACTCAGATTTTTGGCTCATACCTTTTAGTTTTTAGCTTTATATTCAAAGTACATTGTCTGTTCTGTTTAGCAACCATTTGATGGGGTTCTGCTCATGTCTGGCATTTTCAAGGTCTATTAACTTCCTGATGTCAGCTGGAAAACGAAAAACCCAGAAATCCTGGACAAACCCCTAAAAACCTGAAATTATCAACCTTTTTTTTATTTTATTTGGAAAACAAAATTGTTGACCATCAATGTTTTTTAATGAAATCTTTCAAGTTAGAAGAAAAAAAAAGTGGAACTTATAAAGTTGCCATTTTCCCTGTCATGATATTTTCAATGAACTTTCCTTTTTGTGTGATATTGATGAGTTTAGATTAAATTAGATTTAAAAAGAGAATTTCAAATTAAATTTGGTCTTTTATGAGTCTTTTCTAAAGAAACAATACACAGGCCTTTATTAGAATAAATAAGAAATATCTGAATGCTAGCAGGCAAACACTTAAACATTAAAACCTAAGAAAATCCTGTGTGTAATGAAAAAACTGGCTGGAAAGTTAATTGATAATCCGTTTCCAAATTTCTGAGCCAGTTTGGTCTTTTTTGTTGATTTTCATCTGGATATCTTCATTTAGTTATTTTTAGATTTCATCCATTTTTTGTTTGTTTTTGTTTGCTTTATTTGCTTGTGCATTATTGTGTGAGTGTAGAAACATGTCCCCCTCAAGTAAAAACCTACTTAAACATTCAAAACGAACAACAGGCTTTTCCCTTTGATGCAGTCTCTCTGTGCAGGATGAGAAAGAGGGAAAAAAAGCTCAACAGAACAGCAGAGTGTAAGCCTAGCATTCGTCTGTGATCTGAAGAGCTTCTGTGCCTTTACATTCCGTGAGAAGCAAATATTCCCATTTTGTTTGGCCATCGCTCTCTGACTCATTTCCCTCCAGCAGCTCAGTGTCTGCACTGCAGAGAGAAAAAATAGCTGTTTTCTGCAGAGCTTAATAGTTAAGAGCAATGATCTTTAAAGAAAAAAAACTAGTGATAATTGATACTCGGCCCTTCTCTTGTAACCTCGTCCACTTTATTGACATTTAATCATCTCTTAATGGATTTTGTTCTGTGCACTTGTGAAAGTAACACTTGGGGAACAATAGCAGCATTGATTCATCCCTGTTTGTGTTCTAATCTTCCATGGTGGCCCTAAACAGAGGGATTGATTGATTCTGAGGGGTCTCCACTGACCTATGCCAGCCAGTGTAATTTTCTAGTTAAGCAGATCCTCCTTTGTAGCATTTGTCCCTGGTTTTACGTTACCTGGGAGCCCATTCTCTCCACCTCCCCCAAACCCCCATCCCCCTCCGCCCTTTTTTGCCCCTAGTACTCACTGTAATTTGATGAGAGCTGGGCAAAGCAGTACAAATCAACAGCTGCAATAAAGCTGTGGTGGTCTCAGAGCAGCAGCTCGGAGCACTTAACCTGTAGCTTTTCTGTAAATGGCTCCTGATTTGTCTGTCACCCAATCCGTCAGCAATGAATAATTTTCATGGAAGGTGCACTTTAATTACTTTTCCATTTAAATGGCATTATCGTGGCCTATCTAGGTAATTAATCTCACCAAGTATCCTGTTTCAACCTTTTATTGCTGGCAGACGAGCTCGCTAAATCCCCCCGAATCTGCTGTGCTTGAATGAGTTCCCGCTCACATAAGCTGGCATTGCGTCTTTCCCTTTCATTCTCTCCCTGTTGTGGGGCGTCGGGCACCCTTTTCTTTTGGTGCAGGAAGGCCTGTCAGAGCACCCGGCTGTTTCAGCGCCTTGGAAAGAACTGAGGCAGGAACATTCATGCTGGGTAACAGACAAGAACAGACCCCAGCCAGTATGGGTTTGGTGGACTGATAGGGAAGCTCCAGATATTTTGTCCTGATATGTTTTTCTTACTGTTATATAAAAACGGGTAATGCCATGCAACGCGGTTCACATATACATAATCCATCATACCTCCTCCTGCTGCCAAAGGCAGTTAATTTAGCCCTAAATATATATATTTTACTCTTCCTAGGGACTGGGGCTTTAGTTTTAATTTGAAATGATTTTTGTTTCTAATTTTTGTTGAAAACTGTTTTAAGTACTCTACCTGAATTCTGTTTTAACTCTAACCCTAACCCAGGGCCGACGCAGAGATCAGAGGTAAAATTACCTTACTGGCACCTGGTAACTCTCTGAACCTTTTTATCATGAGTTTATACAGTTTGCCCGCCCATAAGCTGGAAATGTGAGTTGTTCATAACCTCTACACATGACCACACATCCAAAAAACACAAATCTTTTTAACTCTAAGATGTTTTCCTGAGTCGAACACGTATGAACACTATAAATGTTTTCAGTTACTGTGCGTCAACTAAACCTTAAAAGCAAGTCACTTTAAAACACAGTCCTAACCAAAGCTATTTTTAAATGGGAAGTGGGAGAATTCTTTTATCCAATTGACTGTATGAGTCTAAAGTATTTCAATAAAACTGAGTGGCTTGACAATTATTTGATATGAAATATTTGTTTCTCTTCTTTTAATAAATGTTCTACTGGAAAGTACTTTTCCCATTTAAGTGAAGACAAAGCTGACTGATAAATATCCCAAAAGAGTACAGCGCTGCTATATCTCAGAAAGCAATTGATGCGTTCAGTTGTGGGGAGAAACTAAAACGTTCGACTCTAAAACCAATAGAGAAGCGTCTCCAACATAAACACAATTATTCCAGCGAACCAAACAAACAGCAGAACTGTGGGAAACTGGGAAAACCACACACATCATCATAATCTAAAAAAAAAAAGATTGAATTCTGGATTCCATCAGATCTGCTTCTATAGCATCTCATCTGTGATGTGGATTCATTCTCTCCTTGGCACTCATTCATACCACAGTGAGAGCCTTTTGGAGATGGAGCATTTTGTCTGGATGGGTACTAGAAGTGCACAGGAATCAGCAGGCGATTTCAGCCTCACCAAACTCTTCAAAAAACAGCAACAAAAAAATATTTCAAGTAATTTGTCTGCATTTTTAAGAAATTGTGAAGGAACCTGAGAAGCAGGGGATTCTTTTTTTAGCGAAATATGTTGTTAATATAGTGAAATGTATTCTACAAACCAACCTAAATTGACCATCTAATTGATTAATTGATACTGGTAACATCATGCACTACTTTCTTTTTTTTTTCTTCTGGATTACTTGTTTGGTTTGCTGCTTTTTAGAATGGAGACATATTAATATGGAATATTTGTAGCCATGTATTATCTTTTGTTTCAGAACTATCTGGTGTGAGACGAGGCAACATTCTAACGCTTTGAGCTATTTTTGCGGGCAACCTCAAACAGAACACTGATTCATTATTGGCCTCATCCTATGGGTTTTGTTCCCCAAGAACAGACTCGGACACTCTGCTTCAATTATTCAGACCTCTGCAAGGCAGCAAAAATAGATTGACACGATGTTTCTGTCTGGGTTTTTTTTGTATTATTATTTTGAGCGCTCAATCTTGCTTGTAAATGCTGACATACTTACTCAGCCCTTCACTTTACATAGTCTTTCATTTGCAAACAAGGCTTCTATGGATGATGCATTAAATGGTTTTTAATATTTATTGCATAATTTTGGATGTAGCATACATTGAAGCATTTTTTAATGTTCTACTTGAATCAATGGGGATGTGTTTATTCAGAGACACAATTCTCCTTTAGTTTGACCACAGTAAAAACCTCAGGCTTCATTTAAAAATGCTGAAACTGAGCATGCTCAGTCTCTTTCATTTCCCTTCCAAATTATGGTCAGGACTATGTTACTTGATCCAGAGGTGAGATTAAAGGAGCATTTATCTCTGCTGGATTCCTTTTTAGGGCTTTGAGCAACTCACATCCAAAGAAGTGTCCCTAATAAGGACATTTCATTTTCCAGTTTTGTGAAAGGCTTATGTTGCCCAAGTGACGGACCATTTACTGTGTGTGCGTCTGAGCACCATGCTAAGAATTCTGGTCGTTTTTATCCGGTACATTACTTCCGATGTGTACTTGTTTTACTACCATTTCTCATTTTTTTAAATAAAACTGTAGACATGAAAAGCTCTTTGTTAACAATGATATAAGACAGTATTTAAACAACTGTCTTACCTATGTTTCAGGCAAACATAGAGGTCTGACTTAAGCCCTACTGCCTCCCCCTACAAATATGGCAACCAGTAAGAGAGTTTCGTTGTACAGAGATGAAGCTGCACTTTTTTTGTCAGAACAAAAACAAGCTTATTCAATTTGCTAGAACCCATGAAACTCTGTGTCAAGTGTCCTTCATGCCTCGTGCAGTTCAAGTGGCTTTGCCAGTCTAAAGAAAGCTCTTGACACTGTGCCATTTGGATTTAGCTCATGTTCTCACACTGATCAGAGATTTGTGTCTGATCGCCGCTATTTGTATAAGCTCTGGCCGGCCAACACTAATTCTGTTGAAGAACAAATATAATTAACAGCACTGAAAATCTTACTAAGTCGGTCTTAATTATTTGTATCAGTAGGAGTGGCCATGTCCCACTGTGAGTGAGAAAGTGGTCTCTGAAAAATATGCTTTTGTCTCATTTAAAACTTTTTCAAATTGATTTGTTAGAATGTATCCTTGATTTTAATTGATTTTTTGTAAAGTGCCTTGAGACGACACCTGTTGTAAATTGGCGCTATATAAATAAACTGATTCTTGATTCTTGATTCTTGATTTAAAACGGAGACAGAAATACTTCAAGTTTGTGTATAAACTGGGTTGTTATACATGTGATTAATCTGATTAGCATTAATAACTAATCTACAAGGGTCATACAAATTGGTAACATCTGCACCAATTTCATACCTGAAAAAGTTAGTGATAGAAACGTTCTTAGCTAAAAATGGTAAAAGCGGGAATTCACCAACAAGTAGCCGGCCGTTTATTCCTGCTTAATAAAAGACGAAGACCTTCAAAATAAATATGTAGCTTATTTCTGTGAGACCTAATGATACTAAAAATGCTGACATAGTTCTTCTTGCAATGACAACATCCACACCGAAGAGTTTTATTGTGGAAGCGTGAGATGATTATACACATTGCTATTTAATTGACTGACACCATTACTTGTTTGCAAGTACATCTAATCCAGCTCATTTGCTTTTGTCTGTCTACATGAAATCTCTGGGTTGTGGTTAGAAGGCTGAAATTGGGTAAACTATCCTTGATCCAAGGTTGAAGTTTAAAGAGTTTTTTCTTTGGCAGGTTGATTGGTGCATTTCTAAGTAGCTAAAATAAGTCTATTAAAGCCATAATAAGAATTACATTGCTTGGGTTAATATAATTTGCCAACAATTACATGCATGAGTTAAATTTACTTTGATACAGAAAAGAAATTGTGTTGATTTGTCACAGTAGTATATCCAGATTAAAAGACAGCATAAACCTGCGTGGACCAAACATCCACTCTATGCCAATGCTACAAAAGCAGCATATGCTGTGTGCGTGTTGCAGTCAGATGCTTCCAGCGACTGCCTGGGTTCCTTCCACATCTTCAGCACAGGATGACAGATTCCTGAGCAGTTTATATGAGAGTATATAACGCTCGGTGAAATTACAGAGCTGAGGGGCAGCTGATGAGAAATGTCACTCTCGACAAAAATGGAAGTCTAATAAATTCCATCTCAGGTTTCTGGACACTTATTAAAGTCTTGGTGAGTGCGGCTAATTAAGCTAGCTGGTCTGGTGTGGGATGCGTAGCTGGGGACAAATAATGGTGTGACTTGAGAACAAAAGGCTGCAGTGAGAATGTACATATTTAGCAGTGCCATGAAGCGCTCAGCGCGCACTGTGCTGAACAACAAAGCCCTCGCTTTGGCAGAGAGACGCATTCCATTATCTGCCATCCCTTAATATCCTGATTTTTTTATTTTTTTTTACCGCTGAGACAATCCACATTTACTGGAATAGCATCAGATAACAGTAATGTTGAGGCTGGTGAAGCTGTGGAAGTTCATTAAAGGAATGCAAAAAAAGGAAAAGAAAAGGAAATGGTGTTTCCAGATTTAAAAACAGTAACATGCCACTTATGAGGGGAAGGGTGAGCGGGGATGGAAGCTAGGTGGCAATAAAACGACTTCATTCTCACGTTTAATCCCACCAGAGCTGAACAAGTTGGAGTTACGTTTGTGCTCATCTCCAAAGCATTCAGGGATCATGATCCAAGGATTGGAAAGGATTGGAAAATGGGAACATATGTGTAGGTTTGGTTAATAAACCGTGTGGGATTAGATTTGCTTCAGTATGATCAAATACAAATCAAATAAAAGTAAGGAATTTGAACGCGACAGGCTACACAATATGTTTGCAGCTCTGCTGATAGCTTTTGTATTGCCTGACTCTTTATGTGGGATTCTGGCAGAGTCGTGGGTGAGACTTTGTAGAAGTAGATATTCATTAGTTACTAAATCTTTGAGAGATATTTCCAGACACAGTTAGTGTCGCATTTAGAGTTTCAGACAAAGAATATGACCCAGTGCTGCAACGTCTTAGCATATGTTGGACTATATATCACACTTACAATTTTCCAATCATATGTCATGAGATTTTTGAACAAAACTTTTAAAATGTCTCTAAAAAGAAGACAAAATAGTGAATTATGCCTGTGTCCATCTACTGGTTTGAAGCCAATCAACCAGGCTAGGAAAAGCATCATTTCAGATGTTGACGTTATCCATGACTGTGATAAACAGGAACCAGAAGAAAAAGTTTGCTATTTCAGAACTTATTCCATCTCCCTTTTAAAGCTTTCAGTCTTTAAAAACAAACAAACAAACAATCAGCTGAAATGTTGATGCATACAAATGTTTTTGCAAAATTGAGGATTTAGTTGTTTCAATTAACCTTTTCTGATGGGAAAACTCTGAATGCACATTTGTAAACGATGAAAACTAGGCTATTGATGCTGTGAGATTTTTGGACACGTTCATCTGTATTCCACAATATCATGTGAATGCAACATCTGACTATTTACCTAAAGCTGCATATCTTTTATTGAAAATGCAAAGAATGAAATAAAACCAAAGTCCTCTAGAGCGAAGCACAGAAATAGTTTATTATTATGAAGAACATAATAGAAAAACAGTCAAGTCGAGCTAGATGTGTAACATTTGGAAGAGTGCTGCGAACATTTATCAGTTTTAGTTCTATCTGTTCTGTATGTTTTTCAGCCTCCCCAGTTAGACGTGCCATGCAGGTGTTTGACTATTAACCAGTCAGGAATGAATGTACAGCCTCGGTAAACACCCAAATACTCTTTCCTCGTGCCACCTCTTTATCTTCCTGCCTGCTTGCCGTCCGTCTGTTCCTTCATGTTCATTTGCGCAAACAGGGATGCACATGTTGCACAGGCCCGGGCAGCAGGCACCTGTGACTCCCGGAGCCTCCTTTTATATGGAACACATGCTCGGGAATGTCACGGCCCCGGCTGCAAATGGCTCTGGCACTTTGCAGCCGAGTCATTCGAGTGTTTCATTTCCTGCCGGAGGAGTTAAAAGGACTTCCAAGGGTAATAAAAGGCGGGCAGGGCTGCATGCCTTCAGCCGACCAAAGAAACTCAGAATTCCTCCGACTGGATAAAAAAAAAAACACGAAGCAGGACGCACGCCTCAGCAATCTAATGTCAATTTCTAAACTTTGATTGCTGGTTCCTGCAGGGATGATTTCTTCTGGTGAGCCAGAACTATTTACTGCCTGTGAGCTGATTTAAAAACATAAATATATCAGTCTACAAACTTATTATGCAAATCAGGCACAGTGCTGTCTTCATGTCCATTTGTTCAGTTTTTGCTTTATTGTCACACTTGAAAATGTTTCACATTATGAAGTAAGTTTCAATTAAAAAACGGTAGCCTGAGATTATGCGCGATATGTGAGATAAATGCTGAGTTCATGAATTGGTTGATGAACTAAAACTCAGTATGACTTTATGTGTGCAGCACAACTAATATCTGAATCACATCAACATGTTAGACATCCCCTGTTTTAAGAAAACAAAACAACAAAGCAGAATGCATTCTTTTGAAGGTGGCCTAGTCAAAGTCTAGTCTTCAATTTGTTTGAGATGTTTTTGTGTGTTTAAAAAACCTTCAGTGTGGTTGAATTAAGACAAAGAGATAGAATCTGTATTTTTCAAGTCAAAGGTCAAATATTCAAACATCCATTTTATGGTTTTTGTTTACTATCCTCTGCATTCAACTGATCTTTGCTGCAGTTTTTTGGATTTTTTACAACTCTGATAAATGTCAGGAGAAAATTTGTGATCTATAAATGGTTACAGTCTTTTTACCAATCAACTAATAAAACCAATTTATAGAGAAACAGGCAACAGAACCGGTTCGAAAATAGTTGATATTAACCAGAAAGGAGCTGATTGGCTGATATCCTGATCTGGTTATATTTCTTAACCGAAATATGGATCCGTTTTGATCCATTTGATCCGTACACCTTTTTTTTCTGCTCCGCTATATTTTGGCTCCTTTCAGTTTGTATCAGATATGAAATATTTTCTCCCTGTTGAACAAAACCTTCAGTTTGTGACTCTAAAAGATGTCTAAAAGAATTGAAATACTTTAATTTTTCTAAACAAACCTGCCAGTTTCAAGCATCACAGAATGAGGACCAAGGTTATTTGAACCTCATCAAACATTTGTTTTGGTGTTTATTTATTTTGTGTCTTTTAACTAAACAAAACTTGGGCTGTGATTGCCGGAGCTTTCAAATAATTTAATTTTCCTTCCGTCTAAGAGTTTATGAAACGGTTTCCGGGGGCAGACTTGGCAGAGTATGATGGTGTCTAACTCTGTCATGCGCTGCAGTTGCGCGGCGTGGAGGGATTGTTTTTTTGGGGCTTCTGAGCTTTTCTGACTGGTGCTTTTGTGAGATGAAAAAGACTTTTGGAAGATTGACAGCTGGGCTTTTTTCATCTTTCATTGTCTCATCAGCATACTGTCTCCTGCAGAGAGGAAAACTAATTATGTCTTCAACCCACTGCTTCACCCCCCCTCCTCACCCCTTTTATACAGATCATCACACTTGGAAATCATAATGAGTTTGTGGCAGACCTCTTTGGCTTAGGAGAAAGGAACAGGGGGTAAATTCAAAACTCCGTTTGCTTTCACTCACACGGACAACCTCCTGACCCTGGAAAGCTGTCGCCCCCGAATTCTTCCACTTGCCGACCAAAACATGGTTTAGTCTTGAACACCTGCTAGCATCTGTACCTCTACCTTTTTAAACTGGAGCGCCAGCAAAACCTTTTTGTTTTCCAAGCAGAGGAAGTGTTTGCAGCCATCTGCTAGGCTGCTTTTAATTATTTGATATACATCAACAGTAAAAAGGTTATGGCGGCTGAGGCTCTGAGAAGGACACCTCTACTGGCAGCGGAACAGATGGGCTTCACATCTGGGCTGGAGAGGAAGTTAGTGAGGGCAAAAGGAATGCTGTGACAAGGCAGACCCGGTTCCCTCTGTAAACCCATCCGTCCTCGTTGCTTTTTTGGGGCATCTTTGGAAAGCTGGGGCGGCGTCTTGGCGGGAAGTGTTTGCATCTGATTGAAGCCCTGCTGGGAGAGATTAATTGACCGTTTGACCTTCTGGTTTTGGAGAATATTGACTAAACATAACTGAGCAACTCACGTCGGCTGATGGTGCTTCAGTTGCAAACAGAGCTTCTGATGATAAAAGGACATCTCAGTTCTATGCTTACACAACTTAACATTTTGTTTTTATCTTTCTCTCATACCTTCATGTTTCCAATTGAACATTTTAGGGTCGTTCAAGGTGGAGAATAGATTAAAAAATGTTCAAAAAAATAAATGCCTGGATCCGTTTTTTACCCTTTAGCTCAACAGTTACTCTGTGGCTCTCAGACAGTGTGTGCTCGCTACGCCCTTTGAAGCAAATAATTACTAGCAAGTTAGTCCAATGCACTTTAATTAGTTCGATGTGTTTCCACTCGTGTCAGATGCCAGCACATCTGCTAGCAACGATTGGTTATTGAACTGATTAGTTATCAACAGAAAATCAGTGTGCAATGAATTGCTTAATCAATAAGTTGTCATTAAGTTGCTTTTGAAGCACATATGCCAAATATCGCATTTGCCATGTACTTTCATTATTTATACTGCTACTCCACTCTTGGGAACCCAAAGGAAAGTATTTTATGCCGTCAAGAACAGAGACAGGGAGAAACCCTTCCTCTGCGAGAACTGTGTGCCGAGATGTATTCTCGGAAGAAAGATTACATCTAAATGAAAGTTGGAAGAGACTGAGTCCTCAGAGATCCAGCTAATTAAATCTGTGAATTCCTCCCAAATCATCTCCCCATCAGGCTGGCGACTCGTCTTCCGACGCTGCCAAAAAGTGTGTCACAATGTGTTAGACCAGTTAACTCCGACACCAGACACGGCTGAAAATAATGGCCAGTTTTGGGATGGTACAATTCTGTTGTGTTAGCAGGATAATTAGTGATTAATGTCACGATGTTGTCTGATTGCGTCTATTGTGCAATAATAAATTCCATCAAGCCGGTGAGACTGAGTGTCTTCATGTATCGGCTGGATGAGCTTGTTAATGTGACACGTTATAGATAACATCCTCTGCTGTCTGGCTAAAATTAAATCACAGCTGGATGGATCTGCTTTGGAAGTCTGCAGGAAGTACTTTCATATCCCACACAAGTGCTCACTCCATCACCCACTCCTTATTGTACTTAAATTGTGGCAATAGGGCAGAAAACATCCTCCCCCAACCCAACCTTCCCCCACCTACAAGGTTTTGTTAGTTTATCACCTTAAGGTAACTGAAGGTAGCTCGCTTTAATTTGTGTGAACATGTCATGCATTTGCATAAGAATAAATCACTGACTCTCCAATTAAGTGGTGACAAAGTGGATTGAAGATCCACACAGTAAACATGCTGGGCTCCTGACACAAAGAGGCAAAAGCTGCTGTCAATCGGGCGAGCGGTCTGAAGAGAAAAGCTAATTTTCCTGCCAGACTTAAGCCTTGCGTCCCTCGCGGCCTATCAGACAAAAATCACCAATTACTGTAATGGCAAATCCTACAGCCAATACACAAAGGCTGACAATGATGTGACACCTCGCCAGCCTTAATCAGGATGTTGGGCTTCGTCTCTCAATTTGGGAGCCTAGTGTCAGTGGCTTTGGTAAGGAACTTTTAAGCTGCTTTACCCAAATATGACATGGTAATATTACCTCATTGTTAGTTCCAAAGGAGAAAAACTCTCTGTGAGAGATTTTTTTTCAGCTATTAAATCAGATTTTCTGTAAAGTGGGTTGGAACTTTCTATTTCCTACGATCAGCACTGGCGGCTTTATAGCTCCATTGGAATGTTACAGGACTTCCAATCCAAAGCTCATGGGTTTGAATCCAGCCTAGGGCAAAATACACCACAGCATCCAGTGCGGGTCCTTAAGCAAGACCCTTTGCACTGCTGCCTACCTGGCGCCTGCAAAATGGCTGCCTTGGTGTGGTTTACACCAAAAACAATTTCCTACTGGATCAATAAAGTATTTATTATTATTATTAATTGTATCACCCAGCCTGCTTCCTGGTTGCAATAAAGGACTAAGACTTGGTAGTTTACAGCTATCAGTGGGAAGGAAAATGATTTATAGTTTTCAAAAGGTTTTACACATGAAACAAGGAAAACGGTTTGAAATTTCTGAAAAAGAAATTGAATTGCACTCAGAGTTTTTAAGATGATGTCCAAAGCCCTACTGTTGCTATTCAGTGATTTACTACAACTTTGGGTTTTCTGTCTGCTAGAAGTGAATGTATGTTGCTGTCAGCTATATGTTGTGCTTATTATTTGTAGATCAATTTAATGTTCAGCAATTATTTTAACAATTTTAGTTTCTGCTACTAACACTTACAAAAGTGATCACACCTCCGGATGGCCCGGGCATTCATGTTGAACACAGTGAAGGTGAGCTGCCGCAGAAACTTTGAAGCTGTTCGCCAAACTTACCTTGACACCTGAATCTCAGAGGAAAGGGAAAGCTTTAAAGTTTCATGGATCCATATAGGAGCCTGTGACTCAGCCGGCTGCTGTGTTTGCTTGTTTGTATGTAGGTTGTTTGCTTCTGGAGTTCACCAACCAGCCCAGCAGAAAGAACA
>JAVLVB010000299.1:372688-402469 GCA_032876305.1 Orestias chungarensis
GCTGTAATCCTCTTTGATGGAGTAGATGTACATCACAAATAGCCCCCACGTCACCTCATGCTGCTTCTTTGAATGCTTCCTTCAGCTATTGTGCCACATAATGGTGATGGATTCATTCAGGTCAGATTTATCAAAGATATTCCTGGTCACTTTTTTTTATTTTAATTTCCCATTTGTGATAAATCTTTGTGGTTTTAGCCCAGGCACTCTGACGTGTTGGAAGGGGTTGACTGCTGATTATTTCCATGTGGGGGCTGAGGATTTGTTTGCCCAAAAGCGTGACATTAGCTGCAGGGAGAGATTGAGAAATAGCTTTTCATATTTCTTCTCTGTGCCTCAAACACTCTGACAGCTTCCCTTTGCGCTGTACCTGCTGCTTTTCAACCTCATAAGAACGTAGAAATACAGCCTTTGCTCTGGCAAAATAAAAGAACAGTCAAGAACAGATTGATCTTTTTTTTTTCTTTAGCCGACTGATCTTTAAACTGTAATCAGTCCCCCCAACTTCAAGGAGGTGGAGTACTTTTCCACACACTTCTTGTTACCCAGTAGGAAAAGCAATTTGTTTGCTTAGCCTGGAGTTTTATGTGACCATTGCTGCTCTTGTCATTATGAGCAGTTCACCATAAACTTCACCACAAAACCACAAAGCAGTCAAATAGAGAAAACATTGCATATATTATACAGCTGTTAGAAAAACGACCCGGTGTCACGAGGCGCCACCATAAACGGAAGTATTTTAGGAGCCTGTCAGTGCTGCAGTCTAGCTTCACTGATGAGCTCTGACACGTCATTAGGGGATGTGTTGTTTGGAGCTCCCTCACTAACTTGTATATTATGATGTTCATCTTTGTAAAACACCAGAGCAGCCAAACTTAATGACAAACCAGGAAGGAAAAATCCCATTTCCATGATTCATTTCCCAGGCTAGTTACCTCCCAGTGATCAACATTGTTTGGAAGCTAAAGCTCAGAGTAGTTGGGGACTGAGTGTTTAGTTTTTTTGTTTTTTCAAAAACACAATCGTTTGATTTCAAAAAACAAAAAGAAATGTGTCTTTAAATCAACAATTCTGCATTGCTTTAAGTGAAGTTTGATATTCCAAAATGATGTCGTAATAAAAAACAATACTAATGCTACTGGAAGTTTTGTTGTCAGGTCATCATTTATCCAATAATCTAATTGATATAAAAGGTTATTCTTTTAGAGTTTAACCTAACTGTCATGTTATCGAGAAGCCAGAGTACCCAGAGAGAACCCTGTAGTATTTTTAGAGGTTAGGGAACTGAAGCCACTTGCAAATATCCAAAACCTAAAAATCCTCTCTGCTTATTTTCAAAGTTTTAACACCCAATATACATTATTATGTAGTAATGCACAGATTGGAAACCATCACAGTGCTGATGCAGAAGCTAATATCCGCAGTCTTAATTATTATGGGTACAGCCGCTCGGCACCAAGGAAAATAGATGGTGGTCCTGAAATGGCTGCTTTCCAAACACAGCCTATAGCATGTTTAGTAGCATTTCCCCACATAGTACAGCTTCCTTAGTAGCTTGTCACCATGCAATTAACTGTTACAACATGCATTTATTTTATTATTTTTAAGAAGTAAATACTCAAGAAAATTATTTTAGTTATTGATGTTTGCCCGAGCGCTGGACAACCCATAAAGACTGATGTTTGTGCAAAGGTGGAGAGATGGAGAGGGGGAGGTCAAGTGACAAGACCCTGACTAAAATAGTCTGCCTCTTTCCTGACCTCTTGTCTCTTCTTGTCTGTGCACTTCTTTTAACCTGAAGTGTTGTTTAGCAGAAACAACCCGTCACCTCCGAAGACTCGGTGGATCTTTTTATCCGACCGCAGAAGAAATGATGTGGCAAAAGCATTTACTGTCTGAGACATCGCAGCGCTTACCTCACATGTTTAACAGTTATTTGTCACACATGATGGGAGATAGAACAGTGATATAAAATAATGATATCAGACAGACATCTAAATGAACCAGTTAAAATTAAAAGCTTTTATTCTGTTTTTCGCTTGAAAGCTTTTTACATTTTAACATTTTGTACAAACTGATTTATTTTGATTTGTAGGTGCAAACTTGAATATATTGAGATTAACTGTGTTAGTTTAGATTATTGTTTTCATAAATAATGTTTTTATTTAGTGAAAGTGACATCCATCCATGCATGCATCCATCGCTCTTCCTGCAGGGTTGTGTGTGTGTTGGGTGGGGTTCTAACTGTCATGTTAGAACCTGAATATTTATTTACAGTAAGTAAATATTGGTTCTTGTCAGGATTTGGGTGCAGATAGCTACAAAAAGTGAAAAATGCCTAAAGTCAATTCCAACATGTAACAAAAATACTTGATCCATATTAAACTTTTAAGGGTATTTTATTTTTCACGGTTAATAATTCCAATATGTTGCAGCAGTCTGAATGAAATACAACAAAAAAATGACTTGCAAACCAAAATTTCTCACCTTAAACCAGGCCAGGATGACTACGCACATTGTTCACCGTATGCTTTGCAATTAATCAAGCTCTGAAAACTAACCTGGGGCTGTGGAGGCCGTGGGCATTTGTCCAGAACGGGGACAGTCGCCTCATGTTTGTGGGACAGAGAGACCTGCAGCAGGAGGAGGAGCCGGGCGCCGATCTGGGAATAATCAGCCCTTGTTAAACTCGGCAGCTTTTTAGCTCCGCAAACAGCTTTTACATGACATTCCCTAATAAATCATGGTAATGGAATTTAATCTAAACACATTGTTACGCTCAGTGAGTTGTGACAAACCAACTCTGAGATGGTTATTTTTTTGAAGCGCACTCGTCGTCTCTCTCTTTGCGTAGTAATCGTTAATCATAATTAGTCGGCCGCCTCCACGTCTAAAAGAAGTGGGGAGAAAAAAGGAAGAAAAGCTACTGCTCTGGAGGTCAGTCCCTCCCTTTCTTTGTGATCCACATGAGCTATCGCCTCTGTAAACTCTGCCTCCAGGACAAACACGCCTGCGGTGTGATCCAGTCAACTGCGCAGGGACACACCCAGCCGCATGTGTTTGAGCGCTGCCGTCTGCTCCCCCCTAACATCCTGTCATTTGTTTTGTTTTTTTGTCTGCGTCTAAAGAAGACATCAAGTGAGCTCATGGTAGACAGCTGAGTGATGGGAGAGCTCACCGCTGATGACAGACACGGAGAGCCAATGCCTGAAACTACCGTCAGACACTAAGTAGGCTTTTGTATAATCATTATGTTGTTTTCAGCTTCTTTTCCAACACTGTCTGGCATAAGGCCTGTGGGTAATGGAGGGTTCTGCTGCCGGTGGCCGTGGGGTTGCTCATCATGAGCAGAGCTGGCAGGATCAGGCCATTCCCATGATTATAGGGTTGCTTCAGAATCAGCTCGGCTTCCCACCTGCTGCAGTCCTGCCGCAGCATTTCCTTCGGTTTCACTTGTTTCGCTCACATCGCCGTGTGTTGTTGTACTATTGTATGGTTTTATCGTTCTGTTGGTTTTCACCGTACATGTTCTGTATGCTGCTTTACCGCTAATATTAAGTACTATGGTTCTGCTTAAATCCAGTACATTAGGAACTGGTGGTTTTAAATGCATAAGCAGAGTTTTCTTTATTCATTATTCTTACCTCATTTTAGTTTTTGTTTTTTTTCCAATAAACATATATTAAACAGCACAAAGTACCCGTTAGTTCATCCCTTAATTATCGGTCACTTTAGCCAGTTCCTTTTATATTAGAATGTTTTATTCAGTTTGTAGACTTCAGTCCACATCAGGGGCGTGGCTAACTGATGCCTTTATTAAAGGGTCCACTCAATAAAATCTGTCTCAGAAAGAGAAGAAAGAAAAACTAAGGTTCATCTTTTAGCCACTTAAATCCCTCAATTTTAATTGCATACATGTGGATGGTTGTGAGTGGATGGTTTTGTCATTGGCTTCTGGCTAACTGTGTGTGTTGTGCTAACGTGACTTGTTTAAACTAATTTAGTACTTAAATGTGTAGAACATCTTTCAAAAAATAAAGGTCCTTTTTTTTGAGAACCTTGAACAAAGAATGGACAGTGTGTCTGTTGGATCTCATCTTTATTAGGACCAGATGAAGAAGATTTTCTGGCTAATGCTACACTTGAGCTTTATTTGGGTTAGGTCACATTAGTTCAGGTTAATCCAAATAAATTCAGTGAATCACAATCATTGATCAGAGGATCAATTCCGTAAAAAAAATATCTTTAGTTTCCCTCAAAACATTTAAGTCCAAGTTTTTGAATGTGTAAAATGTAAGCATAATTATCATTTATTACATAATACTTACAAACTTCTTAACATACCATAAGATTTTATGCCACAGTCGTGCATGATTGAGAATGGAAAGAAAAAAAGAGATAAAATATCGAAGGAATTTCAAAAAAATAAGTGGGTTTTGATCAAATTTAATAAAAAGATGACACTTTTCTTATTTGGATTCAACTACAGTGCATACAGGTACTAGCTAATAACAGGCTGATCAGTGCTGGTTTATAGCAGAGTACCAAAGAGCCCTAACTTTTCCCTGGTGTGTTTTTGCCTTTGGTGACGGGAACATTCTGACAGATGTATCCGTAGTCAGGATCAAAACATGCTAAATATTTGATACCAGGAAGTAAACCAGGTGCAAAATGGCAGACTAGACATCCTGCAGAGGATAGTCAGGGGAACTGAGAAGGTTATTGGAGTTCCTTACCTTCTGTTGAGAATCAGTTACAGTGCTGCTGCAGAAACATCGGCTCTTAGTTAGAGGAACAACATCAGAGACAATTAATACCTCCACATGAAAAGCCAAGCAAGCAGTGTGTTATAAAATATATCATGTATTTGTATCCTTGTAATAATATCACAAAGATGTGCTGTTTCTTTTTGTTGTAGATAAATAGAGAGACACATTTGCTTTAGAATATTTGTGTCACATGTTCTGAACGCATTTTCTGTCATGCCATCAGTGGTATCACATTTGAAAAATCTATAATTTCCCAGCCCAGTTCCAAGCAGGTTTTTGCAGATTTGAAGGCAGCTCAGCTGCACAGCATGAGCCTGTGCTGGTCGGCTGATAGAGGCGATGAGGCTAACAGTTCCCTGGTTTTACTGCCGCTGATGCTGTCTCGGTTTATTTTCACTTTTCCCAAGATGAAGGTGATCTCCCAGAATGAGGCTGCATTTCTCACTCTTTCTGCCCGCTCCCACTTGCTGTGAAGAGGATTGTTTTTTTCTGTCATCCTGCAAAATAAGATTTCCAAACAGCAGCCAGGCTCCTGAATAATCAAACATTGACCACGTTTGCTGTGACCTCGCCTGGCAGCGCTGGACTTGTTGACGGAAATGCAGACTCCTCGCCAGCTTCTGGGCGAGCACGCTCTGCTTCTTCCACATCTGTCCGCAGCAGCATTAGAGGGGTCATTTTCAGTGATCCTCTGACTCACATTGGACTGTGATCTGATTGAACCGTATGGCGTCTAGGAGAACTCCAGGCATGGCCTACATCTGCTGGCAGTCGGCAGTGTGTTTGATCAACGTGCAGAATCAAACAGGCGGCTGGAGGGGCCCTGGATGAGATTTCCCTGGGATGGATTCCATCCAGGATTGTGATTAAAGAGCATCTGAGCTCTGATTAATATGATCATCCTCCTGATGACAGATAGATTTCTATAATAAATGGATGTTAATGATACCAGCCTTCAGCAATATGTCCTCCACATGATGTAAAAACAGCATTGAAATTTCCTCTCGTCTGATACCAAACGGTGAGTTTATTTGTGCTGATAAGGGAGAGTGGCGTTGGGTGCAGCGTTATTTTTTAAGTGCGACTGTTGGGGATATAACCTCAAAATAATAACGGTGGCTCGGGATTCTGACCCGGCGATCTCAGATGTCCAATCAGGGTTTCATATTGAAGCGCAGGGCCCTCAGGCTGTGCTTTGACATTTAAGGGAGGCGAAGAGGTGGAAGGCCGTTTGGCTGCTTAGCGGCGCCCGTAAATATCCACAGTCGCAGCTCTCGCCGTAATCTGCATCGTGCCGTTTTGCTCAGTCTTTGTTTTATTAAGATCAACGATAGAGCAAGCGAGTATGCAAACGCGCGCCGCTGCTTAGCCTGCTCACAGATTGGCAAAGGCGGATAAGCAAAGCCAAGCTTGTGACTCTAAGTAGCGCCGCTTTCATTCCTCATCTGGCCTCGGCTTGTTTGTTTCACAGCATATTTTCCCTGACTCTCCATGTGCCAAGCCGGGGTTAGATAGCATCATTAGGAGCCAGCTCCTCAGTAAAAAAAGGATTTGGCATATATTTATGACTTCATCAGACTGTCTGGCTAAAGCATTTAGCAGATCTAGGAAATTCAGCAATTGTGAATGAGACTATTAGGCTGTATGTCATGCAGACAGCACTTTCGGGGGATTTTCTCTGATTAAGTGGATTCAAATGGAAAAGCATTTCACGAACAAAACGAAAGAATTTAACCAGCTTAGATTTCTCTTCATGTCATTATTTTAATATTTGGTTTTTTGGGATCTGACTATAACTTCAAGCTTATTTTGTGTTCCAAACAGTGCAAGCACATCATGCTGTCATGATCATTTTGATTGCAAAAACAAATCAACAAATGTTCCTGTTTAGACTAGGCGTCATCGCAAACTACGAATCCCTGTGGTTGTTTTATTTACACCTAAAATTGTGAACTGCAGGTACTCCGTTTCAGCGAGCTACAGTTATTAAGCTCCTCGTGTCGTTGTTCTCTCCATCTCTACGCAGCTAATTATCGTGGCCTTCCGCCGCATGACCTGATTTTCTTCCAGACAAGGAGGAAGTGATTCACAGCTGGCATTATTAAAATACACCTCCACTGATTGCTTTAGATTATATTTGGTTCAATGCTTATTTAAGAGTTCATTATGACAGAGGCTGAAAAGTAGATTTACATTTCTTCTCTGCAGTAAAGTCAAAAAAGATTTCCGCTGTGCTGCCGTGTATCTTGGTCAGATACTGTCTATAGACATCTGCTGATGCAGTGTGAACGTAGCCAGCATTGCAAGGTTTCCGGTAGACAATTATTTAAATTTGGTACAATAACCACAAAATTACTCTGTTCTTGCTCAACATGAGGGAAACCGAATATGGCTGTTGCAGACATAATTCTAGCTGACTTGAGGAAATCAGGGAGTTTGCTATGAGCTGCTGATAGGCTGCCAGCCATGCTCCCTAATTTGGACACTGACACAGGAAAGCTGAGTGCTTCTTCAGTAAGCGGTGTCCCCGCTGGTTTGACAATTACCTAACACAGCTGACCAGTGATTTCTGCATCTGTTACTCTGCTGAATGGCATTTAGATATTTACACGGCAGCAAGCAGGCTTGAATACCACCGAGGGTTAAAATGAACTCCCTGTCAGGCAGCATTGGAGGGGCAATCATGCACAGTGTGCCTTGTGTGCATGTCAGTGTTGCATGAATGCAATTTCCCCCTACTGACCTTCCACTGAGATTCTGATTTCTGGCTTCACTGTATTGTACAAGGGTATACTTAAGCTGTTAGGTTAGGGTGATGCACTGAGTGACTCAAACAGAGAAAGTAAAAAAAAGAAAATAAAGAAAATATACTTATTTGAGTTTTTATAGAGGGATAGTATGAAAGGCTTCTTAACTTGCAGCTCAATCACTTTGTGCCTAGTCAAGATCTAACCAGAGTTTAGTAATATTCTAAAATATAGAGAGAAAAAAGATTGAAAAATTCATATTTTGTTTGAGTTGCATTTTATAGTAATGAAATAAAAAGTCAGTCTTAATTTATTATTATTATCATAACTAAAGAAAGAAAAAATGTATTGCATGACAATAAACAATGCAATATTAGCAACCCCTGGTCAGGATCACCCAGGAGACACAGCCAGGCCGGTCACTCGTCAGGGTCTGTCAAGCAAATAATTTACAAATATAGTCAGGATCAGATTTATGGATTCATCTATCAAATCAAAGCAATGTTTGAGAAACATATTTCTGTCACTGAATCGCACTTGAAGACCTTTAACTCTTACTTCAAAAGAATTGTATTTGCTATTGCTCAATTGATCCACATACCAAATGTGTTGAGTCCTTGAAATGAGGAATAATGAGGGAGGGAATATGATGGCTGTGTTGAGTTGTCAGCAGTGAAGGCATCAGACATGTATTAATAATCATCCCATCACCACTGGAGCTGTCAGCCCTATAGAACATGAACGAGCCGGGCCTAGTCCTCCTTCAAATCAACCCTGGCTAATTGCTTTCAAATAGAGTCGCCTTTGACCCCCCCTGCATGGTCACAAAAGGTGTCCCCGCCTCGACCGCCATTGTTATGCAGGGAGTGCTCTGTTCTCTCCCGGTCTCTTTAAAACTACTTTCAAACGCAGGCGGTTCAAGGGTAATCCGTACTCTTCTGCTTGAAATGTTCCCGGCGAATAGGATTCACTGAGGTTGATAGCACACGCTTAGCCACTGGTGGGTAAACATGCTGCCTTTTCACTGATGTCTCGTCGCTCACATTTCACTGAAGGACTTTGGAGACTTTATGTTCCGCCTCATTAGAAGAGATAATTCTGTGGAGCTTCGGATCTTTAACATTTTTACCAAATAATAGAAAGTGCTAAAAGATTGTAATTTAAAAGAAGAGCACAACCCCTTTCATGGAGGTGCATTGAGGTGAAATGCATGCAGACAGCTGAGTGCTCTCTAAAAGTCACAACTGACAGAACAAAGACTGATGTGAACAGTAGCTTAATTTGTAACTTACTCGGTCCTTAAAGATATATTCAAATATATGAAAATGAATTATTATCTAAGTGGTGTTTAAGCACAGGAAATTAGGCAGTTCTGTTCAGTAAATGTAACTAAAACATGAGTTGGATGTTTGGACACAAAAATGTTTATAACTTAATAAAACATTGGCTTCTAACACTAGTCTTACAATTTAGCGCTTTAGCCTAGTGTTGTTATGTGATCTCTTTAATGTCATTTGGGGAATGAATGTTGGATCTTGTGCAGTTTTGACTGTTAGTCATACAATCATACAGAGTTCTGGCAGAGCAGGAGAATGTCTAATGTTGTGTCAATCGTACAGCATCAAGGGAAGTAAATGCTGCATCCTTCCTCCCGTTTGTCTTTTGAATCACATACCGGGCACCTAACTGATGCGCGTTTAAATTTAAGCACCCATGTGCACATTACTATAGCTTTGCGTTAGCCGGCTTAGCAAACTACCGTCGTTCACATTTTTACTTTTTAATATGGATACAGTTTTTTATACCGCCAGTCCCATTCCTTTATAAAGATTAGTGTCGGGAGACATTTGTCACCCTGTTAACCTAAATTTAAAAATTGTATAATTTACACACTATTCTTGTTTAAAAACAAATAGAATAGTATGTCATTTTTTTTAGTCAGTGTCAAAATTATTTATTAAAACAATTTATTTTTGAAAAAAATAATCATTTGTCGGTTTTTCTTTTAGAACTAAATATGAATTATTAATGGACTTTCAATTATTAATAGGTTATTTGAAACTATGGATTTTTTAAAAACTTTTTTTTCCAATTTCTTTTATTGATGAGCGCCTAATAATCATAAACCAAAGCGATAAAGCGCTTAGTTGTGTCCAGTACCAGTGTGTCAATACTTACCACACCACTGACGAGCTACGTTCTAGATGTCCTCTCAGAAAGAATTATGTTCATCAAGAGCAAAATGCCCAGTTTTTGTAGAAACTCCACATGGAGCACTTCTTAAATGCCCCTTTCCATTCAGCTGCTGACATTTAACAGCAGTCGGTTTCTGCTCTGTTGTGGGAGCCACTCCACAGAGCAGAGGTAATCTCCATCATGTCATATTCTGTTAGTGGTAGCGCAGGCAGGGACCAAACTGTCACTAGTCCTTTGTTGCCTTGCATCTACACATGATGTTTTAAAAGCATTCAGTCTCATAACTAGGATCCCTCCAACAATAAAATACACAGTTCTCTGGCAGTGAAAGGAAATAGACCTTCGCTGTAAATGCAACAATAGCCGTGATAGTGTGAGGTGTCTGATAGAAAAGAGACCATAGCCACTTGGAAAATTTGGATTCTTTGTTAACAATGTTCTGCGTAAAAAAAGAAAATCTATACAAGTGTAACATGATGACAAGGCATCAATCAACTGAACTTAAAAATAGAGGGAGCCGTTTGAGATCCACAAGCGTGTCGCGAAAACAGCCATAAATGAATATGAGTTTATATCGTTGTATGGTTCAGGAGGCGAGAGCAGAACCTCATGTAATGAACTATCACCGTTCTGCCTTTTGCCTCAGAGTTAAAATCATCCAAGCTGAGTGAAAGCAGAGAATATTAAAAAATGTGCTGTCTAATATATTCACCAGACATTGAAATGCAGAGCACGTTGACAATTGGCTTCTGGATCAGTTAGCTTTACAGGCGAAGGTGTTCAGGGTCACTAACACATTTTCTAATCTTGCAAATGAATGCACAAATGCCTTCCCAAACAGTCTCTTTAAGATCAGCATAACAATTATACAATTTTCCGCTGTGCTTGGCCCCACACGGAGGCTAAAAAGTGTTAGAGTGGCTGACTGGCTGGTCTCCATGATATCAAGTCAGTCATTAAATGCTGTCACATAGTTCTGCTTGAGTCAGTCGCGATTCAGGTAGAATATATAACCCAAAGAGCTTCTTTAAAAAAGCAGAAATAGAGTCGAGCCTCAGCGGTGGTCTTCATTTTGAAGCCTGAAAAGTAGAAAACGACTGATTTTTAGTTTTTATTACAAACCCTGCCCGGTGACACTGATCTCATGACCTGTGATCTTCTTTCTGATACCAGCTTGGCTCCAAGAAGGGAGTGGGAATGGCCTGAGTCAGTATGATTGTTGCTGCAGGTGTCGGGGAATCAGTTCTGAAAATAGAAAGTTTCATCATGCTGCCCACTGCCAGTGTTGCTGTGGTGTACTATAAAATCTTTTATTCTGCCAATTATTAGATAGGAGAGAAAATGTGGAAAAAGTATTAAAATCTGTGAATCTTTAGGCGCCGCAAAATAATCTCACTCAGAAAAAAATGTGAAAAGCTGCATTTATTCAGTGTGGGAAAAGGGAATTGATGGAACTAAACTCAAAGCTTGTTAAAGTTAATTTAAAACAAAATAATTTGAATAAATTGATAGAAGTGACAACATTTTTTTACAGTGGAGACTTAAATAAAAACCAGTATTTCTGCAATACATACATCCTCCAAAATCAACTGAGATACATAAAAATCGATGTATTTTAGGGCTTCTACACTATTTAGGCCTACGATTTAGGGAATTGCTTTACAATCATCTAACTTTAGCGAAAAAAGAAAAAAAAACTTGATATATAATAAACATTTATCTCAGGTACATTGAATTTGGACGATTGATTCTGTGTTTGTAGTCCACAGAGTAAGACAGGTAAACAGTTCAGAGAACAGTTTTGGGTGGTATCGGTCAACACAGCCAAATTACATGAAGTCAAGCTGAACTAACGGCTTGTTGTGTCTGGGGAGTGAAAAATGAATTGTCCCTGAGAGCAGCTGACTGCACTGAGAAAGGATAGATTGTTCTCATGTTTTGGGTGGATTATGAGGGGACGTGTCACAACAGCAGCCGTTCGCTGCTGGCTGTCACAGTCATTAATGTCAGGAATGCCGATGAGCCCTAATGAGGTTTTAATCCAGCCAGAGTTATTAGTAGCAGGTCATCTTAAAACAATCTGAGGTCAGACTGTATTAAGGCACCAGAGGTCCACTCCCACTGGTTCACTGAACATGGCACCGACTCCCCTTTTGGGAGGAGGCGGTTTGCCTCAGTGGCTCTTAAATCATTACGAAATGTTTACATTTAGATTAGACTTGAAGATTTCATGATTCTCAAATTACATTAATTAGTTGACCAAAATAATACTATCATAATAGTATAACACAATATCTCTGTAAATTCAAGTTTGTACAGGGAATTTTGTTGTTGCTTTCAACAGTAAAACAAAATGAAAGGTAGTCTTAGGAACCCCTGACATGACGGCTGAGGTTTATTTGAAGTAAACAAATAAAAAAAGTTATTCTAAAGTTGCTATACCTGAAAAGAGTTGCTTATATACAAATAAAAGAAAAAGGGGTTTGTAATTATTGATGTGGAATAATTTTAGGGCAATTTTATGAAAAACACTGACAGTGAAGAAACAAACGGTGATTAATGCCATGGACTGACCAGTAGCTACAGATTGGTCTAAACTTGATATTATGGCGAAGTCAGCAGGATTATAACTCTGCCTTGGAGTTAGGTCATGTTTTTTGAAGAAGTATAGACACCGATTACAGATTATTTATAATGAAATCTGAGATTTCTGATAGATTTTGTGGTTTGAGAAAACACAAAAAGAGCATGTTCAGAGGTTTCTTTTTTTTTTGGGCATCAGGACGACTACAGGTAAAATCAAAAATCACAACACGCAGGGTTCGTTAAAGATAAATAAATGTGGTTTTCCTAAAAATAATACCTCTTTACTACTCTCCTAAAATTGTGTATCATCCTATTTTGTGACCTGAATGTGTCATTTCTCCCCTCTTGTGTTCTGTTCTGTCTTATTTTGTGTTTTCTCCTTTGTTAATTGTGCTAAAAGACTAAACACTATTACCCTACTCAAAAAGTTCATCTTTTTGTGGGTTTTCCCAAGAGCAGCATGATTAATCTAGATTTTGCTTCATGTTTTTCAAAAAACATAAATATTTTCTGAGCTATTTGGAGTTAAGATTCATGCTAAGTATGTTTCTTTTGTCCTCAGGGTGATGTTTAGTAATCCAGTGTTGTCTTTTCCCTCCTAAAGCTACTTAAGCAAAGCGCTGTAAATTGATGGTGATTATTACCAGAATAGCAATAAATAATGATGTGATGAAACTGCAAAGGTGTTGTGAGATACATGTGATTTATGAACCTCCCAGTTGTAGAACAGGCGACTTTTGCGGCTTAGAGAAGAAAATCTCCTGAGGTTTAAATGCCTTTTGTTCTCTACAGGGCTTTGCATACTGACTGCAAAAAAAGCTTGGCAGAGTCTCTAAAAAAATTGAAAGTAAAAAGAGCTTTATCTTACTAAACAAAAAAACAAAAAAAAGAAAACATACAGGACCCATGTTAACTAGCTAGCTCTTGTTTCCAAAAGAGTGGGAGCACAACAATGTGTCAGTAAGAAGGTCCAATAGAATAGACGGCTGAGGAAACAGTAACAGAACAGTAAATACAGGAGACGTGTTGCCATAGCAGGTGATACTGTAGCACTCTCAGAGGTAGTTAAAGAAGATACGCATGACATGGCAGAACTGTAGGTTTTAGCTCTGTCTTCACACAGCTTTTAACTTCATATACTTTCATCAGGCAAAAACTACAGCTACGCTTGTGCCAGTTTAGCAAACCTAAATGTCATAGTACTTAATCCAGACAGGCAGACACTTAAAATGAGTCATGCAAAAAGCTTTAGGTAATTGGTGTACATAAGACTGGTGTCAGGAGGTTCCAGGTACAGCCGTCTCCCTCCTAGAGCTGCTTTTCTTTCCTGCCTGTTTCTTTGGAAATGTTGGGATTAATTAATAAGAATTGTCATTCAGGATTTACACTTTCCCACTGGATGGGTTAGCATTTGCTCTGTAATTGAAATATGGACCACAGGGTGTAAACAATTTTGAGGTTTTTCCGTGAATATTCATAAGCTCACGGGGGTCCCTGAGTGTTAATAAAGAGGCTCCTGTGGGGGTCATTTGAGTGTGCTGCGTATGCATTTGTGTTTGCCCTCCACTTATTGACACGTTCCTTTTAAACAGCTCCATCCCAGGTCAGCGAGGTCATCAAGGAGAAGGTGCAGCAGCGCAGCATCCAGCTGTCCTGGCAGGAGCCCCAGCAGCCCAATGGCGTCATCACCGAATATGAAATCAAATACTTTGAAAAGGTAAATGGGTGCTACTGTCCAATGTTTTTGTTTCTGTCTGAGTGACTTTACCCCATATCTAAGCTGCACATCAACATTTCTCAACTCCATCAGTTTGGATTGTGTCTGCATACAGCTGTGAGTGGAATTCACAAGATTCTGCAAGTGTCATCTTTGTCTTATAATTGCAATAATGACTGCGATACTCATAAGATTTTAATCAGGCTGAGGTCCTTCTCAGTCCCATCCACACATGCCTTAGCAAAATACGAAGCCTCACACGCATCGTCCTGGGCTGCAGCTGTGCCAGAATTAACAGTCTGTTGCTGTTATCTCACTTTACCTTCCACATAGATTGTAGCTCTTCCTCCCTGTGTTTGAAGTCTGAACACATCAGCTTTTTACAACCAGGTTTAATGGAGGGAATTTCACGCAGTAAATCAAAGGCAGGGAAGCAGAGCTGTGATGCCAGTCCTGCCGGCCACAGACTCACACTCTGATGAATCAGTCTCCCGTCTCACGTACTGTGGTCGAGCTCTGCCCAACTGTAAAAGTGGAAAATTAGAAACAACGACAACACCCCTAACAGACCATGGCATTCCATTTGGGCTTTCGCTGGGCAAAAAGCTCAAAACCCAACAACAAAGTACACAATCCATGCAGCTCTGACAGAGAAATTTCATCAAACTTATGTATGTCTATATGTCTCGGATTGGATCTTGTAGAGGAGGATTTTAGTCAAATAGTCTTGTTGTGTGTTGTTCATAAAGAAGCAAAGAGAAAGTATTATCAGTTTGTGAACATACTGGTACCCAAAATGTTAATAATTATCTTATTAATCACAGTCATAATTTTTACATTGTTTTTCATTGAGTTGAAGTTTTTGGTTTGTTTCTTTGTTGAGAACAAATCACATCACACTTTTGTATTAGATAATTTTTTTCAGGTATATGTAATATTGTGTATTTTCAATTGAAAGTAAAGCTGAAAACGCATCCCAGTCTATGAAAATACACTGGTTAGGTTTTCTTAACCAATCAGAAATCTTAAATTGTGTAACATACTTAATTTAATAAATGCATTATTCCCCCCCAAAATTTGACAAAACCATTTTTAAATTGTATTTTATAAACAATTGGACATATTTTTGGATATCTTTAACTAACAATGATTTAAACAAGGAAAGTATGGCTTTTTGAGAGGTCGTGAGCAGTAGTTATCTTACCTTTTGTGAATAAGTAATGGCATTTTTATGTCATGTAGCATTGCACAGTAATACAGGATCTTGGCATTGCCATTTTATTGTTGAACTTGGCAAGGATTATTAGCCATGTTTTCCTTACTCATTTATTTGGTTCCATTAACACAAATGTCCCTAAAATCTCTAAGATCTCAGTAGGATGTGGGCAGTAACAACACCAAGTGGCCAAATACTTATTGGCAAGCAGTTGTTAAGGCATGACATTTGATACTATAGTAATAAAAACAATTATATATACCCAATCACCACTGTAATAATTGAATAGAAAGACAGTTTGCTAAAATGTTTAAATAGTTGTTCATTTTTCTATATATACATATAATTGACAATATAAATTATATTTACAATAAAGGCAAAAAATGAATTTAGCTATACAGCATCAAAACTGGGCATTTATTGGTGAAGGAGAAAACAGCTGACCATCTTCAAGTATATATAACATACTGAGTGGATTTTGTTGGGAGTAGTGAGGGTTATAAAGTGTTACAGCGGCTGGAGCAGTAACGCTTCACCAAAGAAAAAGCTTGATGCATGGGATGGGAGACATACACTGAAGTAATTGGTTAAATCAATGATCAACGCACATCATAATAAAAACACATCACAGCAAAATAGGTTTAATTTCTTTTATTTATTGATTTTCAAAAATGTTAATCGTTAAAGACAGTAACATACTCTCTGCTTCTGCCCTAAGCAAAGACATTCACTGTTACCGTGCTCAATTTTTAATCTGTTGTAAAACCTGCCACAGGTTATGTTGTTTTCCACTGATCCATCCCAGTCGGAGCTTTCTAATGGTTGGACTTTAATCCTCTGAGCTGTGAGCCTTTTAAGATGGACTGTGAAAGCGTTCGGTTTTAAGTGACTGCAACACACTTAATTAGCTTTTTCTAAGCAGCAGGAGAAAAGAAACGCTCCTACATGCAATGTTAAAAGAGCTGAATGGAAAAACAAAAAGTTTTAATTGCTTTTTAAAAAAAAGACTGAGTATTCAGGCGGATTAAGTGGCGTGTCTCTGATGGAATTAATGCTGTGGAAATATGCATTACACTAAATCTTGCAATATAATTGTCTATCCTTAAATAAAGCCTTGTCTTGATGTCAATATGAGAACCCCAAGTGTTTTATTTACAAAGAGCAGATAACTGCATCCATCACCTCGATTTGACTTTGCATGTTCAAAGCAAAGATTTCCAATTTTCTTTTTAAAAGACTTTGGTATACCATAAGATGCTAACATATCCGTGTTTGTCTTCTGCAGGACCAGAAGGACCGGATCTACTCAACAGTGAGGTCCAAATCCACCTCTGCTACTGTGAATAACCTGAAACCTAGCACAGCATATGTGTTCCAGATCAGGGCTTTCACAGAGGCAGGATATGGAACCTTTGGACCCAGGCTGGAGATAACAACAAAAGAAGAAGCCAGTGGTATGGTGTATTAGGAAATGTGTTCTTTTCTATCCTTATTCCACCTGAAACTTTATTGAGTTTCTTTTAGTTTGTTTTTACTAATTTCTAGCTGAAAACAACTATTGATTATTTTCTTTGATGGCCCACGAAGAATTTGTCCGGGATGTGACTATCATAATAGAGAATCCTTCTGGAACGTCGTATATCTGTCTCAACTCTAGGCACACAACCTGTTGTTTGTTTCCAGCTTTGGCAGTAATAGCCCAGGGAAATAATTTGCTTTGAAGCCAAGCAAACACAAATTACTTTGACTTTATGCTGACAACATGCTGCAGGAAAATCACTAAGCGCAAGGACAAGCTCCTGTAGTGTCAGGAGGATATAGTCATTTAAATCTAATCAGTTACATTAGCTTCGCCCTGCGTGTTATTGGAAGATCCTCAGAGGTGTTTGTGTTGACGATCAAAATGTCCCACATTATGAGATCTTTCATAAATAAATACATATGAGGTTGGCTCTTTGAAATCTCCAAGCAGCTTTTCTACGTCTACAAACAATAGCTTTTCATCCAACATCAAACATCAAACATAATAACGTCAGATATGCCGCAGTCACGTCTTTTGTTTTACTGGTACCGGCCCTTTAACTCCAGAGAGTATTAAACTCATTATCATTCCTTATTATTCTTTCCTTAAACAACCTTTTTTAGTCGGTTTTGCTCCTATTGTGGCTGAAAAACAACAAACCTCCTGTAACCTCCTGCACATTAATACTAGCGCCTGATTCTGAAGGAGCAAAACCAATGATATTTGATTTTTCTGTACACTTCTTTTAATGTCCATAAATAAAAAAAGATACTGCAGAGTCGCCCTTGCAGTAACTTGCAGTCCAATGAAAGCAGCCATGACCAGCTAACAAAGCCTCTAAGGCTTCAGTGTGACAGCCTGAATATGAAAACTCTCAGGTGAGTAATTCTGTGGAGACCCTCCAACCAAACCTCCCTCTCCTTCCCATCCCAAAATTTACAGCTGATGAAATATCGGCGTGATTTTTCATCTTTCCATCCATATATTTCCTGCAGATACACTTGATTTAAAATGCATGAACTTCCCCCTCATACGCCAGTTGCTTTGACCGTATATGAAGCTGTTCTTTGGAGCTATCAGCAGTTTGTCAGTGCAAACAGTCATAGAGCTATGAGAGCTCTGAATAGGAAACTATTCAACCTGAATATGCCTTTGTTTGAGATGAAGGGCATTGCCGTCGCCGTCTGGGACTATTAAGCCGAATTTCTGAAACAGTAGAGCGGTGTGTATAAGGACGACTAAAATAAAAAAGCCCCTATTCCAATTCTCTCTCAGGGCGAGAAAGTGGGGGTGGAGATGGGGCGGTTATAAATCTCAATGGTGTTCATTGGGACTTAATTACTGTCTGTCCTGCAGATTTCAGTTTTCAGCGTTGTGAAGTTCATACTGAGCGTCTCTTTTCTGTCTGTCTGTGTTTGTTTCTCATCAGCCGCCATTGTCTCCAGCGAGCAGAACCCCGTCATCATCATAGCGGTGGTGGCCGTGGCGGGGACCATCATCCTGGTGTTCATGGTGTTCGGTTTCATCATCGGGAGAAGGTACGCTCTCGCGGGCCCCATTGACTCTCCGCTCCTGTGAGTCTGCGCTTGTCAATTAGCCTTTCTGTCACTCGCAGGCCTCCACGACAGTGGAGACTTCGCACACGCACGCATCATCTTGTGGCATGCTGCGCTAATGGCTTGTCATGCACCATTTTCCCCTCCCCACCCTCCACCCTCCGACCAAATTTTTAAGCTGTTTTTGTGGAGCCATTATAAGACAAGCACTCCACAGAGAGAGCTTTGGCCCTTCATTCCTGTGTGAGAGAGTGTGACATGGAGAGGGTATGATGAAGTATGGCGCTGATTTATTTCCATCATCACAAACCACTCAGTCCCCCCCGCATGCATAGAATGCCAGCCAAACCTGCTTGTCATGATGAATTCATTAGATTTCCCTCCTTGATGTATGTTAGATATTGTGTTCTTCATTTGGGTCTACTTCTCTCATAAAATACAAACACTTTTCAGACTTGAAAAACTCTTTACATATTGTCATTTTGAGACCTAAAAGTCTCCAAGCTGCTGGGACATCAGATCACAATGACAACACCAGAGTTCTTGTATGGATTTGGCAACATTTAATGAAATCTAAACTCCAAAAATATTCTATCCAACACTGCAGATGGGAGTAAATCCTGAAACCCAACTCAGACCTGGAATCTATAATGCGTACTAGGGCTGGACAATATGAGCTCAAATCAGTATCACCATAAATTTGGGAGTTTTACGTCGATAACGATGAATGCACGATAATTACCCCCCCCCAACGGAACACTGTACACATATGACTTCTGAACATAATTGCAGGAAATGCTAACTTTTTTCATTGTTTTATTTACCAAATGTCACATTTCCTTACTTTCAATGAAATATAAACATATAAAAATCACTAACTGTTCAACACTAACTTTAAACACTAAGTTTATAGGAGGCAGTGTGGCTTGTAAACAAAATGATAAATAAAACTCAGAAATGTAAATCCAAAAAAAGAAAATTACAAATATTAACTGCCATGCGAAAGAAAGACAATGCTTCACTGTTTTTAACAAATATTTAAGGCCATAAGCTTAAATGTAGGTATTAAAATTAGAATAAAAATCTGGGAAATATGCTGTCTCGAGCACAATGGTGTGCCGTGAAGGAATAGTGAATCTTTTGTCGGCTATTTTCAAGAGGGGTTCAAACTGGAACAAGTTACGTCTTCTTTTTTTGAACCTTTAGCCGTTTTCTTTGGTTTCCGTTCTTGTTCTGACTGGATGGGTGGAGTCACATGACTAAAGACGCTATACACCGTCTTAAAGGGGAATGACAATTGCCTATCAGCGCACACAATCAAAACAATGATCATTAAAAAAAAAAATCTAAACACCAAATTTACCGACATGTGAGAATTGGGTCATCGCAGTGAATGTCGGTAACGGCACGTTTTCGGCTTATCGCCCAGGCCTACTGGATACTCAAATTATGTCACATATAATGCAAAGACATGAAGTCTTGCCTGGTATTTTGGCTAGTTTCTGGTGAAGCAAGACAAAACCAGTCAGTTTTCAGCAAGACATAGGAGCTTGTTTTAAGGCAATAAGTAACTTTTTAATAACATTTTAACTAATTAATTTGCAAGGTAATACCTTAGATGTTGATGAAATGTACCAGACCTATTGACAAACAGAAAAAGTTGAAAAATATAAGCACAAGGGAAGAATTCTGGCATTTTAATTAATACATTTTTTCAATGTTCAGTAATTAAATAAAAAGAAGTCCTTATAGGTTTCTGTTAAGTTGTTTTTTTGTTGATGTCTTATCTGTGATGTAACCTACTTCGGGTCCTTTAAGTTGAAATTACCCCAAATCTAACCTCAGCTGTGTATCAGTTTAGTGCTAACTTAGTGTTAGAAGCCTATGACAATGTTGTCTCAATATGAGTTAATGTCACAAATATTTATGCCATGTATAAATTTTTTCGAACAGGAATGACTTATAAGATAATCATAAAGCAGGGGTGGAGACAGAAATGACATCCTGTGGATTACGCCGTTCATCAAGTACAATTTTATTGCCCATGGTTTGTTTGACAGTTTACAGAATAACAAAACAAGCCATGTTAAACTGTCTTTTACTAGGCTTTTCCTGTGTGGCATTTTTATGTAGCTGAGCTACTTTCCGTAAGCCAGGCTGTTGGCTTTGCAGCTCCTGCTGCTTAGATGGGTGTCTCAACAGATTTGTCTTACAAAGCATTAGTTGATGCATTAAAATACTTGCAATTTAGGATATTAATTTCTCCCTGTTGATTATGCCATTCTCTTTTTCTTCCCCCTCCCCTACGCAGGCACTGCGGGTACAGCAAAGCCGATCAGGAGGGAGATGAGGAGCTTTACTTTCAGTGTAAGTGCTCGTATTCATCTGCCCAAAATACACAATGTATGTTTAGTTTGTACAGACACACACTGCTCCAGACTAAGCAGGAAGAACGCATTAAAACTCATTAGCACTCCCCAGCATGACCATTATCCCAGCTCATTTGATTTGAGGCACTGCCGGGATCTATCAAGCAAGTTTCTGCTTCTGATTGGCTTAACTCTGTGCTGGAGATGAAGAAGTCAGAGCACCACATATCGCAGAACCGAGACAGCTGCCTGTAAGGAATTAAAAGGTTGAACAGGATGCAAAGAGAAGTTTTTCATAACATAAGTCTTGTTGTTTTTAGCGGGTGATAGGGATTGTCGACTGCACATACTATACTGTGGTAGGTTTTTAACTGTTGCGCCACCCCTAATGATGCCCCCGGAGATGCAGACAGCTTCTCCAAGTGGAGCCGTAATGATCCGCACTGTTGGCTAACTGCTGTTTAGAAATAGAGGGTCAGGGGTTTCACAACGCGTAAAGCCAATGCTGCTGAGCCCAGACTAGCCGCTGTTAAGTATCTCACAAATGCGGCTCAACCTCTCCAAAGTCCAACCTGCTACAAAAAAAAAGAAAAGTGGAGAAACCACAAACAAAGCTAGTGTGGATAGAGTTTAATGGAAGCATCTGGCGTGCAGTACTGAATGACAAGAGGCTGTCAGGGCGACAGAAGCCAGATCCAATGCATACACCCAATTTGTCTGCCATGTACCAGCAAGGAAGTTGTGATAAGACACGTACTATCAGATCCACTGACATCTTGGATGGACGAAGCAATTATGGGAGCAAGTGGAAGGAGATCTCAGCTGCCAGCATCTTCTCCCCAGAGCACAAAGGATTTGTTGTGTTTACACTAGTGAATTTGCCAGGGTATCTTTTCACCAGCCTCTTTTCGTCTCTCTAGATGTTCTGTATGGAGCATCTACATCTGTTTTGTCTCAGATCCGTTTATCTCAGTTGTCCGTCTACATTAGATTTACTGGCTTTTATGTTACGTTCAAGTTTTGAAGTACATCATCTCATCGATACTCATAATGGGTTTTCTGTATGGCTTTATTGTGAAATCCGTTTTAGCTTTATTCACTGGCACCTTTTTGAAATGTCACTCATTATTGTGAGTTTTTGTTTTAGTATAATCAAAATAAAAAGAAAGAACTGATTTTTTTTTCATCATTGCTAACTGATGATATGCATAGCATTTCTTAAGATTATTAATGGGATTATTTTAGGTTTTTGCTACAACGAAGTCTAAATTAAGCAGGAGTGCTGGATATGCTATCCACAAATTTAATAAACATGACCAGGAGACCTGTGGCTACGGATTCTGCCATGAGTTTGTGACCTTAGGTTTATAGGCACACTTGTGACAGAGACAATGATTCAAAGCATAAAAACAAGTCCATCTTTGGTTGTTGTAAAGTTAAAGTTTAGGAAAAGTTATCCAATTGAGATGATGTGATATGTTGCCAAAGATGTCAAACATTCAGGAAAAATGGATGAGGAAGACTAAATATCTGGTTTTATAAATGCTCAATGGCAACTGTTTCCAGCCAGTGTGTCACAAAGTTCTTAGGTTAAGAAGCCAATACGACCAATAAACCACCAGTTTGTTGTGGTTTCTATGTTAATAGTTGAACGACCATTTAAAAACCATATTTTTCATTATTCCAGGTCATCTCTGTCTGCTAAATCCAGCTTGATGACCTGAAAAACAATGTGACTAAAAAGTAAAAACAAGACAAATTTATAGGGGGGGATATTTTTTTTACAGCACTGTATTCAGTACTGTGACGCCTATAATGTTTACATACAAAGACCCAAACTGAGATCTGAAACAAGAAGCAAAATAAATCAAGATAAAGTGTTTTAAGGCTTAACAACAGAATCTGCTTGCTCCTAAAATATTTAAAATCATTGATGTTGTAATACAAACACATCTTAACCAGTCATCTCATTGAAAAAGGAAGTATATTGCAACATATCTGTTAGATGCTGCCAGGCACTCAGCTGCATTGGCTGAAAGGTAACCCAATAAAAAGCACCAAGCAGAGTTCCTTAAATCTTTGCCTCCCCCCTTGTGCTGAGTTTTATGAGTTGAAAGGCTTTTTGACATAGCCAGCTGACGGTTCAGTTGCTCTCTCTGAATCCCTGGCCTCAGTAATCGTTTGCCTGTCAAGCGCCTGCTGGCGCTCTTTCTGCATATTTAAACACAACAGTAATCCTCTTACCTTTCTACAGTTAAATTTCCAGGCACCAAAACCTACATTGACCCTGAAACCTACGAGGACCCGAACAGGGCTGTCCATCAATTTGCCAAGGAATTGGATGCCTCCTGCATAAAAATCGAACGAGTTATTGGAGCAGGTGAGCCCGTCCTCAGCTCTTCCCGTTTTCCCCCTACGTGTTCTCATACATCATGCTGACAGGCAAATATTTACACCTTGAATGGGGACACAGCTTCCTGCATCTTTTATTGATAGAGCAATTGCAAGGAGAGGAAAAAGTTCATTGCAATTAATGTGTGGTCTGCGTCTGGCAGAGGCACTCACAAAGATAACCGCAAGTGAAAAATTGCTGCCACATGGGTTTTACCGAGGCGGTCAATGACAGTATCTATGCATCTCTAGCATGTCTTATTATAGGTCTTGGTTACACTCCCCTGAGTATAACAAGGTGTCGTACTGCAATTTGTATTCCAGCATTGCACAGCTGCTTAATCTCAAAATACACTAATACATTTGTCATTGTGAAGTGTACGAGGTTTGTCTCTCCTTTTCGTACCTACTGGGCCCCTTCACTCATGACTGATTTCAACACTCGCAGGAGAGTTTGGGGAGGTGTGCAGCGGTCGGCTGAAGCTGCCTGGAAAGCGGGATGTATCTGTCGCCATCAAGACGCTAAAAGTGGGCTATACAGAAAAGCAGAGGCGGGACTTCCTGTGTGAGGCCAGCATTATGGGACAGTTTGACCACCCCAATGTGGTCCACCTAGAGGGAGTGGTGACAAGAGGTGGGAATCCCAGTTTCAATATATATTGCTTCCGTAGAAAATTATTTAAACTTACTGCCTCTGGATCCTAACCAGGTTGTAAATATGGCTTAGAAATGTGGCAAACACTGTAAGCAGATGATTAAGAATTCCATTTCACCTTGTCTCCTTGGGTGATTCAAAGTTTTAAACCATAGTCTGTAAAATTTCTAAATCGGCACATAAATCTGGCTTTAATGTGATTTCCTGTCAGGGATTCACAGTGTCATGACCTCCCGATGTCAAAGGGAAAAAGTCTCTTTGAACAAAGCAGGATTGCTCCATCACTGCCGAGTTCGGACCCGTTAATGTTTCCTAAAGGTCCTAGAGAGTTGGAACAAAAGGGAAATGTGGTTGACTTCGGAAGATGCACCAAGCACAAATTAAGGCCCTCAGACGCACAGAGAACAGCTTAAAGAACAACACACAAAATAAAGTTGTGCATCTGTGCCATAACCACAAAACTGCTTGTTCCAAATTTGTGTAAAAGTTTGTCTTGATGGCTGAAAGTTTTGATCCTGTAATGAGAAGCCTGAGTTGAAATGCAGTTTTCAATAAACTACCGACTGTTAAGATTTTGATCAGGAGTACACAATATTACATTTGAAACACATTCTCTTTAACATTTTCTCATTTAGAGACTATTAAGAGGAGCTGATGGTAACTTTTAATTAAAAGCAAATGAAACACAGCTATAAATAACCCGGAATCCGTTTTGGCTCCAGCATTGTTTTGTGAAGTATTAAGAAAACCAGATAAAAAATTAGGTATTCATTAATCATCTGCTCTTCTTCTTTTTTTAATCTTTCGTTTCAGGAAAACCGGTTATGATCATCATTGAGTACATGGAGAACGGCTCATTAGATGCTTTCCTCAGGGTGAGTATCACCTCCGAAGTCGGAGCAACATCTTTTCCAACTTTTCTCTGTGCTTTACCGAAGTTTTCCAGAGAGCAGGGAGTCTGCAGTGGGAACTGTGCTCTGCATAAATATCATAAATCTTGTAAAGGTGCTGCAGCCTTGCAGCCTAAATTCCCCCCTCTGGTCAGTGAAGATGGCTGACCTGCCTGTGTTTCTCTGTGCCGTGCAGAAACACGACAGTCAGTTCACAGTCATCCAGTTGGTGGGAATGCTGCGGGGCATAGCAGCGGGAATGAGATATCTGGCTGATATGGGATACGTCCACCGAGACCTGGCAGCGCGGAACATCCTCGTCAACAGCAATCTTGTGTGTAAAGTCTCCGACTTCGGCCTTTCAAGGGTGATAGAGGACGATCCCGAGGCTGTCTACACAACAACTGTGAGTCATTTAAAGTGCTTGTTCTCCCTACCAAGAGCCTTGTCTGAGTTCTCTAATCAAGTTGCTGCTGGTGCATAAAAATAGAGGAATGAGATGAGCATGTCCAGGTAGTCTTTGGCAGCTCTCTGTAAACTCGAATTCCATTTAGAAACTCTTCATAAAGGCTTATGTTACAAGTGTATTTATATACTGATAGGAACAGTTTCATCAAAATGTTTCTTTCTATGATTAATCTTGTAAAATAATGTAATTAATGAGAGCAAATGCTTGGATAAACGGAGTATTGAAACAGAAAAAATAATAATAATCAGTTTCTACATTGAGCCAATCACACATGGCAACAGCTGAAACCACAAAAAATACCCCAAACCCATTCCCAAAGCATGATATTTACATCGCCATGTTCTAAGATTGTTATAGTGGGTTTTGGGTAAAACACGGAAAGGTTTGCATGTAGGTCACCTATTCCCACCTGCTTGCCTACATGTGTTGTTTAATGTAGGGGACCTGCTGGGGCTGTTTCTCTTGTTAACTCCCACCTTCAACAGCCAGCCAGTTTAGCTGGACGTCCGACCTGATAGGCTTGAAACTGAACCATGCTCTTTCTTTCTTTTCTGATGATGGATTAAACAGAGCTCTGTGAGCAGCTAAACACACGGAATATCGTTTCAGTTTTCTCTCTGACCGTTCTGCTGTGTTCATTGGTCCTCGTGATCCTCTGCTGCTCTCATAGGATTTATGACTCACCTAGTTTAAATTACACATGAACTAGTTGTGTGATCACAGTTATGTTCTACCTTATGTTGGTCGATCACATTAGATCAAGGGGAGATCTATTAACATTTATGGTTGTAAATTAAGGAAGATGGGAAAAGATCAGGGGGTATGAACGCTTTTGCAAAAGACTATTTCCTCAGTTTCTCTCTCTGCTAATGGGTTGTTGCACACAGAATTTATACCTTAGTTTCTTATTTGATAGTGATATTTTCTTCTTATTGTGATGCTTCTGAACTAGATTTTAGAAGCTGCACATAAACATTCACACACTGAGATTTTTTATTTTTTATTATTTAGAGGGGAATAAAGTGGAAGTTTTACTTAGATTTTAATTAACAAAGTAATTGTCAACAAAGTAAAACTTTTACTTATGTTATTATTTCCACTAATATTCTGCAACATGTTTACTGTAATGCAGGCCAAGCTTATCAGTAGTTGATCTCTTTGAATCATTTTCTGTCGTTATTTCTTGTTCTTTAATAGAACATAATAATACAAATATGTTCATGTTTCTGTCTGTTTAACTTTTTGTCTGTTATTTATCAATTTGAATGAAGTCCCTTGACATTACTAAGGGTCCAGCTTGTTATGAGATATTAGGTTTTATTTAAGCAAATTCGCTAAAATGAAACATTTAATAAATAAATGGTGGCAAGAGATAACATGCTACATTGAAATGACTTGGTTGATGAATAAACTTTTTCTAGAAAAAGACAAGCTATTTATTGTTGCTTAATATTGAATATGAGTAATACCTTGAGCCTTAATTACTAATATTTATATCTAATAGGGTTAATATCTTACATCGAATGTAAAAAACGTAACTAGTCATGTGATAATTAAAACATTCCTGAAACAGCTGCATATTTAGGTACTAAGTCACATTCTATCGGGGTCATAAATTGTGGGAAATGAGTTTCAAGGGTTTTAATAAGCAAACAGCATCATTAACCTTTCAGGTTTTTCCATACTTTACATGCATTACCCATACATCTTCACAGCTTTTACAATTCATAACACATTTTCTGAGGACTTTATGTCCGTAGCTTTTACTGACTTGTGCAGGTTTAGGTATTCTATTCCATGTGTAACATACAGTCTCTCTGTAATGTCTGAAGGAAAGATGTGGGGTGTCGTGAATTTAATTTGTACTCCCGCCACTGACCTGTGTTTCACCAAACAGGGCGGTAAGATTCCTGTGCGATGGACGGCACCAGAAGCCATCCAGTATCGTAAATTCACCTCCGCAAGTGACGTGTGGAGTTATGGGATCGTCATGTGGGAGGTCATGTCCTACGGGGAGCGGCCCTACTGGGACATGTCCAATCAAGATGTGAGTAACAGCGGAGACTAAATGGCTGAAATGACCAAGCTGACAGTCTATTTATGGATCAACTCATAACAGAAGAGTGAAAGAACTTTAAACTGTCTTTAGATTTTTATTTTATACGTGGAAATGTTGTTTCCGAACCATAAAAAATAAGTAGAGTTTTGGGGGGTTTTCTGAGGGTATAAATCTGAATTTCAACCAAATGGAAACATTTTTTCCTTTAATAATACAGCAGGATATTTTGAGATTTAAACTTTATATCCTTACCTGTACACTTTGTCTTCTTCCCAAAGCACTTGATAATTTTACAATACAAGGTGTAAAATTATCTAGTCATCTCTAGAAATTGTTTTGAGAAAATAAGTCGTTATTTTTAAGTCTTTTGTTCATAATCTCTCCTATAGTGTGATTACCAACAAGGTTGGGACTCGTAATTCTTAAATTACTAATTAAAGTTCCAGTAAAACTGCCTGAACTGGTTGATTGGTTAAATGACCAAACAAAGACAAGGAAAAGAAACAAAAGCTTGTTGAGGGAGAGTTTCAGCCCCCAGGTGAAGGAGTTCAACTATATTGGGTTGCAGGTTTAGAATAGAGTGATAATCTGATACGTCAGGATCTCAGTTTCCCTGTTGATATAGATTCCTGTCCTTGCTGAATAGAAACATCAGTGAATGAAACAAGTTCCTGAATAGAGCGTTTTGGCTCAGCTAATGGACAATGGAATACTACACAATTTTATTGTTTGTAGTTCTATATATGTGTGTGTGGTGGGTAGAGATATTTTTTATGTGTATGTAGGTAGAAGTATTAATATGATATGTACATTTATTAAGAATAGTTTATGAAACTGGAAAGTTCAATGATCCCTCTGCTTTTTAAGGAAAATGTATGGTTTTGTTATATTTTTATTAAAATATAATTCTGATTATATTTTAATAAGAATAGCTAGAGTTCTATTGCTGCAAATAGGAATTTTTAACATAAACTATACTCAAATATGTGGGAATGCTTTTCTTCAGCTGAAAAAGGAGACTGGTTGAAGTTAGTTGATGTGAGAATTAATGGACGAAAACTTATTAAAGACGGCAAAAGACTTGAGAAATGTCCTTGTGGTTCTCCTTCGGACAGGAAAACATACCTAAACGTGCAGATATCTGTAACCATTCCCATTCAACCTCTAGACATGAACTCAATTGAGAAGCTACGGCAAGTGTGATGTTGACAGATGCTCCCCATCTATTCTGACTGAGCTTGAGTTATTTTGCATCTGAACATTTCAGGATGCAAATGTGGAGGAGACATGCCTCCAAAGACTTGCAGCTGTAATTGCTGCATTCACTCAGGGAAGCTGAATGCTAATGCAAACCTCACTTTTCAGAGTTGAATCTATAAAACTTTTGGAATATTTATATTAAAGAAAGGAAATTATATTAATAATATAAGGACGGAAAGTTCGTAATAATCACATAATAAAGGTCATACATTTATAAACTGTAGGCATGACTGTAAAGTCTCAATGATTGAAAAAAAAATTGTAAAACTGCCTCATATTTGTATAATTATTCGTAAAGATGTCTTCCCATTAAAACGTGGTGAATCACAGACGAAAATCCCAGTTTGTTGAGCACTTTTAAAGCTGTCTAACAAGACCCTCATGGGAGCTGTTCGGCGGGGACGGTAACCTTGGGCTTAATTAGTTCAAGAAGTCTCGCTATAATCATGTGCGCCTGAAGGGGAGCATGTATTAAAATGAGAACATGAATTTGGCAGCGTTATTAATATAAATAACAGAGGTGGAAAACACTTGTCATGCACAGTGCCTTTGATTTAAATGTATGTGAAGGACTATAAATACTACCAGGATAAAGCAGAACCATGCAGGCTTTCAACAGAAATGCATGTATTACGATTGTTGGCATTGGGTCTAATGGTTAATCCGGCAAAAGGTATAGTTTCTCTTTACCTCTGCATTGTATAGGTTTGTAACCCTTGAGATGAATGTTGTTACTTTTCTGTGTAAGTTAATTTTTGCCATTGTTTTCTTATTAGACGTATGCTCAAATTTCAACGTGCTATAATAATTCTAAAGTGTTCTTAACATAGTTAGATAAAAATGTTTGCTGAACTTTAGAAGCATGGACCCTCTACATTACTGTTTAAGCCAGTTTAGGAATTCAGCAAGCCAACAAAAGTCAATTTTAATACATTCAGAAAAAACCTCTGCATACCGTAGCATGAGATTGCGTAACCATATCATTACATCATTTAGTCGCACTTATGTATTATAATTAGCTAGTACAGCAAAACAGCTGTTGGTCACTTACCAGAAACTGCAAACGTTATCAATCCCACAGCAACACAAATAAGAGGTCTTTCAGTTGGGATGTTTGGTCTCAGAATGTTTGATGTTATCTCTAACATATCTATGGTAGCATGGTGTAGCTACAGATCTTGTCACAGATACTAAAATGTCATTCAGTCTAAAGTTGAACTGTCAACATGCAGTCATGTGTTTGCTGGTGACATGACCACGGCAGACAAGAATGTCTTCATATTGGAAAATGTAACTTTGTTTTTTCTGCTATTGGAAGGCAAAACTAAAAAATACATAAAGCCTGGTTGGGTTGCTAGCCAGCTGCTTCAGAGCTTAAC
>JAVLVB010000299.1:402569-421113 GCA_032876305.1 Orestias chungarensis
GAAGTGGTGGACGACCAGACGCTGTGAGCAAAATTACTTGATTTTTATCATAAAGCTGCAAAAACTGATTTCAGTTGTTGACTTGACTCTGCAGAGCAAGTAACAGCATGGTCAATAGAAACAGATGGCAGGCATGTCAGGGCTTACAGGATTTTCAGGTGGTCTCTTTCACTTCTTTACTTTTGCTTATAAGTATACTGGAATAAAGTCAATGATGTAATGAGAGCTTTTTTTGTTCTTATGAAGTAAACTCTACGTATATAGGAACAGGGAAAACATCTACAGTAAAACTGAACAACATTGAGTTACTGTCAAAACATGTCAAAGATTGTAGGGTTCTAGATCTCATTATGGAGATGACGAACGCCTCGGCACATATTTCATATGAACACAACCTTTATCAGCACCATTACATTTTAGCTGCATCCCTAAAGTAATAATCCACAAAAGTATTGCAGTGGGTTTAGAATAAGTTAAAAAAAAGAAAAGAAAACACAAAATCCACTAAAAGTAAAATACTTCACTTGCCTGCTTCCAAAACAGCAAGAAATTCAAATAAGTAAAAAGTTTAGGACTGCACTCACAGTACAGAAAGTAAAGCTGCCAGAATTGTCTCCCGACTTTCTGCTGACATTATGAAATTCAAATGCTGAGGTTTCTGGGCTCCATGCGGGGATTTAGTTCGCAGCAGGATGTAAAACCACACAACATAATTTAAAAGACAGGTAATCAGGATTTATTATTTTTCTTTTTTGCATTCCTATGTTACTTCACATTTACTTCCTTTAGACCAAAACTTATTTCTGCAGAAGTCCCAAATTGCCATAATGATTGACTAACCCGCAGCTCTCTGAGTGCTGTTGCCTGCGTCTCTGCCAACTCCTGCCGGGAGAGTCCAACCGCGCCAGACCACTTGAAGCTGTTCCTCACTCTCGGACACTTGACACATTTTGATTGATGGTGGAGGGAGACTGAGTCTGGCCTTTCCTGTGCAGCTTTCAGCGTTTAACACCCACAGCATTATAGCGAAACATGATTAAGATTCTCCAGTGTTCCCCAACAGGAGACTGCTGATTGAACATTCGGTTGTTAGAAATGCTAAACAAGATGACTTCACTATTTGACAGGCATCAATGTCAGATTTTTTTTTTTTTTGTGCTTTGTCTAGATGTCAGGAAACATCCTGTGGGAAGAACATTGGATTTTTCCTGAATACTGTCTGATTATTGACACCTTATTCTTTTATTCCTTCATTAGCATGGGAAAACATTATAAGGAGAATATCTGGTGAATAGATTAATAACTGTGTCAGATCGCCAAACCATACAACAGCTATGCTTTTCCATCACCCTCGTATAGTATAGTGGCCCTCACAGCATGAATTAGAGGTGTGTCTAAGTAACCTAGAATACACTATGCATATTTCAGTAATCAATGAGTCAAACTCATATTTTATAGATTTACTTTCCTAAACAGAATTCAACTACATAGAATAAGTATAAAGATGGGGCTGGTCTGGCTTCGTATTTTCTAAGGGCAGGATTTATGACCTTTAAGTGATTTATGTTTTCTCAAAACTTAAATAAGATTTTTTTAAGACAAAGTTTTGTCCAGTACATAGAACCATTCTCTTTTTTAACCGTCTGATGCCAGCACTTAATGCTGTTTAGGCTTTAATATACTTGTTAGAAAATTCTACCAGCTGGAAACAATAACCAACGATGACCCATGCTAAGGAAGATCTTATTAATGAGAAGTATTTTAGTTTCAAAAGGATTTCTAAATATTTAAATTATCCTCAGTTTTTAGATCCATAAAGCTTATAGAGGCACCTCTGCCTCAATTGTAGCCTTACATTTTTAAAACACTTTAAGAAGGGGAATTCTAAAACTCACAGTGAGTCAGTAAAGAGCAATTGTGAAATCTGTTACATGATCCCACCTCCCTATGAGTTGCTTTAGAGCGTAGCCGCTATTTCTTGCTCAATAAACTGTTTTCCAACTGTGCCCTGCTAGAGCGGACATGGACAATAAAAGCATGTACACTACAGTCATCTCAGGATCAGTTTAGGGAACACGGAAACTTCAGATGTTGGATATTTGTTATAAGATGCTATAACCGTTAAACCAGAGTTGGTATATTCATTATATGCTGTTGCTCATTTGCTTTACTGAATTAAAATTAAATGTAGAAAGTGACTAGACAATGGAAACATAATTAGATTAGAAAAGAGAAAATGTCTGATTATCTTATAAAGTTTGGAAGACATAACAAAGTGCTCTTTGTTTTAACACCCTTTATATCTGGAAGTAGTCAAATTCCAAATGTTCTTCAGGACACAAGGAAAAAAGGAGTGGTCCTCCAATTTCCTTGTACAATGGTATAATAACAATAAAATGCATTCTATTCTAAAATTTAAATGTGTTTATTAGACATAGTGGATTAACCCTTCAGTTCTGAGATAGAAAGATATACAGCGAAAACTCCTGGTTGTAGACCACAATCATATATTAGTGTACTCCATAGTGTATATGGTGTAGGGACCCTTTTGTGGCCAATACAACATCAACATTTAATTGGATTCAGAACTGTAAATCAGTAAATCAGCTCAGTTATACCGCAACAGGATTAAGGTCTGATCTTTTGAGGCATGGCTAGGGTACACTTGAGTCCAAACCGTTGTAGTTGTGGTTGAACATTTAAAGTTGTTTGCGCAATTTTTACAGTTAGATTAAAATTTCCTAGAGAAGAATTTTACTTTTCTGATGAGTTGTTTTCTTTTGGCAGTAAGTTTCCCTACATAATTAATTTAGGTGTAAAAGGGCCAAATAAAAAACATTTGCCAAACTTCAAAAAACCAAATGGTCTTCCTGTGAATTCACAAATATGTTCAGATTTGTGGTGGTTTTCAAATAAATGTCTATTTAATGTTTTACAGTGTATGTTCTTGACATGACATGTATTGTTGCTAGACACAGCATATATATTGCTATCCTCAGAAGGGTTAATTTAGGATTTGAGTCAAATTAAAAGAAAAATCATTTTCTCTGAAGGCTCATCCAAAGACTGTTGGATCTAGTGTGGAAGCAAATATCAAAGAGTTACTTTTGTGGGTTTGGATGATACATTTAAACTGATCAAGAATCAAGAATGAGTTTATTTATAAAGCGCCAATTGACAGCCGATGACGCCTCAAGGCACTTTACAAGAAAATCAATACAAATCACAAATACATCATTACAAATCAGTTTAAAAAAGTTTCCAATCTAAAGACCGGTATGGTTCCTACAGGTTTTTTCCTCACTTACGATGTTAAAAATCACAATTAATCTTACGGACTAGGACATTTAATGTCTTTTGTTTGCTCCTAAGGTCATAAAGGCGATAGATGAAGGCTACCGTCTTCCTGCGCCGATGGATTGCCCTCCGGGCTTGCACCAGCTAATGCTTGACTGCTGGCAGAAAGACAGAGCCGAGCGTCCAAAGTTTGATCAGATCGTCGGAATCCTGGATAAAATGATCCGCAACCCTAACACCTTGAAAACCCCAGTGGGCACATGTACAAGGTAAGGAAATGGAACCTTAAGTGACTAATTTTAAAGGTGGTCCTCATGCAATAAAGAATTTTATACTTTTATTTTAGTGCCTTTAAAGATGATCTAAAGTGTCCTAAGGAAGATTTAGCCTCTCTCGTTCAAAGAAAGACGATAATTCCTGGAGAATCGATTCAAAGAGCAGCCTCTGTATGGCTTTATGGTCAATAACAGGGCTTTTAAATCAATCTCTGTAATGAGTTCCTGCTACTTTGGAGAGCAGCAGGAGCAGCAGCCCTCACTCTGACATTTGTCAGATGAATTCTATTTGCACTCAGAACATACTTTGCTGTGGTTAAAATGAACTTAGAGGTTATTTATTTATTTTATGGAGACTGTGCTGGAGATGTATTCCCTAATCCATTTAAACTGAAAGGATATTGATAAATGTTCTTTTTTTTTCGAAAAAGAAGAAACTGACATCTTTGTATTTATGAATTATATTCAGATTGTAGTCCCACATTGCACATTTTCCCCTCCTTTTCCCAATTTACCTCTCTGTTGGAAGCCGCTGGTTGCTGCTTTTGTCTCGCATTATGCTTGATTGTGATTTTAGCGGAACACTTCCTTTCCACGTTAGACATAATCCTCTCTCTGTGCTCATCCTGCAGACCAATTAGCCCCCTCTTAGATCAGAGCACACCAGACTTTGCCGCTTTCCGCTCAGTAGGTGAGTGGCTGGAAGCCATCAAGATGGAGCGATACAGAGACAACTTAACAGCCGCCGGCTACAGTTCCTTGGAGTCTGTGGCCAGGATGTCAATCGAGTAAGTGGATATGAAGCATCGTGAAAACACATTTAAACTTCACTTTTTTTTCATCTGCACATATTAATAGTGGGAGAAATACAGTGAGTTTAAAATTGGTCAAAAGAGCATTTACAGAATTAAAACCTTATCACCCTTGTTCATTCAGCTTTCATAAGAATTATGAACATGTTTGTTAATAAAATAATATAACAATGAATCAACTAAAAACCAATAATTGTTAAAAATGGTTATAATATAAGTGAGGACAAAAACTTAAAGGTCATTTTTTGCCTTCAATTTATGTTTTGCTCTAGATCAGAAATATATGGTGGTAGGGTGTAAGAGTTTAAATCTTGTCCTCTCAACACTTTTTTTGTTATTTTGCTCTTTCTACTCATCATAGTCACTAGCAAAGGCTCACAGAGCAGTCTGATGGTATTTGCCTGCACTTCCAAGTAAGCTAGGAAAACCAATTAGCTTATCTTTGAGAAATTGAGGACAATTGGATGTCAAAGAGAGGATTATCAAAAGGTGTAGAATCAGATTTTTTTATGTATTTTTTTTCCCTGGATCTAAATAAAATTATGGCAACATATGGAGGGAAATAAATGCACATGTTGGCATAACTGAAAGCAAGTTTTACGCAGGTCTAAAGACGATCATATAACAAATCTTTCTTAAAACTATCATGGCTAACATATGATCTAGTTATCAAGAATGCATGGGGCTTCTGAACATCCCCGTATTGAGCAGTGCATAAGGGTTTGCTTAAAAACTGTAAAATACAGTGTTCCATTATATCAGAAAAAACTTTTCACCATGACACAATCTTCTAACCAACCAGGGGTTAAAGTAGAAACCTAAATATCCCCCCCATCCCTGAATTATTACCAGTATTAAACAGTTTTATGTAATTTATACAAGAATTGCAAAGGTCTTGTCAAAGGTCTGCAGATAAAAAAATAGCTATTATCGTTTTTTAATATAATTGTATTGAAATAAATTCATATTCTGATTATTTAAGTGAAACCACGTTAAACATTTAGAAAGATGAAGTAAACAAATCTTCATGAGTACAAACAAAGCATCTGCATTGAGTAACAAGACTCTAAAATGCTACGTTGTTATTGAGTCAGTTTTGAGTCAATACACATTTAATTCAATAGCAGTATAACATCTGTGCACTAAATGTAGCATCTCTAAGTTGGGATACTAAGTCTTTTTTTTTCTTGGTTTCATTCCTTTTAAATAATTCCCGCAAGAGCTTATGCCGGATTTTTCTGTCAATAACAAGTGTGTGAGAAAGGCTTAGCTGATCAAACACTGTTAAAAAGGCATATTTAGGTGTTTTTTTTATTAAGATATTTATCATGATGAACATGTTGAAGAAAGCAGTAGAAGAATGTTTATAATGTATATAAAAGCAAAACACTGAAAGGTTTCATTTGCCAAACATGACTTTCTAAAACTTGGTTGCAGAGAATTCTTTTCTTGTGCTTCGTTTTATTGCCAGACCATCTGTAATAACAGACCCTTTCATAATTTCACATCCTTGTTTTTGTCTTAACAATCCTATTTTTTTCTTCACTTTTTTCACAACACAGAGTCTAAATGCTCAACAAGCTTTTTTGTACTTCAGTTCCACACAGAGGAGCTAAGCTCATTTTCTACCAGCAGCTTCTTTCACCTCTCTTTTATCAGCATGTATTTGTACCTAAAGTTACTTCCCTGCCTGGTGCTTTGCCCTCCATATTAGTTTAACACTATACATGGGTTCTAACCTGATGCGCTGGAAGAAACTACTTTCTTTTCAAAACTTAAAACAGTTCATCTCAAGCCTTCTCTCATTTAGCGGCTGATAGAACAGAGTGAAAATTCCCCCCCTAAACACGAGGCAGTTCGCTGACTCCTTCCATTATGCTTTTGTCTTGTATCATTTATCAAAGCCTGTCACCGTAAGCATGCAAACACAGGATTGCCCATGCATGTCTATTTTTAGAGCTAAATCAGGTCACTCTATTAATGCTGTGGTTTATCCCAACAAAAGACAGAAGAACCAGGAGTTTCTGTGGATTGTTTGATCAGATGAGCCGTTCTATTCTATTTTATTTCTAGTATTTAACTCTACAACCATTTTTGTAGCAAAAACGTTTTTTGAAAGAACTCATTCTACTCAAATGCATTCCAGTTTTTAGAGATGCACATAAAAAAGATATTGGTATAAAGGTTTAGAAATGTGTGAAAAGTTATTTTTACCATCAGAAGATGTTTAAAGTGAAACCATTCTGTTTGTTATTACTAGGAACTCAACTAGTCAGTTTTAACTGGCACTGGTTGCTTTCTACATACTGAAAGATTTGGCTTTCTATGCCGTTTTTATCAAAAATTAATATATACTTACGGACTGAATAAATGATTAATGACAGTGATGAAAAATTTGAATAATGCCTGTAAAAGACTAGCTTCAAATCGATCGAAGATTTGTGAATTGAACTGAATTGAGATATCATCAAAAACTGTATTGACATGGGAGCAAATTAATATGCTACATTGTGTTAAATCAGGTTATTTACACCCCTGCTTCTTCATGTGTGCCAGTTTCGTGTGTCTCATGTGATATACGTGAGTTCTTTTCAACTTTAACTTGAGATTTCTTGTCAGTGGTTTCAAAATAAATCAGTTCCAATACAAATAGTTGATGTGTTCATAACTTTATGCCCTCTCTGTGTATGATGTAAGAATCTCCTCAGTGAAAAAGCATTTGACTCCATAAATTTGAATAGTGATGTATGTGCTGTCTTGTCTTGCAGGGATGTGATGAGCTTGGGAATCACACTAGTCGGTCACCAGAAGAAGATCATGAGCAGCATACAGACTATGAGAGCCCAGATGCTGCATCTTCACGGTACGGGAGTCCAGGTGTGACGAGCTGTGAAGGGACATCTTGGTCAGGGTAAAAACACTAAAGGGGGACTTACCTGGAGCATTGCCTGGGCTGCACCCGGCCCATGGTCACAGTACACGGACTGCTGCGTCTGGAAGGAAATCATTCCTTTGTTCCTTGGGGAGGGAATGAGGTCAGTTTCTTCAAAGGGCACTAAAGAGAGAAAAGAGCAAGAACCAGCCACAAAGAGCAACTACCTGTATGAGATGGCTTTTGTTTTGTTTGTTTGTTTGTTTGTAGATGCGCTTAAGAACTCAACCACATATCAAGAGGCAAGTTGGAAAGGACTTTTATTACCTTAATGATTAAATTAAACGCACACTTAGATGTGGATTTTCTTTAAATAGCAGAAAACAAACTGCTTGGGATTCTTTTTTACGATTGTTTTTCACTTGCTTGCCACAAGGAAATGCTGTGGCATCCACAGGACTTGTTTTCCTTCTTCTCCTTGGATGTGACAACAGGGTAACTCTTATCCACATTTGTGTTGCAGATTTCAAGGTACTGTTTGTGCCGAGTCGTACCGGACTCAACTGGTTGCAGTTTCTGTCTTTCCTTTAATGCGCTTTTAACATCACTGCATCCTGACATGCTCATTTGCAGCCCATCCAAAAGGGCTGCGCTGTAATATTGAAAAATTGACTGTAGTTTGCACATAAATGTACATTTTTCCACATGGCTTTTATATCCGAGTAGCAATATCTGTTTGTCATTGGATTCACAACAAGACAGAGTTTTAGAACTTAGTCATGAAAATCTGCGCGCACAGTTCAAAGATTGTATTCAATTTGCAGCCTCTCCCTTGTTCAGCTATCATTCTGCCCAATGTTGCACATGGGTTGTTTCTGGAAATTGTTAAGCAGCAGATTAAGTTTAAGATGGTCCCAAAACAGAAGAAATGTCATACTGCCTTAAAACATATTTAGATTTAGTATTGATGATGTTTTAGGTCATTTGATGGCGATGCTTTCTGTGGCTCCTATAGAGGGTTTTTCTCACTTTTTAGTTTTTTTTCTTGTGGTGTGATTTCCTCTTATCTGTGACTAAATCTGGTGTGCACAAACTCCGATGATTGCCAGGAATGACAGATTTAGAAGGGAAGAGACTGACTATAAAGAGCAATAATTACCAGGGAGAAACAGTCTTCACCAGAGATCCTTTACGGTGCTAGGTATGAAAATCATGTGTGTGCTCCTGTGTGCTGACAAACCCTTTGGAAAGATTCCGTCGCCCCCTGAAAAGAAAAGGAATGTACCTCTGTGACCTAAATGGTTTTGGGAGCGCTCAGATACGTGCCGTGCCAGGTCATCACATGAAATAATCATGTTGTGCTTTGCCTCCATGATATGGTAAACTTTTGATGAAAATCTAACATGGCATGGAAAAGTCGAGCTGAGTTGTCGCGAAGATGAAAGTGGCACCATTTGAAGCTGTAAAAAGGTGCAAATTAGCCATGCTAACATCATCCTCCAACACATTTCACCACCCAGAAATCAAAAGAGCTCCTTCGGGGTTTGTGGTCTGAAAAAAACCCGGGACCAAAGGATGGAGTCGGCGTCAGACGTAGGCCTCGCTGGTAAATCCTTCCGTCCTGGCTCTGCAGGCAGCCGTGCAGCTCTGCTTGTTTATTTATGCGTCTCCTCTGCTCATCCCTCACAGGCGTGGATGTGACGGAACATGCATTGAAATGTGCTCCTCTTTTCTTCCATGTGACTTTGTGTGAAAAGCGGAGGAGAAGCAGAGGCACGTTGGGAGGTTGAACGATGTTTTAAAGCTGATCAACCTCTTTGGTGCCATCTGTCTCTACTTCAAAAACAAACAAAAAATCTTTTCTTGTTAGCTGAATGTGACTTATTGCAAATTTCTCTGATAGAAAGTATATTTATCCAGCTGTCATGTGGTGCTCACCGACAACAAGCATTGGAATTTCTTTTACTGCTGCCGTCACCACAATGGAATCCTAATATTTAAAAAACGGTTCCCTGAATGATTCTGTTTCGCATCTAAGACGTACAATCGAACCAGATTAGTTGTCAATTAAAGGTTTTTTAAGGGGCAGTGAAACCAATAGAAGCTTCGAAAGTTATGAAATCTTGGATAAAACCTGTGCATCATTTACACTTTTCTGCTAAAATAAAAGGGCAGCCCAGTAAATGAAAACAAAAAATTAAAGCAGTTGGTGGTAAAAAAAATAAAAATAAAGCAATAATGTTTGTCAATGGATATATTAAGATAAACTGACAAGTGATAACTACATTTTCCCATGCAAGTTGCAGGTAAATCCAGGAATCTACAAATAAACTAAAATATTGCCAATTGGTCAATGAACTGGTTCTATATTTAAAGCACTGCTGACTAATATTATGCTGCAAAATCGGAACGCTACAATTGAAGCCTGGGGCTTTGCATTCTGCCCATCTAACATGCTGGCTCTGCTCAATGGTAAAAGTAATGCAATAGAGAAAATACAAATATTATAAATAAACTACTTTAGTGTGAACACATTTCTTAACTGCAGACAGAGGTCATTGGAAAGTGAGCTTTCAGTAAAAAAAAAAAAGATCCATGTTAATTTACACATTAAAAACTAACCTTCATTTTAAAACCTGCTTCATTCTGAAAGTACTGACCCAATAAAAGCACATGTCCTGTACTGGGTTCCTTGCTCTGTCCGTAAACCTGAACCGTATCCCCTAGATATAATCCAATCTGCGTTCTTTTAAATTAACAACAACATATGTTATCTAACTTGATATAACATTAATGTTCTAGCGAATTTCACGGGGAAGAAGCTAAACGCCATTGAAAATCATACACACCAGTGGAGACATGCCTAAAAAAAATTCAGAAAGGTGTGATTGCTGCATTGTTTACAAATATTTTTCAATTGATCCTTCATAAGGAGAACTTTATGTGCAGTTTTTAGTAGCATGTAAGCCTTTTTTTAGGTCATTTATTTGTTAATAATGTTTATAGCACCAGTTCAAAACACATTTAGTCTACATAGAAGTGACAAAATTATTGATAATCCTTCTATATGGTTTCATTGTCCTTTAAGACATGATTGTTTTTTTCATTAAAAAAATAGCTGAAGAGGTATAGTAAAAGGGTTTTTTAACTCTAATACTTTCAGGGGGACAACTGCGTTTCTTATTAGTATATTCTGTGGCCATCATATCCTGTTATCACTGGTGTGGTGGGAAAGTGACAAACACTGTCTAACTGTACCAGCAGAGAAGATGGAGCTTCTCATCATTCTGTATCAAAATCTGTGCATACTTTCAGTTTTCTAGCAAAGACATACCTTTTTATCGTGACGTACCCTCAGCCTAATAGTTTGCCAATTTTGTTGAATAAATAATCAGACAAGACTGAATCAAACTGAACAATTGTCTCCTTTTTTAAACTGAATGTAGAACATACGTGTGATATTCATTTCATACATTTTTCAAACTTTTCCGGTTACTGATAATAGTTGCAGGCATACAGCAGATCTTTTGACCCTCTATGAAGAGACACTAGGAATTAGTCCTGACCAGAACTCTTTGTCACACACTTCCTCCTTTCATCCATACAGCAGAGCTCAGCAGTTGGGTTTCGGCCAGAGCTTTGAATTGAATACAGGCATGAAGTCATTCAGTCAGCACAAAACTCCCCAGATTACAGACGGCAACCCTTTCTCTCACCCAGTTTACTTCATGGTCTAATTTTCAAACCTGGCTCTAAGAGGCTTCATTCCTATAGGTAGAAGGCCTATGGGAATGTTTTTTTTTTGGGGGTTTGTTTTATTTGTTCCATACTTGGGAGGCAGCACTTGAAGCCAAATCGAGATTAACGCCAGATTACAATGGATTTCAAACTTTTACAAACCACTCCAGTGAATAGTGTCTTCTTATTTTACTGGCATGTTCTATTTCAGGTCGGAATAAAAAGGTTTTGATGTAAAATAAAGTTTCAAAAATAGTTGGTTTTTTTTTTGAGTAAAATGTATACAAAGACACAAAGTACCAGAAAAATGCAGGTTACAGAGCTGTTGTTGAAATCAGGAATGCCAGACTATGAAGTTATTTTTTAAAATTTAGATGTCAAGCAGCTGGAAGGAGAGGGATAGTTCCAAAGAGAGCCACACTGTCAGCCATGTCAGACTGAGCTGAGCTTCAAGGGGATCTTTGTGATTGAACTGTAGAACTTGTACATTTTATTTATATTGTTTTTTTTTTACACCTGTTACTTAGTAGAGAGCTCTAAATACATGGAAAATGCACTATATTTTTGTATCTCACAGATGAAATATTGTCCTCCACAAGATTTCAGTTGTACATATTTTGTTTTTCATTTAGGACCAAAGACAGCTGATAGGATTTTCATCTCCAATCTAGACTTTTTTTATGTTGCCTTTAGTTTCTTGTACAGTAATGCAAATTGTTGTTTTATTATTTATTTTTCTGTGATGAAAGTAGGAAAATTATTCACTGGTCAAAAAGTATTTTCCCCAACAGCAGAAATGTGAGACGGTTTGAATTAGATCATTTCTTGTTACATAGATGATTCTTTTTGCTTTGTAATCTTTGTAATAGACTGTACATATATTTTTGGAAATATAATTCAATCTCTACATAAACGTATGGTGTCCTTTGTGTTTCATTTATATGTGTGTAATTGTTCAGTCTTTCTTTTCCTGCGTATTGTCTTATTTAAATTAGTATGAGATTAAAGACTTTTCCTTTTAGGTAATCCCTTTTTATCACCCTAACGGTTTTCCATGGCATGCTCTGCTGCAGAAAAACTTGTAATTTTTAGAATAAATATTTTACAGAATTCCTATTTGTTAAGAATTAACCACCCCACATACTTCCAAAACTACGGATCTAAAAATCTTATTTGTGGAATTTCAAGGCAATTTCCTTATAACAGAAGAAAAAAACACCACGAAAAATCTGCATATTTGGTTCATTATTTTTATCTATAAACATGAATTGGTTGTATTTAATTGTGAGGAAGAGGCACTACCAGCCATTGTGGTAGTTTTAGCTTGCTGCCCTGGAGCATCAGATTCCTAGAAGGAAACCTGGTGGTCAAGCAGCTGCCCTCTTTATATAACAGACAAGGCCAGCAGTGTAAACCTGCCATAATTGTTATTAATTATTTAATGGTACATTTATTGCTGTGATTCCTAACAATTATAAAAAAAATTTTAACTGACTTTAGCCATAAATCTTCTGTGCTTTCTTGATCCGACAGTGAGAACTCTTCTAGCTCCCCAATAAACGGATTCCATTTAAATCAGCCATAAACGCTCGTTCCTGAGAGAAGCCTAAAAGGATTTTATTTGATAATATCTGTGGACAGTTCCAGTATTTATTTTGGGGTCTCCATTAGTGGCGCTCTATACTGCGTCCAAGTCTGCTCAGCTGTCAGTGTGAAGCCAGAGTTTAGGTTCCAAACGAGATTGGTTTTCATTAGATTGTAGGTTTGTCTTTTCCTTAACTTGAGCTGTACAGTTTGACCCAGCTTTAGGGTTATGATCATTTGCCGAAGTAGCAGGATTTTGTAAAACAGCATAAAAGAATTGTGTCCTAATGCTTGATCCGAGCTGGAATTTTTAATTTTAGCATTTAATTGATTCACTTTTTATCTTTCCTCACAAATGGTTGACTTTCCTCCCCGGGTTGCTTCTTCTCCTGGTTCCCTCTGTCAGGAAAAATTCAGAGGTTATTCACAGATTTTGTCAGTGGCATCTTTTGTGTTGAGAAGAAGTCCAAAGTTGCACTGACATTTAGAAGAAATGAGGAGAAAAACCTTTTCACATAAAAATCCAAATACCACATGTCATTTTGTCGTCCAGGTATGCGCGATGTTGAAAAGTTTGAGAAGCAGAGAAATCATAAGATGAGTCATAACAGCAAAAAAAAGGACTGTTATTGGTGTATTTAAAAAAATACAGGCAAAACACTTGTTTTTATTACATAAATGTTTTTTATATATATAAAATGCGTATTCAAAAGTTTATTTCAGGCAACAACCTACTAAAGGTGTATCCAAAGAATACTAACTTACACCTTAATTTGTTGCATTGGTTTGGCAGGTGATTGCTCTAAACGCTAAATGCAGCTGGTGGATATTTCTGAATGTCACGTCCTTGAGAAAATATTTAAAAGTGCTACCAAATGTGCCTGTGTGCAGCCCGATTTAATTGATCTAAAAAGTTTTTTAGAAATCTAAGAGAAAAACATGAAAAAGCAAGAATAGCGCTAAAATTTAAATATTCTCTGCAGGACTGATAATTATATATTTTTGCATGCATTTGTTACTTTACTATTGTAACTCTTTATTAGCAAATGTTCACAGAATTCAGCTAAAAGTCATCATCCGAACTCTGTTGCAGGAAGTGTTCTGATGAAACGTCAAAGGAGAGATCATACCTCCCCTATTTTAGCTTCACTTCATTGGCTCCCTGTCAATTTCAAAGTAGATTTTGAGATTCATCCTCTGACATATAAAGCTGCATAATCAAGCTCCATCATATATCATAGATCTGATTGTTCCATATTTTTATCAGAGCACTTCCTCGATGGTTCCTCGAATCTCTAAAAGTAGAATGTGAGGCAGATCCTTTAGTTATCAGCGTCTGTCTTGAGGAACCAGCTTCCAGCTTTAGTCCGTAAGGCAATCACATTATAATTTTTTTCTGCATTTGTCTCTTCTCTGGCTTCAAACCTCCAGTTGGTCGTGGCAGATGGCTGCTTGTACTGAGCCAAGTTTTTTTGTTAAGTACCTCAAGAACACGTGTTGTAAATTGAAGCTATATAAATAAACTGAATTGATTTGATTTCAATTAAAGAATGATAAATCATCTAAGAACTGAGCTTTAGTGGCAACATCACCAAAAACAAATGATCCACTCTTCTATTTTAAATATAAACTAAACATTTTTCTAAATGTGAACATAAAATATAAGTAGAATGAAAAGCATTATTTTTTCTGCAACATTATTTTTCAGCATAATAATAATGCCTAGCACTGTGGAGCCAAGGCAGCAACCTTTCATCTGAATATAGAACAGTTCGGTCATGGACTGGACTCTTCAGGGTTACTAAAGCAGTGTGAAATCATCCTGACAGAGACACAGCTCATATTCAGACGGGTCCTTCAGAAGTCCTGAACAGTTTCAGCAATATCTTACGTACAATCAAATAAATATGATGATTTCACTATGGGATTTAATTCTAATTCTATTTTATTCAAAACATACTGTTTACTACACACAGTCATGGCCATACTGATTTATTATAAACATCTATTTCAGATCATTTTGATGAATATTACTCCTAGCTGATTTTAAATTAACGTGTTGTATCAGACCAAGGAAGAATAATAATATTTTTAGAAACCCTTGAGAACAATGACCACGTACTAAAGCTATTTAAATGAAATCAGCCTGCGGTTCTGCTGAGGTGAAATGAAAACCTAGGCTACTTTGATACCAGCTTCTGCATTGTTCACTCTGGTGTCTCTCATCTTCCTCCTGGGATTAACCTGAAGACTCTCTAAGGGCTTTGGGTCAATCAAGCCCAGAGATACCTTTGGTAGTGTGGGCAGGTTCTAAGCCCTGCTGGAACATGAAATCTGCATCTTCATAAATCTTGTAAGCAGGGAGGCATAAAAAGAACATTTCCTAATAAACGGCTTTGCTGAGTTCAAACTTTATAAAACTCAATGGGCCAACAACATCTGATGACAAGCAACCCCAAATCATCACTGATTGGCCTTAGGCAAAGTAGGTTCCGTAGCTCTATACTCTTACTCCAGACTGCAGTCCTTTTAATTCCCAGGCCAGAAAGGATTATTTAATATTGTCTTTGTTTCAGGTGTGATTTAATACAGGGAATCTGACAGTTGTAAGCCAGGTTGTAGATATGTCTAAGTGTGCTTTCACAGAGCTCGATTCCAGCTGCTCACTATGCTTTGCTCTCCTCTGGAGGCTTGGCTCAAGAACAACATTGAACTGTGCTCTAGTATGTTTTTTTCTGCAATATTTTTAGTACATTAACTTTTCCAATAATATGTATCGATACGGGTTGCACAGTTGGTAGGTCAGTTCCATTGCACCAAGAAGATCCTGGCTGAAATTCAAGTCCCCTGCTGGGGTCTTTTTACAGGATGACGTTTTAATGTGTTCCCTTTGCTTGTGTGGATTAACCTATTTTCTTTCTTCCACTTGCCTAAAACATGACCTTTATGTTAACTGATCTCTTTAAATTGCTGTTAGCTGTGTATTGAGCGTTTTGGCTCATCCAGGAGCCAATGGACATTGGAACATTGTACTTTTTTTTTTGTCCTGGCTAAGGCAGAGGTGGGCAATTCCCGTCCTCGAGGTCCGGGTTCCTGCAAGTTTTGGATGTGTCTCTGCTCAACACACCTGAGTCAAATATTCAGGTCATTAGCACAACTCCAGACAACTTGAATTATACTGGGGATTAATCCATCTGATCCAGGTGTGCTGGATCAGGGATAAATTTAAACATTTGTAGGACTGTGGGCATCTCCAGGACAGGAACCCTGTGTTAAGGCTTTCTGTTTAGGATCATCTTTGGCTTATTTACTAACCTGAAAACTGATGGGCCTTATTGGGGCCAAAGCCTGGTCTTAATGTGATGGACCCTTAGTTAGATGAGTTACTTCAACACCATTTAATTTTCCTTTAGGATAAAGTATTTTTGATTTTGATTGATTACTAACAGAAAAATTGTGGTAAAATCTTTTTTTAAATGTCTGTTACAATGATCTTAGCGTCTATGAAACACACACACACACACACACACACACACACACAAACACACATATATATATATATATATATATATATATATATATATATATATATATATATATATATATATATATATATATATATATATATATATATATTAGTTGTAATCCATAGTCATTAACATAAATTGAAGAAAGAAATGTAACATTTTTTCTCTGTGTAATGAATCTGTCATGGTTTTATCAATGGAGGAGGTAGAATGGTGGTTTAAAGGGATAGGAGAGGATCTTTTCAGTAGAAAAAATTCTATGGAAAACCCCCATTGAAAATGACAGCCAATCAAAAACGACAGGTGGTGAAAAATAACTGGCTGTCAATGCGATGACGTATATCACTAATGTCCCCGCCCACCTGCGCGCTCATGTTTGAATCCGCGCATTACCGAACTAGTGTCAGACATGTTCGCAATTCTGTAATAAGTCCGATGTGGCCCCAGAGGCTGTGGTCCCGCAGATGTAAATAGACTGCATGTGCTGAGGACGTGCGCGCTCCCGATATCAAGGGGCGTTACTGTAGATGAGGAGGCGCATGCGCCGTGTTGCGAAAATGAGAATGAGCTGAAGATCCTCTCCTATATCTACAGCAAATTTTGCACTCCGAATTCTCATTGCTGCTATGTCCGAAGTCCCATATTGTAGATTCTGTGTAGTCAAAATCCTATTATCTTATATTTTTTTATATTTTATTTTATTATTCCTATTTTGCAGCTATTTAAAATTGCTATCAGGGTGTAAACTGGACCGTGGGATTATAATTTCGTCCCACCTCATGTACCACATGTGATGTGATTACAAATAAAATGCCTTGATTCCTTGATTCCTTGATAGATGGCGTGAAAATCCAGAGGGGCAACTCAAGAGGAGGCACTTGGTTGAGCACACACGAGAGGAGCACAGGTAATGAATGGAATGAGCCATTCCTGTGAGGAGTCAGCAGGTGTGGCAGAATCATCCACCAAGAATCAGCCCCTTGGCAATAATCTAGAGGAAGCACACCAATGCAAACCAACCAGCAGAACTGTTTCCTGACAGAATCAATATGTGACTGAAATAACTTACCAGAAATGTTGTTGTAATATAGAATCCCGCCATGATAAGCAAAGAGCCTACATGAAACCAAATGCCATTAATGTCATAGGAGACATTATTAGTGAACTGTACATTATTCCCTGTACATTTTGTTAATGATATTTGTATTTATTTTATTTTTTGTTCTCATCATAAGACAAATTGACAAATCTTTTTTTCACCTTTATTTTGAGTCTTAACAAGTAATTTTAGTTTAAACCTAAACCTGAGGATGCTCAGTTGGCATGATTATGCTAACAAAACATGTCCTTCCCTGTTGTTACATGTAGGGGATTTTCCTGAGAGCTGTAAAGAGATTGCAAGCATCTGTGTTGTTTCCCGTATTACCTAATTCTACATGACCTGGTTGATGTTATGCTCAAGGCATTTTGAAGAGAACTTGTTGAAACTCATCATCATAGACCTACAAGTGTAATGCATGGAAGAACTTTTGAGCCATAAACTCCTGGATTTCTTGGAACACTACAAAAAGACAGTAAAATAGAGTATCATTAATCATCAATATTTTTTTTATATTCTAACCAAAATACATATAAATCACTGTAGGATGTGTACACGCTTTATGGCTTAATTTCTCCTCTCTTATGCTGTTTTTTTATTATTTATGCCTAATATTCTCTCTAAAAATATCTAAAAATCCAACAAGAACGTATTGAAGTTATTTCGACCTCAGCTAAAGGTGAAGTGTCTCAGACAGATCTTAAAGGTAATCAGATCTGTTTGCAGTACTTTGTTTTTATCTCCCAATCTCACTATAAAGTCACAGTATGGCTTTATCTGCATTACCTGACACATTGCTGATAAAAAGATTCTGATGCTTCCCTTGAAGTTTTCAGAGACAGGCAGAATTCTAAAACGTCTTTTAATCTATTCATTTCCGTTTTTTGTATATATTACACAGATTTGCAACAAGTCGCTTCAAATTATTTTACACAAAAATACTATTAAGACAATTTTATAAGATTTAGTTTATTGCAAGTGCATACACCAGTTCATTACATTACCTAACACTGAAATCCAAAACCTCTTATTTTTCTAAATAAACACATTACAATGCTGCAATCAACTTCTACTCAGATATTCCAGCTTTTATATGTGTTACAGTTTGGTAGTTATGTTTTTTTATGAGATCAGGCAACATTGTCATGATGTGTGTTTAGTTTGGTTCTGTTTTCTTCCTGTGTCTCGTCACTCCGCCTTCATTCACAGCTGTCAGCAATATTCACTTATCTTCTCCACCAATCACACCCCGGTTCCACACTACTTAAGCCACCTGCAGTCATACACTCACCGCTGGATCGTCTGTTTGTTCCCCGTTGCTCCTAGCCTTGCCTGCTCAT
>JAVLVB010000299.1:461749-497574 GCA_032876305.1 Orestias chungarensis
CCTCTAGCAGGCTACAAATGTGCATGTGTCTGCACAAACGGTTAGAAAAGGACTTCATGAGCATGGTATGAGGGTCCGATGTTTACTAATTGGAGCCCAACAATGTGCATGTTGCTTGGCATTTGCAAGAGAACAGGATCGGCATATTCACCACTGGCACCCTGTGCTCTTTACATATGAAAGCAGGTTCACACTGAGCACATGTAACAGACATGACAGATTCTGGAGACGCCATGGTGAGCGATCTGCGGCATGCAACATCCTTCAGCATTACCGGTTTGGCAGCGGGTCAGTAATATTGTGGGGTAGCATTTCTTTGGAAGGCCACAGAGCCCTCTATGTGCTCGCCAGATGTAGCCTGACTCCCATCAGGTACCGAGGTGAGATCCTCAGACCATATGCTGGTGCGGTTGGCCTTGGGTTCCTTCTAATGCAGGACAATGGTAGACCTCATTTGGCTGGAGTGTGTCAGCAGTTCCTGCAAGATGAAAACATGGAAGCTATGGACTGGCCTGCCCAATCACCACACCTGAATCCAATCAAGCAAATCTGAGACATTGTCTCACTCCATCCAACAACGTCATGGTGCACTACAGGATGTCCAGGAGTTGGTGGATCCTTTAGTCCAGGTCTGGGAGGAGATCCCTCAGGAGACCCCAGGAGGAAACCTCATCAGGAGCATGCCCAAGCATTGTAGGGAGGTCATACAGGCATGTGGAGGGCACACACAATGCTGAGCCTCATTTTGACTTGTTTTAAGCAAATTACATCAAAGTTAGATCAGCCTGTAGTGTTTATTTTACTTTAATTTTGTGTGTGACTCCAAAATTCAGGCTTCCATTGGTCAATAAATTGTGATGTTTGTAAAAAGCAAAGTAATCGATGCGAATATTTCATTTATTTAGATCTAGGATGTGTTATTTGAGTGTTCCCTTTTTTTGCAGTATATATTGTTGGCAGTAGTGCCAATGTAAGTTTAAAAAAAATACCAACTCCCAGTTTATTTGCTGTTACAGACATTAGGAAAGAAAAACATTCTTGAATCTTATAGTTCTGCAATGACGGAACAAGGTAGCTTATTCAGAAGGTGGGTACAATTCAATCCAAAGTTTGGAGCTCTTGCCACAAAATTTTCATTTTTAAAACACTTAAGTCATTTAGTTCGAATTTCATGATGCACTTGTTTTGGTTTCAGCTTTATAAGCTTTTAATTTTAAAACTACCCCCAAATAATCTGGATATGTGTTGACACACTGTAATATAGTGCAATCTATACCAATCTTTCTAAACATACCTTGCAGGATGTTCAGCATGTCAGTGGTTTAGAGCTGTTACATGGTGAAAAATATACTGCACCAAAAAAGCCTTCTTATAATACTCTGATAGTGAATTGTACCCTTTTTCTCTTTGAAGTTGTTTTTTTCCCTGTATTATGCATTTCTACTGGTAAGCTCTTTCCTAAACATCAACATTTGATGGCTATGTTCTGTCTCCACTTTATGGCAATGTTATGTTTTTTAATGAGTGCCCTCATCTCAAGTGATCTCAATGTCTTATTATTCAGAACGGTCTGGATAGGTTTTAATGTTGACATTTAAGCTTTGCAGTTTATGTTTTAATGACCCTGTACTGCAATCATAGCATGGAAGGTATGACTTAGAAGAGCTCCAAACAATTGTGCTTTAAAATCTAAACTATGTATTACATTAAGGAGAATCAAACAAATCAGTTTAGTGTATTTCTTATCATGGACAAGTGATCTGACATTCAAATGATGATGATACATTTTCCACAAAAAAATAAATTTTAACTTTGTCTTTCCCCAGAGATGTTTAGAAAATCAGTGCTAAAAACTGATGAGAACCCAAAACTGTACATGAAGTCAAACATGTAATTTTGACATTTGTCCATTAAACTGGAGTCACATTTCACATGAAAAACTGAACTAAAACAGCAGAGGTTATATACAACTGAATTAACACCCTATAATTGTATCATTTATCAAATACAAAGAGGCCTGATCTGTGCTTCTCAGTTTTCATTGCTTACTTTACATAACTATTGCAAGACGAGGGACAATTTATATGACTGACAGGACTTTCTGACCAAATGCTGCTCCAAATAGTAGTTGTAGTCAGTGCTGGAGTATTTCCGCAGCATCTTCTCAATGGTCCTCGCTTCTAGTCTAAAAGTTATGTTCCTCATTGCCAAAAAAAAAGGAAAAAAAAAAAGCTAATGAAACTTTGTGTTTTTATCTGTCAATGGAGATATTTTGTACAATGCTCTACCATCTTGTGTAATAGGCAATTCTTCTTTAGAAGTAGAAGAGGTACTGTCAGTGTAGCAGATTTAATGTAAAATTAAGATTCTCAGCTACTGACTGTTATATGTAAAAATATATTTTAGTCTGGTGGATTTAAAAAAAAAAAAACTTTTTGTTAGTGCACTGCCTATAGATCTCCAAAGCTCAACAACATTTTACATTAAGATATATTTCAACTGCAAATAAACTACATTATCCGATTTTCCGTGTAAAGACTTTAGAATTGGGATAATGAGCTGTTTGTCTTGTAGGAAAAATCCAAGCAGTAGTATTCTTGATCAGCTGCCTGAATGCATTTTTTTAGGTAGGGCTGTGAAGAGGCTATTGCAGAAATCAATTGCACCTAAAGTAAACACATAGATGGATTCTTGACTTAAACACATTGTTTAATTCAAGAATGGGTAGTCACCAGGTGCCTATGTAAAATGGAGATGTGTATGAAGATGTTTAATAGGAAGGCTCAACCTTTAGATACAGAGCATGTGATTTAGGTCAGATCTGATGAAAGGTTGCCTACTGAACTAAAGAAAATCCCCATTGTTTAGGTCAGACTGAAACCAGTTAAGTACTGTACCACAGATTCCAACCCAGCTCTCCAGTTGTTTCAACAACATATTAAAGGGAGCTGTGTTGACTGCTGCACTAGAGTCCAACGTGACAAATACAGAAATGTAAATTTGGTGGCATTAAAATGATAAAAGCTGTAAATTTTACAAAAGGTTAAAATACTTCATAAATATTGATTGAAGACATCTTAATTAACTTCATTTAAAAAAGGTCCTCCATACATAAAATATAATTAATAATTCATAATACATCCAACATCTCATACAATGCAACAGATTACAAATAAATAAACTGGTAAAATGAAATAAATTCACATGTAAACTAAGCAAACCATATTGTGGCAAAACTAACAACACTAGGGACTTATCAAGCCTGGACAAAAATTTGAAAACTTATTTCAATGAAAATATATTTAATTGTAAACTCTATTTTTGAAATAAATAAAAAGTAGTTCTTAGATTTGATGTGACTCAAACTAGTCAACACTAGTCGCCTTGTAAACTGGAAACATGCTTATCTGTAAATCCTGTGCTCTGGGTGTTATTACATATTGAAATATTCAATAAAACCTCCCTTACCTTGTTCCTTCTGACTTGTTTAGTATTACTAATATTATATTTTCACACACAAACTAAAACTATGACACATGTTGTCCATTACCTATCTACACAAAGGTTTGTGTTTTAATTAGGCCCGAGCAGCTTAGATCTGCGAAGGCCTATTGGCCATCCATCCATCCAGCCATTTTCTATACACCCTTGTCTGTATTGGGGTCAGGTGGTCTGCTGAAACCCATCTCCAGCTTACAACGGGCGAGAGGCAGGGGTACACACTGGACAGGTCGCCAGTCCATCACAGGGCAACACGGAGACATACAGGACAAACAACCACTCATACACTCACTCACACCCAAGGACAATTTAGAGTGCCCAATTAGCCTAACACTCATGCTTTTGGATTGTGGGAGGAAGCCGGAGAACCCGGAGAGAACCACGCATTCACAGGGAGAACATACAAACTCCTTGCAAAAATACCCAAGACCCAAGGTGGAATTGAACCCAGAGCCTTCTTGCTTCATTAGTGCTACCCACTACACCACTGTCCAGCACTTCATTATTATTATTATTATGTGGCCTGAGCAGCAAAGCGCCGCGAATGCCTATTGTATCTGTTATGTTTATTCTTTTTCTTTTTTTCTGTCTTATTATTATTCTTCCCCCGCATCATGAGTGTGAGAAAACCACGAGATCATTGAATACGCTGTGTGGGCGGCAGTGCTCGTGCTCCAGCGGTCGCAACGCCTGAGCGCCGCTTAGCTGCAAGGGCCGCCCATCGCTGCTTGCAACTTGAATTCAATATTATCTTGCTGAGTTTTTTGTCTTTTATATTAAAATAGTATTTATCATCTAAGTGATCAGAAAGTGCTTTCTTTCTGCCTATTAGTATAATCATAACCATTTCTTATAAACAAAAAACTAAGCTTGTTACGTTGTTTAATCCATTTAGCCTTACCATGCAACCTTAAAGCAAATTACTTACACTAATTCTGCTGTTTTGCCTGTGTATCAAATTGGAATTTTTTTGGGCTGCGTAAATACTTATAGACGTGCTAACCATGTTGAAAAACATTCAGAATACAGTAATACATTAGTGAGAATTATATTTTAAAAATACAGCCTAGCTGGTGGAAATGAAATCAAACCAAGTTCCTGGAATGACTATATCAGTTACACATATGTGAAAGTGACATTGCAAACTGAAAGAATTGCCTGTTTTATCCACCTAACACCACAACCGGAAACAACACACTGGGACCGTTAAAGTGGTGCGAGCCTCAGATCTGCTTTATGCACCGTATAAATCTAATAACATAATTTGCAGGCTAGATGAAAAATGCTAAAAACTGTGCATATCTGTTTTGTTTCTGAGTTGTTTCTGTTGCAGAAACAAAAAAGGCCATTAACTTTTACAGCCAAGCACAGGTAAAAATAAAAAAATACTTTTTTTGTTTCTTTTTTTGACAAGGACCCCAAAAGCAGGGGTCCCTTTCAGCCAGGGGCCTAGGAAATTGTAAAAACTTTTGTGCCCTATTTGGTGACCATGATTGTAGTTATAGGTGGAACTAAAGTTAATTAAAAGTTAATGAAAAGTAGGACCTCATCTATATGTAATGCAATCTTATTATTTCCTGAACTTTGGAAGATTTTATTAGAGTAAAATGTATTTTATTTAGATTTGTTATGTCTCTATTATGGCAACACAAAAATGTTAAATCTTTAAATCTGAATTCAAATTCAAACATACAGTATTTTCCCTTTTCTCTCAGGTATGGAAAAAAGCTTTTTGTAAACTCCTCATATCAACCCAATGGACTCTCTGGTGGAGTGACAGATTTGTGTATACTACACAAACTGAAAAATACACATGACATAATAATACAAACCATTGTGTAATATGGTTATTTATCAAAATAGGCTGTAATGTTGTAAAAGGTTGTAAAAGATTTATAGCTAAAAAGGAATTTTATAGTCTCGGTATTCTCTGGGACCAAAGATGAAATTAGCTGCTTAACAAAGCAAAATATAGCAACTTCAGCAACCTGGAAAACTGCCTGTTAAGGAAGGGAGAAGGATGAATATCAGAGATCCTCTGCCTGTTGGGCTGTGTAAGGCCAATCCATTTTTTTATGAAAATACAATACTGGCAGCCCAATCAGCATGCAGGGCAGCATGCAGCAGTGCAGGCTGCTGATCTTGCTGCTATTTCTGCCTTTTGTCATGTCTGAACTGACTTTCTAAAGCACTCTTCCTTTTGCTCGGCTTTGTAGGTCATTCTTAATATTGACTGCAAGTTATCAAGCATATTCAATCTAGTGACAGTTCCAGCAGTAAGCGGGTGGAGACGTTGTTACTTCCATGTCAGATTGGATAATAATACATTGTACCATTTTTTTTAATCAATGACTTTTTATATGCTAAGACAATCTCGGTACAATATACAATATGCCTCTGTGTGGGCATGTTTATATGTGGATAATTTTCTGCATACACATTTTGGATGTAGGTGTAGTATGCAGAAAAAGAAAGCAAGAAAAAAATTGTGATGTTTGCCAAGTAAATCAACTTTGATTTCTTTCTCATGAAGCAGTCTGGGGCTATTTTATATAAGAAACTCCTGCAATCCGACTTATAAAACTGAAGGTTTATTACAGTCACAGTATGAAGGCAAAGGTGTTTCATCTAAAGGTTATGGCAAGCCTCTATTCCAAAGAGCTTTGGGAGACATTGCTGAGGGAAATCAATTCTCACCCTTCATTTTCTTAGCACGACGGCAGTTTCGGCCAGTTTGTGCTAAATTCAAATGCTAATTTTGTTTAATGTGTTTTTAAAAATAAATCCAAAAATCAAATGATAGAAAAGTAAAGGGGATTTAGAGACTAACAGGTTCTATGGGAGATCTAATTCAACTGTCAGAGGAGAAAAAGGCTTCTGAAAAGTGTTGGATTTCCGAACAAATACAGATAAATTACCCGATATCCTCGCTGACCACAATCTGTTCAACAAGGAACCATTAAGCTTAGAGGCCCCAGCTTATGAATGCAGGACATGATGGAAGCAGCATGGAGGAGATCCAATATCTGGTATCATTCCTGGCTGAATGCGCACAATGCTTCTATCAAAGGAGATGAGCCAGGATGTGAGGGTCTTTGAATCAAAATAAGAAGCCAATCTGTTAAACCGACAGGGCAAATGCGGGTCAAGCAGGGCTGATTTCTTAAATGTGGCTCAGACAGGCGTGAAAGTGTTCATGTTCGTGTGTGTGTGTGTGTGTCTGTAAGAGTATTTCTGGTATGATGTCATGTCACACCTCTCATCTTCAAACCAGTATTGAAAGGACTTGAAGGCTAAAAGACCACATTTTCCAGTAAGAGTGTTTAAATAGTCAGAAATAAAAGCATCTGGAGGGACTCTTATTTTCGCTGATTCTAAAATTGTGTTTTTTGTCCCAAATACAGGGAAATACTTAACTGAAGTGAAGTTTTGTTTTTTTCACTGCAGGAGCAATGACCCAAATGGAAGACTGCTTGGAATAACAAAATATTATGTTTTAACAAAAATAAATGTATGAAGAAGTATGAAAACTTAGAAAACAAAATAGGCTGTTTGTCCAAAGCTTGTGATGCTTTAGTGACATATTTTGAGACATCTAGAGACTATAGTACTGTTCTGTTCTTCAACAAAGGTAAACTGTGGGTCACATCTCAAATGATTGATAAATCCATGAATTAATTAAAGAAAAAGTGTTAAAGCTATAAACTTAACTACATTATATTTATTAAAAATTATACAACGGCTTTTCATATAAAGTAGGTAGATGGCACCCTGTGGATAAGCTGTCTTAAAATATGATTAAAATCATAGAATTTAGTGCTTCGTGGTTTGGTGTGTAATTTCTGATTAGTTTGAAACAGTTAATATTTCTTTCTATTGTTTGTAAGTTTGTCGTTTTTATATTTGTAAAATTCACAAACATATAAAACCAATCCATGGTATTTAAAATCTGTATCCTTTTTACAAAGTATATATAGATTTAAATGTTAGATACTAAAGATACAGTTGGATGATACCTTTGCAGCTCACTTAGGCCAGAAAGGCCGAGTATAAAGTCTTGCAGAATACCCTTTATGTTCAAAGGTCAACTTTAGATTGATGATAACATATAAATCAGATTACTACCTCGATTGAAAAAATATAATGTGGAATTTTAGATCAAAGAAGCCTATGGTTAACCATATTAATTAGTTTGAAAGTTCAATAAGTAGTAGATGGTAGTGTTATGTTCAAGACCGGCATTCAAAGTGGTCCTAATTAATTCAACTTAATAACATTTAAATTAGTATTTAATGGATGTTACAACTTTTTTCCCCATTGAGTTTGTTTCTATACCTTTAAAGCATTTATCTTTAGCTATTTCTGTTGTATTTTCTTTACTCTGTTTTGGTCAAACGCACAAACCACAAGATTGTGAACAATGTTTCATTATAAATGCTAGATGCTAAAACTAATACTTTCACAAATGCAGATGCCGCATACCAATACCTATTAAGGCTGTGCTACATGAACATTCTTTAGGTACGTGCATTCAAATCAGATTTACTGTATGTGATGTGAAAAGACATACGAATTACTACATTAACACATGAAATGATCAGAATGTGTGAAAAATTTTAAACTTGACAGACCCGTCCTCCCAAACAAGCCTATATTGTGTGCATTTCGTCTATGGCTAGAAAGGTGGAGGATAAGCTGCTGAAATCTTCCCGTCAGACGTGGCTGCCCTGATCTGTTGTTTTAACAGAATTAGGAGGATCTGAGGTGGATCATTGTTGGGGCTGAACTAACACTGTGTGGGACTGTCGGGCTGTGCTTAGATGTGCCATGCATTTTACACTGTTGCTTCTGTTGATGTGACAGGGAATGAAAGGCTTTTCTGTGCACACAGACTGAGATGTTGTTGGTGGGAGGGTCGAAATGTAGGTTGCTATTGAACCCTGCTGGAGACAGAATGATTAAGAAAAAGATATTTTACTATTCACCAGTTGAATCAGGGGATTAAATAAATTCCAAACTGATTATATTGTGGCAAGAGAAACTTTTTGTGCTGAAATATCCTGATGCTTTCGTGGCATGTCGAACTAACCCTATCATCCAGGTGTTGAGCTATTGTTTAGACAGCGCTTATTCAGAATGGCTAAATGGGTTTAAAGTATTCGTACAGCTAACTTCTTTTTTATACAAGTCACTAAAAGATGGATAGTGTTTGAAGAAAACAGAACATCGAATGTCTTAATTCTTAACTACAGGTCTGGGTTCTCTACCACTTTTAATTTACAAGACCCTACTAACTACTAAAACAATGTACAATGAATTAGATGCAAAACAACATTCAGTTCCTTATCCGAGGCAACCCTAACTCCTAACCCCTAACCACTAACTTAACAGGAATATTTTTTTTTTTCCGGATCCAAATCAGCCCAACCCAACATTTGTCAACTGGACTTAATCAAATATTATTTTATAAAAAGCAACGGTATTGTTTACGTTTAACTATACACAATGTGAGCCAAGACAAGGCAGAACTTAGATGTGTGTATTTTAAGGTAATAATCTACCTTTTGGGACACGGATTGCCATCTCACTGTTTAGTAAGAAGCCAAAGTGTTAAGGGATTTTGAATCATACCACCCAGATATACAGTAGTTTGCTACACTACTGGAAAGGCGCTGGATGAGGCAACACTGTGCTAAAGGGACAGAATAAGTGGGTGGGTCTCCCAATATAAGTGTACGTCTTTGGTTTACAAAGTTTCTTTAGAGTTTGGCTTTTTAACTGAAGTATGTGTAATATCAATGATGCAAACAATAATTCTAGTGTGTTACAGTTATGTAATTGAAACTCTGTTACAAAGCGGGTACAGGAGAAGAAGGAGTTAGATCCATGGTTCAGGAAATTAGGAATTTCGGTGAAAAGTATTTACTTGAATGGGGGAACAGGTTAGGTTAATAAAGCCTGAATGCTGATAACTCTAGTAGTAAGCAGGGAGATGAAAAACGATGTTGACAAGGATTCTGGAAAGTTTCCTTTCTGGAAAAAGCTATTACACTCTGTGACAAAGCTGGCCAGTCATGAGTGCAGAAAACCTGATGGTAAGGTAAGCTGACAGGAGAGGGAGCTGGGAATGTTGTCAATTGACCAGGTGAATTTCCAGATGAGTTTGAACTTGGAACAAGGAAGAAGTCTACTGAAGAATGAAGACTTCAATCTCCAGGATTACAAGGAATGTATTGGAGCATTTCAATGAGCTATCTAACTTAGATATCTAAATTAACATGAGAGGAGCACTATTTCTTCCATACATGACTTTAAAAACTCTGAGAAGCTTAATTACATGACCGTGGTGAATTTTGTAAGCTACACACTTCAGCAAATCTGATTGCTCCCTTCTTAGGTGAGAAACTGCAGCTCAGGAAGAGTAAACACACACAGTCAAAGATTTCAGAGGATATAGATAGATGTATACACACATTTGGGTATTTGGTCCTCGTACAACAGGTGGCATAATAACCTTGAGTCTAATGAACTCACAGTGCAATGGAAAGACTCTGAGAAAGTTGTTTAGGAATTTTACCAAGAATAAAAGTTTTATGTAAATGTCCCAATAAGTCTCAGATAAATGTAAAAAAAAAAACTGCTAGTTTGCTGCTAGTCAATCGGAAATGTCAAAACATTGTGGCAAACTCAAGCTTCTTAAGTATAATTTAAAAAATGTTCTTCAAATTACGAAGATAATCTATACCCTTACTAATAATCACTGAAAACTGTTTTTTCTTAAATTAAAGCTATCAACATTTGCATATAGTTGCTGAATAGTTTGCTGAATATTTCCATTGATATTTTGTACTTAATATTTTTCTTTGTTGGTAAGCTAAAATTTTCTGTCGTGCAAAATCTCACAACCAACATCCTAATCTTTTGTTCCATCCACAGATCTAAATCAGGTCAGGAGCAGAAAGTCTTAATAAGCATTTTTTTCAATTCAGTCATTTTAAAACTTTTCCAAACACAAATACTAATACTGGTTAATACTATACTAATACTAATGAAGAACACAAAACAAAAATGAAAGAACCATTACTAAAACTGATAAACAATATTTAAATTACTGTCACTGGCAAGAACATATACATTAGACCAACAAGCATAAGGTTTTTTATACGTTCATTTTTTTATACATACAGCATCATCAAAATAAAAGAAGCATAATATTTCCTGTATTTTTTTAAGACGGACGGACGGACGGACGTACAGACAGACACTTTATTGATCCCAGAGGGAAATTTAAAGCTCATCTTTAAAGAATTCCTGCTGATTCAGTGTGCAATCCTTCACGAGAAATTTAACTTAATCAAACCTTATTGTATTTATTTAGGAAATATTTTTAATATGCATTTGTAAATAGTGAAGAAACCAGATTTAGATTCTGACAGCAACTGTTCCACACCAGAATCATTCTAACTTGAACAACAATGTTTTTTTGTATTCATCCTAATCTTTAGGCTGTTTTTTGAAAAATATCTCTTATTTTGTAGTTTAGTTCAAACCATTTCCGTATACACCTTGGAAGGAGTTTATTGTAGGCTTTGCACACAGTCATTGTTGTTCTGCATTCTACTACAACATAACATTTTGAAGCAAAGTAAGAAATATTTCATTTGTTTGTTAAAGGTAATCTATCATATGATTTATTTACAGCAAAAAAAATAAGGATTCTGGATTCACCCTTGTGGTACTACGTAGTTGATATCTAATAAATTAGAGTTAACAACATTTATTTGTACATTATGATGTGTTTGATTCAGGTTCTTATTTATTTTTGCTTCTTAACCCTTGTCTTGTCTTGCGGGTAAAATGTGACTCGCAAGCATGTTTAGTGGTAGAAAAAATACCCTAAACTATCTTTTTCCAACGTGAAATTTGATGACACTTCCTAAAGGGACCCCATCATAAGAATAAGTGATACTTTGTTTTTGTTTATGTTTCCATGTGGGCTGTACACCACTAGGGTCCAAAGATTGTTTTATGGGTCATTTTGGACCCGTGAATTATAGTTTAAACACAAGAAAACAATTCAAAGGCTGCACACAAACTCTCTCTCTCACACACACACATACACACACACACACATCTACCAAAGAAACTGGACTGATGTATGATTTGAACTTGCATTCGAGCCTCACCTGCACTTTTGATCTGCAGCTGACCCCTCATATCACACAAGCTCCCAATCAAAACAACAAAAAACTATTCCAGACATAATAAAACAAATTCAGTGAAGAGGATATAAAGGGGCCCTAAATCAAAGAAACCCTCAGTTTGTTCCTTGCTGAAGCCATGAATAGACATTTCAGTGTCCAACAGGTCCTGCATGAAATATTTTCAGGACCTCTGGAGGAACAAGAAGAAGATGTATCTGAAGAGGAAGATGGAGAGGAGTACAACTCAGGGGATGATGCATCTTCAGATGATGAAGAAGAGGACATTTTTTTCAAAAAACGGCAAAATAAATGCCTCAACAAATGCAGACAGCAACCAGGGAAGAGCAGCAGCATCAAATGTTATAAGGATGACTCCAGGGCCAACCAGGTATTCGGCTGCCCATGTCCACGACATTCCCTCCACCTTTTTCCTCTTCATTACACCAGCTATTGAAAAAAATCATCCTGGAGAACACAAATTTGGAGGGTTTCCGCAAATATGGAGAAGCCTGGAAAAATATGGATGTGACTGACCTACCTGGCTACATAGGGCTTTTAATATTAGCAAGTGTATATAGATCCCATGGTGAGACTACACATTGTCTCTGGGATGCAGAAAGTGGAAGGGGAAATTTTTCGTGCCACAATGCAACTGAAAATGGCTGTTTTTCCCCTTTCTATATAATTAATTCAGAAGTAATTACTTTGCATCTAGGTGGTTTCCAGAAAACGGCGTGGGTTCATTGATAATTGGAAAACCTTTAGGGGAAAACCTGGTCTGATCCGGAGAGACATCCATCCAACTTTAGATGGAGCCACTCTTCTTTCTAGAAATATGGCCAAACTTATTAACTCCCCAAATTACTGACAAACCGGGGTCCAGACCAGGAAGCAGAGTCGTAGTTTAGAACTCCTCTCTGCGGCTTCTCTACAGATACCTACCCAACATCCCATTGAGACGGTGTCTTGCCCCGGCCAAAACCAAATAGATTAAAGATCAATCTAAAAAGAGCTAATTCTGAAAAAGTCATAAAGATAAAAACAGCTCAGATGAAACAAAAATGTACAACTATTAAGTGTGGCTTATTGAACATCAGATCTCTCTCATCAAAGTCCTTATTAGTTAATGATTTAATTCTTGATAATCAAATTGATTTGCTTTGTCTCACAGAAACCTGGCTGCAGCATGAGGATTATGTTAGTATCAACGAATCAACTCCCTCTAATTATTCAAACTTTCACATTCCTCGAAGTACTGGGAGAGGTGGAGGAGTAGGAAGCATTTTCAATCAGGTTTATTAATTAATCCCAGGCCAACTAATAGTTATAGTTCTTTTGAACATTTAACCCTTAGCTTTCCTCATCCAACCTCTAAAACAATTAAATCACTTCTGTTTGTTATTTTGTATCGTCCTCCAGGTCCTTCCTCAGAATTTATAGATCAGATCTCAGATTTTTTATCTTAACTAGTGTTAAACACTGATAAAATCATTATAGTGGGAGATTTTAACATTCATGTTGACACCAAAAATGACAGCCTAAATGTAGCCTTTACTGCCATTTTAGACTCAATTGGCTTCACTCACAAACTCCAAACACCTACTCACTCTCTTGGTCATACTTTAGACTTTGTGTTGACTTATGGCATTGAGTGTGAAAAAGTTACAGTACGGCCTCATAACCCTCTCCTTTCTGACCATTTTTTGATGACTTTTGAGTTCTTTTTCACACAGTACTTAAAATCTGAAAGAAAATGTCTTTATAGTAGGTGTCTATCAGACAATTCTGTTACAGCCTTTAAAGAATCCATTCCACGTCTAATTTCTTCAGTATTTCAGAAAAACGCAGTGGAGGGCAAGAAATTAATTTCATGCCCTACACAGATTGATGCTGCTGTTCATAGTATTACGTCCTCATTGCGTACAACATTAGACAACGTAGCCCCCATGAAAAGGAAAGTGATTACTCACAGGAGGTTGGCCCCCTGTTTTAATTCAGAACTTCGTACTTTGAAAGGAAAAACCAGGAAATTGGAGAAGAATGGCGGTTTTTGCTTTTAAAGGACGCTGCGCTAAGCTAGATCTTCATATTTTACTTTACTAATAGAGGAGAATAAGAACAATCCTAGGTTTCTTTTTAATACTGTTGCTAAACTCACGAGAAATGAAAACTCTGTTATATTACCCATTCTTCCAACTCTTAGCTGTAATGACTTTATGGAATTCTTTATTGAAAAAATGGAATCTATTAAAACTAAAATTGATTGCCTCCTACCAAACATAACTACTACCTCAGTAAGCAATGAGATACTAAATGTGGCGGTGGAGCCTGATCTCTGTTTAAAGTGTTTTGTTCCAGTTAAGCCTTCTGAGCTTTCAAAATATTTTCTACATCTAAGCCTTCAACTTGTATGTTGGATCCAATCCCGACAAAATTGTTTAAAAAAGTATTTCCTATTATTGTTATCCCCATTTTGGATATGATTAATTTGTCGTTAGTGAATGCGTATGTGCATTAGGCTCTTAAGGTAGCTGTAATAAAACCCCTACTTAAGAAACCTTCTTTTGATCAAGAATACTTAATAAACTACAGACCAATATCTAATCTTATGGGCCGGTACCACAGGGTTCTGTACTTGGCCCAATTCTATTTACTACTTACCATGCTGTCTGATGATTTTACCTATTTGTAAAATCATCAGACAGCATGGTGTTGATTTAAACTGTATTTATCTATAAATCCTGAGGAATCCAGTCACTTTGGTAGATTACAGGCATGTCTAGATTACATAAAAATGTAGATGACTTTAAACTTTCTACTCTAGAACTCTGAAAAGACAGAAGTTGTTATCTTTGGACCAGAACCTCTAAAAAGAAATTGCTTAGTCAAATACTTGACCTGGATAGCATCAGGTTAGCATCTGGTTACTATGTAAAAAACCTTGGTGTTATTTTTGATCAGGAAATGTCTTTCAAGTCTCATATAAAAGAGGTCTTTCCTTCTTTCACCTTAAGAATATAGCAAAAATTAGAAATATTCTCTCTAGGATAGATGCTGAAAAACTAGTCCATGCAACTGTTACTTCAAGGCTGGACTATTGTAACTCTTTATTAGCAGGAAGTTCACAATATGCAATTAAAAGTGCACAGTTTTTCCAAAATGCTGCAAAAAGAGTTCTGGTGAAACTTAAAAAGAGAGATCATATCTCCCCAATTTTAGCTTTCCTTCATTTGCTCCCTGTCAAACTTAGAATAGATTTCAAGATTCTTTTTTTACATATAAAGCCCTCACAAATCAAGCTCCATCGTATATCAGAGATCTGATTACTCCTTCTGATGGTGGCGCGCAGTATTAGACTGGCTTCTCACACTCCTAAGGAACACCCTGATTGAAGTTGTTTTTACGTTGGGTCCAAGCCCAAATTCATAAGTATGAGTTATGGAAGGGCTGAACTTTGTAGGATTAAGGACAGTTTGGTCAGTAAAAATCTGTGTCGTGGGGGAGCAGAGCGCTGTAGACAAAGGGCCGGCGGAGGCGATGCTAGCGGCGGCAAAAGAGGGGGAAGCGCGGTGTTGTGCTAGCCAGGCTAAAGGCTAATGCTAACCGACCCCCGATTCCGTCACCTTTCCTGTCCAACGTCCACTCTTTGGACAACACGCTGGATCTGCTGCGGTTGAGGACCAGTGGTTCTGAGGAGATAAGGAACTGCGCTGTGATTTGTCTCACAGAAACCTGGCTGAACGACACCATGCCGGAGTCAGCCTTCCAACTCGCCGGACAGCAGCTCTTCCGAGCGGACCGCAACCAGCTCTCCGGGAAAGCCAGCGGGGGCAGACTTTGCGTCTATATCAACAAAGGTTGGAGCACGAACTGCGGGGTTGGAAAACAGCCACTGCTCCGAGGCGACAGAACAGCTGACTGTGAAGTGCAGACCTCACTATCTGCCTCGGGAGTTTACGGCTGTGTTTGTTATTGCTGTTCACATAGTGCCGGATGCTAATGCTAACACCGCGCTGAAGGAGCTCCATGACAACATCAACTCACTTCTGAACAATCACCCGGAGGTGTTCTACGTGGCAGGGGGGGAATTTAACCACGTAGAACTGACGAACAGCCTGCCGAGGTTTAAACAGCATGTGAACATTTCCACACGTGGAAATAACAAGCTCGACCGTGTTTACACCAACCTAAGAGACGCATACAGCGCCTTACCCCACCCCCACCTCGGGCTCTCCCATAACATCTCCGTCATGCTGGTGCCTGCATACCATCCCCCGCTGCAACGCTCCAGACCCACACAGAGGACCATCACTGTGTGACCCAGTGACGGCGAAACTGTGCTGCAGGACTGCTTCGGCTGCATAGACTGGCAGGTCTTTAGGAAGGCTGCTTAGTACAAGGGGGAGCTGGACCTGGATGAGTAAACTTCTGCTGTTCTGGGGTACATCAGCAAGTGTGTGACTTGCCACCCAAACCAGAAACCCTGGCTGAATACAGAGGTGTGTTCTCTGCTGAAAGCCAGGGATGCTGCTTTCAGGTCTGGTGACTCACAAAAGCTCAGGAGGGCAAGAAAAGAGCAGACTGCAGGAGTTAAGAGGGCAAAAGCTGCATATTCTCAGAAAATCCAGGGACACTTTTCCTCCCAGGATCCACAGAGCATGTGGAAGGGCATCAAGTGCATCACAGACTATAAATCTAAAGCTGCACAATGCCCCAAAGACCCCTCCCTGACTGAAGCGCTCAACCAACTCTACTCCCGGTTTGAGAACCCTGACACCCTCCCCAGCACCAGAATCACAACTTCACCAGGAGAGGAGCCCCTCAGTGTGACTCCAGCAGAAGTAAGGAGGACGCTGAGGACGATCAACCCCTGAAAAGCTAGTGGCCCAGACAACATCCCCGGACGGGTGCTGAGAGAGTGCGGGGACCAGCTCTCAGACGTGCTGGTGGACATCTTCAATGCCTCCCTCCTCCAGGCAGCTGTCGCCACCTGCATGAAGACCGCCACAATCATCCCGGCCCCTAAGAGCTTCGCAGTGACAGGTCGAAAAGACTATCGGCCAGTAGCCCTCACACCGATAGTCACAAAGTGTCTTGAGAAACTGGTTCAGACCCACATCAAAGCCACCATCAATGTCACTGTGGATCCATGCACCAGTATGCAAAAATTGATCCACAGCGGACACGATTTCCTCTTTGGTCCACACTGCCCTCACCCACCTGGAGGAGAAGGATTCCTATGTTCGTATGCTCTTTGTGGACTTCACCTCCACGTTCAACACCATGATTCCTCAGACCCCGATAAACACACTCTCCTCACTCTGACTGAGCTCTTCCCTCTGCAACTGGGTCCTGGACTTCCTGACCAACAGGCCGCAGTTGGTGAGGATTCACAACATCTCGTCCTCCATCATTACCCTCAGCACTGGCTCCCCTCAGGTTTGTGTGTTGAGCCCCCTCCTGTTCACATTGCTCAAATATGACGGCTCGCCTATCCATCCAGGCTGTCATATTGTGAAGTTTGCGGACGGAACAGCTGTGGTTGGATGCATCACAAACGGTGATGAGTCCAGCTACAGACAGGAGGTGGAACACCTGGAGGGCTGTTGCAGAGATAACAACCTCTGTATTACTGTAAAGAAGACAAAGGAGATGATTGTGGACTTCAGAAGGGGCAAGTATGCCCACCTCCCCGTGCACATTGGAAGATCTGCGGTGGAAGTGGTCTACAGGTACAGATACTTGGGTGTGCACCTAATTAACAACCTCACCTGGAGTAACAACACTACGACTCTGGTCAGGAAGGCACACCAGCGGCTATACTTCCTCAGGAGGTTAAGAAGAGCTGGACTCGGGAGCTCAGTCCTCACCTCCTTCTACAAATGTGTGGTGGAGAGCGTCTTGAGCTCCAGCATCAAGGTGTGGCATGGAAGCTGCTCTGCTGCAGACAGGAAAGCTCTGAGAGTTGTGAAGGCTGCACAGAGGACTGTTGGAGTCAGCCTCCCCAGCACCACGGACATTTACACCTCCAGATGCAGGAAAAGGGTATCCGGCATCATGAAGGATCCTACACACCCAGCACACTCACTTTTTGTCCCGCTCCCCTCAGGCAGGAGGCTGCGGAGCATCAAGTGCAAAACCACCACACTGAAAAACAGCTTCATTCCTGAAGACTCTCAAACACATGCAAGGACAATTACAAATGAAAAACACTTTCTCATTAACTGGCACTGATCACTTTAATATCTCACTTTAATATGTCACTTTAATAACCATCCATGCTGCTACAGCAATTTTGCACTCCGAATTTTCATTGCTGCTTTGTCCGACTTCCCATATTCCCATAAATATACTTTGTATATTTGTGTATTCACAATCTTATTCTTTTATATTTCTTTATATTTTACTATATTATTCTTATTTTTAGCTATTTTAAAATTACTCTCTGGGTGTACCGTGGGATTAAACTTTAGTCCCACCTCATGTACCACATGTGATGTGATGACAAATAAAATTCCTTGAATCCTTGAATCCCTAACAGAGCACTTCACTCTCAGACTGCGGGTTTACTGGTGGTTCCTAGGATCTCTAAAAGCACAATGGGAGGCAGATCTTTTAGTTATCAGACTCCAGCTTTAGTCCCTGAGGCAGACATCCTGTCTAGTTTCAAATATAGGCTTAAAACCTTCCTGTTTGCTAAAGTTTATAGTTAGGAAGAGGTAGAGAAGACAGCCTAATCCGGTTGGGGGAGGAACTCAGTCTTGACAGACGGTTCTCCTTTGCTCTGCCTTCTTCATATGTCTCTCTATAGGGTTAAGTTATTTAAGTTTTTCTATAGTTCTGCTGCTTTAGGCTTAGACTGGTGGAGGACATTCTGACCACTTCTTTCTCTGCTATCTCCTACCTTCTTCCTTTATCCAATCTGCTTAGTTACCGTTATTTCAACGTTGTTAACCTTTTGTTTTCTCTTAGTGTCCTTCTCTCCATAGTAACCACACCTGGTCTGGCGTTCTGCTAGTTGAGACAGCTACTTGGATGAGAACATCTGAGATGCTGCCTACAACTGCTGCTATAAAGTTTTTTTTTTCAGTATCCTTTGCATATAATATAGTTTTCTGTCTTTTCAAACCCCCAGTCGGTCATTGCAGATGGCTGCTTGTACTGAGCCTTGTTCTGCTGGAGGTTTCTTCCTGTTAAAGGGAAGTTTTTCCTCTCCACTGTCGCTACATGGATGCTCATTATGAGGGATTGCTGTAAAGTCAACGAAAAAAACAAGCCATTGTTTCTGTCTGCTGATTCCAGAGGAGTGAATGCTGCAAGTCAAAGACTCGATGCAATCTCCTGGGGTTCCTTAGATTGGAAACTTTTTCAAATTGATTTGCATTGATGTATCTATGATTTTAATAGATTTTCTTGTAAAGTGCCTTGAGACGACATCTGTTGTAAATTGGCGCTATATAAATAAACTGATTTTTGATTCTAACTGCATCTTTTATTTTAATCATCACAGGGTTTTTTTTGTTTTTTTATATGACTGGTTTGCATTAAATAGAGAAAAAAACATTATTTAACCCTCCTTTCCATATTTTCTGCCCTTTTATTGAATGTGGCCACAAAATCACTTCATTCAGTTACAGAGTTTGTCATAAAGAGTTTGTCATTCATTCATTATGTCAAAATGTGGTCCCAGCTTGATAAAATGTTAGTTAATAAAGCTTTCGAAATAAAGGTTTTCTAGAGTATAGTATTTTGGTAAGGCTTTTGAAAGTTCTTGAGTTAAGCTAAATTGAGTGTGCAAAAATCAGGTCTTTAAACTCTCACTGTGAGAGATTTATGTAAAATGAAACTACATGGTGGCCCTTCATTTCTAGTATTACCTTGCTCCTTCTAGTTAATACTATTTTAAACAATAGGACATTCGTCTAATGAAGAGCATTACGGGTAATGTAATGATCAATAATTGCAGAATTTATGGAGGGTGGATCAGTGAAAAGTGATCAACCGTGAAAGATAATGCATTAAGTGATATCTGTGAGAGGTAATTGGGACAGAATACTTCACACACACTGAGGTAATGTGTGTTCCACTCTGTGATCTCTTCTTCTCTGCATTCACTTGACTTACTGAGAGAAAAAAATGAGAACAGACAAAAGAGAGAGGGGTAAAATAACAGGTAAAAAAAACAAGCATGCCTTTAAATAGTAGTAATTTTTGTGTGTGTCCATGTCAGAGGCTATATCTGTCAACTGCACTCTTGCCTATGGACTTCTCTGGGCCCAGTGGGGGATTTCACAGGGGCTTTTTTTCCTTTCTCCACACAGCTGCTTGTGGCAGGTGTGGAGTCATCACAACTCTATTAGCTTCACTGTGGCAATAAAAACACATTAAACTACAAAGCTGAGGACACCGTAATTACACTGCTGGATCTTTAGAAACCTTTCTGGCCTATGACTTGGTGTCTAAAGAGGCTACCAGGCATCGACAAAATTTAGATTTCAAAGGTGGGGGGTGCGGGTATATTTTAGCTCTTTGAACTCGCTGATAGGTGGTCACGTGGTTCATGTAGCTCCATAATAGGTCCAAACATCTCAGCCCCGTAAGTCAGTTTGAACGGCTTCTGGTGCAAAAACGACTTTTTTCACTTTCCCCCACAAGTTTACTTACCTAACATGATAGAATGGCCACAGTGTTTCATAACGTACAAAAACCTAAACAGACGTAAAAATACCTATTATAAAAAGGAAAATATGTTCCTATATACGTTTTGATTGAAGACCTGGGATGAATGCTGAATGCAGTACTACGACTACCATACTATTTCTATACCAGAACTATTTACATATATATATACATGCACGAGCACAAATACGCACACACACACGCGCACGCACGCACGCATACACACACACAAACACACACACTCCCTCTACCCGGCCAGCAAGCCGTTCCACAGCTTCTCCATGATGTCGTCTGTGTGCTGCAAGTTCTCCAGCGCCAGGTAGAGCAGGTAGTGACGCAGAAGGCACGCCACGCTGTCCCCCCCGCCGTGCTTCGGCCTCGCCGAACACGTCCACGCGGACCAGCCGGCACAGCTGCTGGTAGAAGCCCACGTGGGCGTGAATGTTCGAAATTATTTTTTTAGTTATTTAAGTTCAGAATGTAAGTTGTGATAGAAATTTTTAAACACTGAATCAGACAGACCCGTCTAAATCCGCCAAGCTTTAATGAGCTAGCGGAAGCTAAAACACAACTAGCAAGTTAAGTTGGCAAGTTAAAATGCTTAATTAACAAAAACTGGAAATATAAAATATTACTGTGATACTGAACAGTCAGGTAATGCTTCACAACAGCAAAAAAAAGTTTTACTTTTATCAACTTACCATAGAAAACACTTCCGAAAACACAGAGAAAACACTACGTCCAATGTTGGAACTGCCGGTGTTTGGAGCTATTAGCAGCTCCATGATTAATTCTATGGAAGTCAATGGGATTGTCCAAACACTCCCTCTATGGCGCTGATTCTACAGTTAGCTTCTAATGAGTGACGGTGGAGACAGCCAATCACACAAGATATCCAAACAACAGAGAGCCAATTAAGTGCTGGTGGGTGGTCTAAACTCAGAGAAGCGGGCTTCAGCTTGAGCGGTTGTTTACCGCGGTGTAGTGTAGCGAGACAGTTTTTGGACAGTAAAAAGTGTAGGGGACCAAATCGAACATTTTAAAAAAGTGCAGGGGACATGACCCCTGTGTCCCCCCCCCAAAAAAACTTAGTCTGTGCTACCAGGTATGTTCGTCTATTCCTGTGAAACCCAAAATATCTAAGAAATCTAAATAGAATTCAGCTTTGTATAGCATTTCATTTTTTTTTCCAAAATGTTAGTTCTGTTTTGCTAACCTGTGAAAATGCAAAGGGTTATCTAAGTTACGTGTTATGGTTGAAATGATTTTCGCAAAGACTGAAGCACAATTGATTGTGTAGATATGGGTTGAGGCTTTACAAGTTTCACTCAGAGATGTACAGCTATTACTGCAGCCCAGAAGGTGGGGATGATTTCAAAATTATTATGATAACTAAAATATAATCTAACCTCCAATTTCTTTGTCCCTTCTTTGTTCAATGCCACCTGATAAATTATACTTTTATTGTTCAAATCGAGACAAATTAAATTAAAAAAATATTTTGTTAATCCCAAAAAGAAATTGCATGTTGTTGTAACTCATATTATCAAAGTTTTTTCAAAGAAGATTCTGAGGGTGGTAGGCAGGGACTATCTCCTGCAGCAGGCTGCAGATATGGATGTGCCTCTGAAGACACTGAAGCACAGTCGGATAAAGAGGATGCCCAGGGTTTTTCACTAATGTTCTTCATTTTTGAATAATCCTTCTTTGCATACCAATTTCTAGAGAATCTAGAGCATCCAGGTTGTTAGCTAGCAATCTCACACTGATGACCGATGAAAAAGATGATCACGCCCTCAATGCAGCCATTCACACAGCCTTGTCACACCTTGAACAGAGGGACACCAATTTTGTAATGTTGTTTTGTGAAGTACAGCTCCGCTTTTAACACCATAATCCCGAGCACCCTCGGCCTGACACGCTCCCTCCACTGATGGGTTCTTGATTTCCTTACAAAATGGCCCCAGGCTGTTATAGTTGGCAGCAGGACATCCAGCACAAGGACAGTGAACACAACCCCCCCCCCCCCAAGCTGACACCACTGTCATTGGTCTGATCATTGCAGAAGAATAGTCTACAGGGAAGAGGTGGCTCGGCTTGTCTTCTGGTGCCGGGAAAACAATCTCTTGCTAAATGGTGAGAAGACCAAGAAGATGATTTTCAACCCGAGGAGGAGGAGACACTAGCTCGTCCCACAGCACATAAATGGGACACAGGTGGAGAGGGTGAACACCTTTTAACACCCCTCCCCCCCAACCTGATCACCAAAACACAAGAACACCAGAACTCCTTGCACAACACCAGAACTTTTGCACAAAGTATAAGTAGCACAGACTTATAGGTAAGGTTAGGAAAGGCATGCTTTGACTGTGTCTCTTATTTGTTACTTAGTCTCAGTGATGTCTTTTATCATTGTGGGATGGTGAGAAACGTAACTTTGATTCATTTGTATGTCTGACATACAAATGACAATGACAAATTGACAATAAACCCCCAGTCGGTCATCGCAGATGGCTGCTTGTACTGAGCCTGGTTCTGCTGGAAGTTTCTTCCTGTTAAAGGGGAGTTTTTCCTCTCCACTGCCACTACATGCATTCTCAGGATGAGGGATTGCTGTAAAGTCAATGACAACACAAGCCATTGTTTGGTCTGGTGATTCCAGAGGAGTGGATGCTAAAAGTCAATGACTTGATGCAATCTGCTGGGGTTCCTCAGATTGGAAACTTTTTCAAATTGATTTTTGTATGATGTATCTTTGATTTTAATTAATTTTCTTGTAAAGTGCCTTGAGACGACATCTGTTGTAAATTGGCGCTATATAAATAAACTGATTGATTGATTGATTGATTGAATAAAGCTGACAACACACATTAGACCATAAAGAAGGCTCAATCAGTGAAACAATCAGAAACACTTTATTTATCCCAAAGGGAAATTAAATGGTGCTGTAGTAACTCAATTAACTAAGGAGTTCAGTAACATGTCCTGGTTGACACCACGTGTTGTTGAAAAGCACAGCCAATCCTCCTCCCTTCCTTTTCCTGCTACTCTTTAAATCCCGATCTGCTTTTATAATCAGGAAACACTCCAGGGAGACGTTGAAGTCGGGGATATGATCTAGAAGCCATGTCTCAGTAAAACACATAATACTGCATTCCAGATACTCTTGCTGAGTCCTTAATTTTATTTCATGTTGCACTTTATAATTATATTCTTACTGTTTTATAAATATTTCTCTCTTTTTTTACAGGACAGTCGCAAAGTAAGAATTTAATTGCTCCATAATAACCACTGTGTCTGTCATTGTGTATATGTCAATAAATATCTTGAAACTTAAAACCTTCACGTTCTCTTTACTTCTGCTCAGAATTCATATCACCTACTTTTTAAATGTGTTTGGATTTATGGTTATTGGACTTATTGTTTCAGCTTTTCTGATGTTAATCAGCTGCTGTTGTTCTAAACCAAATTGTTGTCGTGGTTGTGCATCATGAAAAATTTTCAAAAGTTAAAAAAACTAAATAACAGCAACACCTCGACTAACTGCACAGAAGAGCTGGAGAGAGTATTTGCTTCAAATAGGAACGTTTCTGCCAGAAATGGATGAATTAAAGTTTTTAAATGAAAAAAAAAACATAAGGAGAGATACTCCAACTTGGTCCCACCTTAAGCACCGCAATTCCACAATTGTTGCTTTTTGAGTTTGCATAGCTTACAAAACCTAGGTTGTTTTAAGACCATTATAGAGAAACCTCGGGGGAATCCAGGTAGCAAGGAAAAATGATAATCTTTACAGAACACAGACTTTGTACTCATCAAAATCTGTCTAAGCAGTCAGAATCAGGAGGTATAATTTTACTTTTACACATGTATTTCAATGCAAGCACATGGGTAAAATTGTTACTTTTGGTTTCCAATTAACCACAAAAGTATTCACAGCCTTGGCAATAATTTTATTTTGTCAACATGTTTTTATCTAAGAGTACAATATTATTCATAATATTTTAAGCAGCCAACCCACTATCTGATAGTGTCTGATATTTGGTGCAACACGCCTTCCAACCCCAAAGTATTAATCTATGAAGAAATTCAATTCAATTAGGTTTTTGTATTTAGCACCAGTTTATAACACATATCTTCTTAATCCACTTCACAAAAAATATAGTTTTAGTCCAGGCATACATACGTACATGTACAAAACATGCAAAATTATATCCATTCTTTAACACTTCTTTAAAATTGAGTATGATGCCTTTAATCACCTGAAGACTTGCATGCTAACAATTGGAACATTTTATATGACAACGTTGATTACGGTTTTACCATTGGTTTTGAACCTAGATTTACGAACTCATGGGTCAAATTTACAGCAGACACAGGCTGTGGAAGCTGTAGTCTCATTCTGTTACACTTCACTTTAGCTAAAATACTTAGCTTGAACACAACTAGGATTTTATTAAGAGACAAATAGAGGTGTTTTAGCTCCCATCTGACCAACATTATATAGTTCCATCCATCATCTTCCTCTTATCCGAAGTTGGGTCATGGAGTTAGAGCAGACTTCCTTCCCCCCAGTCAGCTCCTGTAGTGGAAGCCCAAAGCCTTGTAAGGCAAGCTGAGAAACATGTCCTGGGTCTTCCCCTGGGGTTCCGAGGGCCTAAAACACATCATGATCCTTACCAGATAAACATATTTTTCATAAAGTCCAGTTTTTTGTATTATAAATGTATTTTAATTTAACTAATTTCAGGTATGATGGAGTTGAGAACAATTTTTAGGATGATGAACATATAAATATGAATGCATTTATTCGAACCTGGCTAAACTAAAGTTCAAACAAAAACATTTTAATGGATTTACCGGCTCTGAACACCAGTAAGATAGTTGCTGTAGTGTTTGAACAATCGTCAGCAGGGATAGAGAAGTTGGCCAGAGTTGCAGGGATATGGTTGGACAGCCTGAAACATGCAGGTAAATCACTTGTTCACAAAGCGCCTTTTGAGTCCAAAGAAGAAATGATCAGTTGTGTCATGAATTTGTCAAGTATAATAGGATTACCGGTATTCCCAGTTTTACCAAGCAAATAAGTATTCAAATGTGTTAAAAAATGGTAGTACAAAAGGACTATTCTGAGTGGAGTGACATTGGTGGTTAGAGACAGATTTTTTGGGATATGTGCGTATATATTTTACATATCACAGGTCTCAATATTGACAAAAAAACAGTTGAAACATTTTTCCCATTAGGTGGACAAATGAATATTTATTTCTGTATGAGATGTATTTTCCGTGATTCTGACTTACACCTCCTTTTAAAAGATAAATCCCAGCTTGTTTGTAAAACTTGAAGGCTTTCAGACTAAAATGCTCAGCAGGAGTACAAGTTAGATCTCACTACATTCTGAAGCTTGCAAACCGGTCTTTGACAAAGATGAAATCCCTCTGCCCTCTCCCCACCCATGCCATCTTTCAACAAAAGACAAGCATAATAGGTAGTCACACAACACACTTGGGCCTCTCTGTGGGCACCTCCATCTGCACCCTGTTAAAGAGGCACATTTGAGCTCTTGTCTGTTGGGGTGGAGTTCAGACTAGCTCACCACAGGGAATTGTCCCTGGCTGTCTTCACTAATCCTGGCCTTGACAACCAGTAAGAGAACCAATGAGAAGATGCCTGGCAGGTCCTTTTAATACACCCAGGTCAGGGATAATTAGTTTGTAGATTTCTCTTTTTATCCACTTTCTGAACACATCTAAGAGCGAGCCTCGAGTTAGACATGATTGGTCATTCTCAAAAGAATTTTGGAGGTGCAGATTGGTGAGGGTCAGCTTCTTGTGTTTGGCCTTTCCAGGATATCAAAACGCAGCCCCCTGTTTTCGAATGAAAGTCTGTGTGTGTGCGCCTGGAGATTTGGCAATGATTAAAAGCCCTGCAGCTCTGTTCAAATGAGAACACATTCCATTAAAATTCAGCCTAACAACCTTCCATGTTCAGCCAAGAAAAACTGATAGAAAACCCTGTTTATTTTGGAAGAATCCCAGTAAGACCATTAATGCAGATAGAATTTGAGTGAAATTGTAAAATAATATTCTAAATTCTGTTATTACTAAATTCAGTTGTAGTGAGAACAAAACCACTTTACACATTATTAAAGTATTTCTAAGTAATTGTATTTTTTGAAAGTCTGCAAATCGAATTAATTTATTTAATCATACTTCAATGTCAACCATTTTGAAGGCTGGTGAATCTAATGAAACCAGAACACTGTGTCAAATGTTTCATGTTGATCATGGAAAACATGGGTGACAGCGGAGACAAATGAGGGATGAATGGCCATCTGATTTACTAGCTGAGGAGTTAAAATAAGACATAAAAGACACGGTCTCAATCAATCACTGAAGCACTGGCATTTGGCATATTTTCTATACGAAAGCAAAGAATGGAGAGAAACAAACTTAATGGCTGCAACGACTGCAGATACATACGTTATGAAAAGAAGCCTGAAAAGGAAAGATGACCTTTAAGCAACAGCAGATTGGCTAGTCTAATTATAAGGTTAGCCACTTTTCCAGGCTCTGTCATCTATTACTTTTCAGTTGATTTTATCTCGGGTTGTTACTATTCAACTGCTCACATACATTTTTCTCATCCACTACTTTTTTCTGTATTTGAACGTTTTTGGATGTTTTGATCTCCTTTTTTCCGTATTCTGCACATTCATGACTTTTTTTCTGACTCTTTGATATTACAAACACTAAGCAATGCCTCTAAATATAAAAATATATATACTCTGCACTTTTTTTTGCATTTCAACTTAGAAATATTCCTTAAGTAAATAAAATAATAAAATAAGTAACTTGCAAAAGTATTTATATGCCATGAACTTTTTCAGCTTATCACAGTAAAAAAAAAAAAGAAAAAGACTTTCAAGTTAACTTTGATTTGCCTCGTCTTTTATGCACAAAAAAATATTTGGTCTTAAGCTCTCATCACACATGAGATCTGTACCTGCTAAAAAAACATGTTGCAATCCAGACTATCAACCAGCACATGTCATCACAAAGAGTATACCAGCTAGCTTTAACCTTTTGTTACCACAAACTCCTTCCCAGCAGAGAGAGATGTGTGTCTAGTGACTTTTTGTAGCAGTAAGTGCTTTCATTTAGAAATAAATGATGAAGTTATGTCTTTTAAGTTCAAACATTATGGTAGTTTTTATACAATGTCAATACATTGTAATAAGGGCTGCTTGGTAGCTTTACGGGTAGCAATTTTGATTTAGAGCAAAAGGCTACTACGTTCAAATACAAGCCTGGGGTCTTTCTGCTTTGAGTTTTCATGCTAGGGTTCTCTGAGGGCACTTAGTTCTTCTTCCACAGTCCAAATGCATGTTTATTGCTTTTCAGTTAAAATCTTGCACTCTGACTGATTGTAATGAAGATCTCTTCATATCATGAAGAGATCTTCTTTACTGGGACTATTTTACTTAAGCCACTGTATAGCACTTTAAAAGCACTTTTGCAACTAACAAGCACTTTATTTAGCACTGCACTTTAAGCATAGATTTGCACATAGATAACAATTTGCACACAAGAAGTTTTAACTATATTTGAGTATTTTTGTTGATTAGCATGTAGTCTTTTGTTCTTGGCTCTGAAAAGCTGCTCCTCACAGAATGAGAAATGAGTTTCAAAATACTATAATAAACTCTGAGCTTCAGCTGTTCAATATTCTTAAATTCCAGGTGAAGAGAAGCCTGATTTGTCCCAGTAACAGTAAATCCAAAGACAAGTGCAGGATGCTGAGAACCCAATGCCTGTATCCCAGCAGTAGGAATAACATTTGACTTTATTCCACGTTCCAGGTGGCTTGTGTTAGCAGCTGTGCTACTTAAAAAGTGAGGTGGTTGCCAGTGAAGGGAGGATAATTGTTCCTGATAGCAATGAGCTGGTGGGTAAAACTCAGCAAATGTTTGTGCATAATCTGTTAAGTGTGGAGTGCTAATATGAAGTGACTCAGCTGTCTTTTCTGTGTCCTCTCCAGGGTGTTTGGACAAATACTGCCCCGGGTGTTCAGACACCATTTATAGGTTCTGGGGGATGCCGTTGGAAAATGTGGGGGAGAATAGTTTATGGGTTTCATTATGGTGGTATGGTAAAACATGTCATGATCTGTGTTTTTGGTTTGGTTCAGTTCATTAGAATTTTGTTGTTGTTATCATTATTTATATTTAGCTATGTTTTGTTAAGGTTATTTTCTAGTTTGGTTGAGTCTTTGTTTTCTCCCTTGCTGTCTGCTCTCTCTTTCTCCCTGTGTGTGTGTGTGTGTCTGTTCCCTCATCTGTTCTCAATCATACTTCACATCTGTTCTCAATCTCCCAATCGTCTCCACCTCCTGCTCCTCAGTATTTAAGCCAGGTTAAATCATTCACTCATCGCTGGATCGTCTGATTCCCTCCTCGTCTCTTTGCACCTTCTCTTGCTTGTTCCTCCACTTCTACCAGTAAGCCTTGCTCTTGCTCGCTGTTTCTTTGTCCTGGTTCTTCTCCATCTTTATTCTCCCCTGGTCCCGGCCTGGTATTTACTTTGGTTTTTGTTTGCCTGTAGTCTCCGGTTCTCCGTGCTTCCTCCCCCATCCTTTTCTCGCCGGTTCCCTGTCTCAGTTTATTTCCTTCCTTGTGATTATTATTATTATTGTTGTTATTTTTCCCCTTCCCGTGTTCTTATGCTGGTTTGTTTATTTCGATTGTTTTATTTATTCACATTTGCAGTCCCCACGTCTCGCTTCAGTTCTCTGTTTTGTTTACGTTTGTAGTTCCCGCGTCCCGCTTCCGTTCTGTTTGTTTACGTTCCAGTTCCGCGTTGTTCCGTTTCCGCTTTGCCTTTGCTCCTGTTTATGTTCATTATTCTTCCACTAAATAAATTATTTATTCCCGCAATTCCACCTCTGCTCGAGTCATAGATCACAACAGTCGGACAAAACATAAAATATTTATAAAAAGTAAGTGAAAATGTTTTGTATTTAGTAAAAGGTATTTTATTTAAATAGCCAGAGATTGGTGAATTGAGACTGCCCTGTGAATTTAGGAGGGTTTGGTCCATCACGGCTGGGACTATTTAAAGCCGTAGTTTCACCTGTGAAATGTGACTGATGCCATGAGAAGAATAAACTGCTATTCTACCTGACTCTGCCTCAACTCTTCATCCTCACTGTAAAATCCAGCCGGAAAAGGCCCCCTTGTTACACTGATATACAGGTCTAAGCTTGTTGAATAAAGGCACAACAATTATATTACAATGTAAAAAAAATTGTTTTTGTTTTCAACAATAGCTTTTATTCCTCCCACCCATTAATGATGGGCAGATTTTATGGAGCCAAGTGAACTAAATGTTCTAACAGCAAATTAAATATCAATCTAAAAAGATCTAATCCTGAAAATCTCATAAAGATAAAAACAACTCAGATTAAACAAAAATGTACAACTAACCCAAACATCAGATCTCTCTCCTCAAAGTCATTAAGTAATTAACTAATAAAGTTAATGACTTAATTCTTGATAATCAAATTGATTTGCTTTGTCTCTCAGAAACCTGGCTGCAGCAAGAGGATTATGTAGGTATCAACAAATGAACTGCCCTTAATCATTCAAACTTTCACATTCCTCGGAGTACTGGGAGAGGTGGAGGAGCAGGAAGCATTTTTCCATCAGATAATTAATCCCCGGCCTACTAATAGTTATAGTTCATTTAAAACATTTAACCCTAAGCATTCCTCATCCAACCTCTAGAAGAATTAAACCACTGTTTTTTTAATCTGTATTTTCCTCCAGGTCCTTACTCTCAATTTATAGATCAGATCTCAGATTATTTGTCTGAATTTGTGTTAACGACTGATAAAATCATTATAGTGGGAGATTTTAACGTTCATGTTGACACCAAAACTGACAGCCTAAATATAGCCTTTACTGCCTCTTTAGACTCAATTGGTTTCACTCAAAAAATCCAGACACCTACCCACTTGCTTGGTCACACTTTAACCCTTGTGCTGATTTATGGCATTGAGTGTTAAAATGTTACAGTACTGCATCATAACCCTCTCCTTTCTGACCATTTTTTGATAACTTTTGAGTGGTTTTTCACTGAGTACTCAAAATCTGAAAGACATTTTCTTTATAGTAGGTGTCCATCAGACAATGTTGTTAAAACCTTGAAAGAAAACATTCCACCTTTAATTTCTTCAGTATTTCAGAGAAACGCAGTGGTTGGCAGAAAATTTATTTAATACCCTACAAAAATTGAGGCTGTAATAGTATTATAACCTCATTGCATATTACAATAGACAACGTATCCCCCATAAAAAGGAAAGTGATTATTCAGAGGAGGTTGGCTCCCTGGTTTATTTCAGAACCTTGTACCTTGAAGGGAAACACCAGGAAATTGGAGAAGAAATGGCGGTTTTCGCTTTTAAAGGAGTCCTATTTATCCTGGAAAAACAGCATGCCTGTGTATAAAATGACCATTCGCCAAGCTAGATCTGCATATTTTAAATTATTAATAGAGGAGAATAAGAACAATCCTAAGTTTCTCTTTAATACAGTTGCCAAACTTACAAGAAATGAAAACTCTGTTGTGCCATCTACTCCTCCAGGTCTTAGCTGTAATGACTTTATGGAATTCTTTATTGATAAAATTAAATCTGTTAAAACTAAAATTTATGACATCCTCCCTAACATAACTACTATCTCAGTAAGCGAGGGGGCACTGAATGTGGCTCTGGAACCTGATCTCTGTTTGAAATGTTTTGTTCCAGTTGAGACTTGTGAGCTTTCAAAAATATTTTCTTCATCTAAGCCTTCAACTTGTATGTTGGATCCAATCCCAACAAAATTGTTTAAAGAAGTATTTGCTATTATTATAATCCCCATTTTGTATATGATTCATTTGTCATTAGTGAATGTTTATGTACCAGAGGCTCTTAAGGTAGCTGTAATAAAACCCTTACTTAAGAAACCATCAAGAAGACTTAATAAATTACAGACCCATAGCTAATCATCCTTTTTTATCTAAAATCTTTGGAAAAAATGTTTGCTAATCGACTGAGAGAGCATTTGGTGAATAATGACCTTTTTGAAGAATTTCAGTCAGGTTTCAGTCAGCTCATCATAGCACATAGCACTCATGGCCTCAGACAATAGACTTGTGTCTATTCTAGTTCTGTTAGATCTCAGTGCTGCTTTTGACACAGTCTATCACAAAGTCCTCATAGAAAGGCTCGAACACAATGTAGGGATCAAGGGAATAGCACTAGGCCACTAGGTTTAAATCCTATTTTTCTGATAGATCCAATTTTGTTAATCTAAATGAAAAATCTTCTCTGCATTGTAAGGTTACTTGTGGAGTACAACAGGGTTGTGTATGTGATCCAATTCTATTTACCATATACATGGTCACTATTGGTAAAATCATCAGACAGCGTGGTGTTAATTTCCATTATACTGATGATACACAACTGTATTTACCTATAAATTGTGATGAATCCAGTCAGTTTAATAGATTACAGGCCTGTCTAAGAAAGATAAAAATGTGGATGACTTTAAACTTTCTGCTCTTGAACTCTGAAAAGACAGGAGTTATCTTTGGACCAGAACCTCTAAAAAAGAAATTGCTTAGTCAGCCACTTGACCTGGATAGAATCAGGTTGGAATCTGATGATAATGTAAAGAACCTTGGTGTTATTTTTGATCAGGAAATGTGTTTCAAATCTCATATAAAACAGGTCTGTAAGATTTCCTTCATTCATTTTAGGAATACAGCAAAAATTAGAAATATTCTCTCCAGGACTGATGCTGAAAAGCTAGTCCATGCATTTGTTACTTCAATGCTGGACTATTGTAACGCTTTTTTAGCAGGAAGTTGCAAAATGCAATGAAGTCTTCAGTTGGTCCAAAACGCTGCAGCAAGAGTTCTGATGAAACTTAAAAAGATAAATCATATCTCCCCTATTTTAGATTTACTTCATTGGCTCCTGTCAAACTTAGAATAGATTTTAAGATTCTTCTTTTGACATATAAAGCCCTCACAAATCAAGCTCCATCATATATCAAAGATCTGAATCCTCCTTATGTCCCTAACAGAGCACTTCGCTCTCAGATGCAAGTTTACTGGTTGTTCCTAGAATCTCTAAAAGCAGAATGGGAGGCAGATCTTTTAGTTATCAGGCTCCTCTCCTGTGGAACAAGCTTCCAGCTTTACACTGTGAGCAAGACACCTTGTTTAGTTTCAAAGCTAGGCTTTAAACTTTTCTGTTTGATAAAGTTTATAGTTAGGAAGAGGTAGAGAAGACAGCCTAATAGCCTAATCCAGTTGGGGGAAGAACTCAGTCATGACAAACAGTTCTCCTTTGCTCTTCCTTCTTTGTGTCTCACTCTACAGGGTTAGGTTACTTACGTTATTTCTATGGTTATGCTGGTATAGGCTTAGACTGTTGGAGGACAATCTGACCACTTCTCTCTCTGTTAACTTCTTCCTTTGTCCAATCTACTTAGTTACCGTTATTTCAACCTTGTTAACCTTTTGTTTTCTCTTAGTGTTCTTCTCTCCAAATAAGCCACACCTGGGCTGGCGTTCTGTTAGCTGAGACAGCTGCTTGGATGAGAACATGGGCTGAGATGCTTCCAGTGACGCTCTACAACTGCTGCTTTTTTTTTTCAGTAAACTGTGCTCCTATTTTAGTTTTCTGTCTCTTCAAACCCCCAGTCGGTCATGGCAGACGCCCGCTTGTACTGAGCCAGGTTCTGCTGGAGGTATCTTCCTGTTAATGGGGAGTTTTTCCTCCCCTGTCACTCCATGCATGCTCGGTATGAGGGATTGCTGTAAAGTCAAAGACAACAAAAGCCATTGTTTCCGTGTGCTGATTCCGGGGGAGTGAATGCTGCAAGTATACAACTCGATGCAATCTGCTGGGGTTCCTTAGATTGGAAAGTCTTTCAAACTGATTTGTTTAGGATGTATTTATGATTTGAATTGGTTTTCTCCTAAAGTGCCTTGAGACGACATATGTTGTAAATTGGCGCTATATAAATAAACTGATTCTTGAAATTCTTTAATGTTAGCTGCAGGTAATCCAGAGGTTTTGTAGGACTTGTATTTTTCTCTGATTAACTTTTGGGACATGAATTAATCCACCATACACACAAAAATACACTTATTCTATTGCCTTCATTTTAAATATAACAGACCCAGTATATATGATTTTAGAGATTTAGATCATCATTAAGCATAACGGGATAATTCAAAAGGGAATGTGATGGCAAAAAGTATTGATGTATAAATTAAACCTAATTTAAAAGACCCCACAACTTTCTCTCTGTCATGGATCCCTTTTAGGAGTGTCAGAGTGAGGAGGCTTAAAACAAATGTATTATACTCTTTTTAATACAATTAAAAATACCCATGTCTCATTTACTTTCTTCACCACAACTATGTGCAGCATTCTCTTGGTAACTGTGTGAATAGGTTGGAATATCATCTCTAAAACTTTATATAAACCTACAATGTGGCTGCTCAATTGGAATGTTACCTGACTTCCAATGTTAAGGTCGTGGGTTAAAATTCAGCCCAGGGCAAAATACACCACAGCATCCAGTGTGGGTCCTTAGGCAAGACCCTTTGCGCTGCTGCCTAAATGGCTGCCTTGGTGTGGTTACACCAAAAACAATTTCCTATGGGATCAAAAAAGTATACATTATTATTATTACAAGAATGACATTTTCATTGATGTAAATCTACAGTTCAGGCAATGTAATTAGCTTCACTAAGCAAATTTCATGTAACCCAATAGCAACTGAATGAATTTAATTCTGCCATCTGTCTTTGTTGGAAACAATAGTAGAGGATCCAACCAATCCGTTCAGATATTAACATGTAATTTTCTTCTCTGTGTCCACAGGCAGTGATTCTCTGTCTGTGTAGACAAGTTGCAGTGAGAGGAACATTATTGAAGCTACATTAGCACTTCCGTTATTACCCAACTTCAGGCCCTTACTTTATTCCCTACCTGTTCAAGAATCACATTAAGGATGCGCAAAGCTGTTTTATTGCCTTTAGCTTTTCAATTAGTTTGGACAATTTGTGTCCACCTCCTTTAGATTAGATTTTAAATTAGAAACATGATGTGCCATTAATTATCACATTTCTTATTTGTGGACAAAGCTCCTTCAGGTCCAGAAAGAAGGGAATAAAAAACGTGAAAATATGAATAGAAGGGGCAAAAGGTAAATGTGATTAACTGCACGAGGGATTGCAGGATGGTGGACAAGCTGAGTTATTAGGTCAGTGAGAGTGAAGGGTAGTGTGACAGTGACGGGCCTGAATGCCTGGTAGTTTCTGTCAGACTATTTGACACCCTGGTGTTTTCTGTGAACAGATGAGATGTGTGCTGCTACGTCTTATCTTGATGGTGGTAGGCTTCAGAGGATGTTTTATTTTTTGTCCAGATAGCCAGCACTCCTCATTCTCACTCAGCAAACACTGAGTTGATTGCAAACCGTTCACTCCCAGTCAGCTCTAAAAGTGGGTCAGCCTTCTGTACAGATTTTACTGAGGCATGAATACTGCTAGATTCTGAATCTGGTACCGCAAGAAGTATTTCAGCACAAAGAAAGTGTTTGTCAGGAGCTTTCCAGGAGTCCATGGACAACCCAGGTAGTTTCAGTCACATGTTGAGACATGATTTGTTCTTTTGGAACTAAAACCAAATATCAATTAGAAGCAGTTCTTTAAGGTTGTCTGGTACTGACTAGTACACAGAACTACCACTTCTGATTTTTAATCTTCAGTGTTGTAAAACTTATTTTCAGCTTTTCATCATCTAGTACCCCACGTTTGACCTCTCCACAAATTGCAGCTTTTTGTTTTGAAGGAAAAAAAAGACTGCCTAAACAAAAAGGCCACTTGCCATATTCATTTCCAGCCATTATTTGTCAGTTTGTCATGTGCTCATAAATAGAATAGAATAGAATAGAATAGAATGCCTTTTATTGTCATTATACACATTGTACAATGAGATTGGAGAACCACTCCTCTCAGTGCCTTGCCAAAAATGTCAAAAAAATATATACACAAAAAATACATAATGTATAAAGATCTACATAAAATAAACAATTTATAAGAATATAAAAATATACACAGAAAACTAAACACTATCCAGAGGGCAGCAAGTCAAACAGTTCAAAGCCAGGGTGTCCATGATGATGTTTGTCGCTCTGCAGATGTGACTGACTGAGTGGTGGTACGTATCATCGTCACTTCCTTTTGTTGCTCCGTGTGTCTGTTAGTGTCTGCTAGCTCCGGGCGCTCTCTTATTACTCCGAATTCTCTGTACTGAGACGTTTCTAAACACACCTTCACGTTAATCACACATTTCTGTTGCTTCACTGAAGTC